>JAJJWW010012929.1:0-255052 GCA_023531295.1 Papaver armeniacum
TATAATTCTTATCTTTTGAACTTCGTAGTGCAACATCGACATAATCTTTTAAATTGTTCTTTTTAGATTGTGTAGGTTTGATTTCATACCTAAAAATATTTTTAGTGCATCGGTTTAAGGAAGTAGACATACGAAATCTGTTTCGTAGTTGAGAAAAGAAATCAAGAGGATTGAAGGTCAGGTTTTCATTCAACATGCGAAGGTTGGACAAATCCTAACCTATATAGGGAATCAAGGTATAAACAATCCTAGATTACGTTAGAGTCAAGGTAGATTCGATCCCTACCAAAGATTGGAGTGATATAGAATAATCCTAACTTGTTTTAGGAGTCAGGTAGAAACGGTCCGATAGGCAAACCGGAATTTCTTCAAGTCACATATACTTTAGGGTTTGTGTGATTTGAAATTGGGTTTTACAAAATAGGAAAGTTCAAGATGTCGATATAATGAGTGATTTGAACATGTCCGAAATCTATTTTATAATCGTTCAAGATATTCCTTGATACTCAGGTGAGATCCCAAACCAAATAGTAGAGAATCTTTTTGAGATTTTGAAATTTAATATGTTTTGTTTTACACGAGAACTTGAGAACATATCTCTGGAAAGATATATTAGTTAAATGCTAGTTAATATTGAGTTGTCTATGAAGATTTCGGTTATACAGTTGGATTGGTTGGAATTAGACAAAACTGAATTTAAGTGCTTTATTGCATATCTTAAGAATATTTTCTTTAATGGAAATTCCTTGGTCTCCGAACTACCTTGGTCAATAAATAGTGAAGTTTGTTCTTTTTACAAACTCATCCCGAGGAAGGCATTTCGTTTCTTAGTAATTGTTGTAGCCGACTAATAGTATTACCGTAATAATATCTTGGAGAGGAGAGTAACCTAATTAGGCGAAATCTCTTACGTCCGCTAATTTAAAGACTTCTTTGGGATCAAGAAGCGCCTACTAGTACCGTTGGTCGAAAATTAGAATTGCATTGTTATTTTAGTTTTCAATTATTGATTTGGTTGACTAACGGTTTGCCAACTCTTGATTGCACCTAGTTTGATTATTCTTGAGAGCGTTCTCTTTTCTAACATATGGTCACTCAAAATACATCAAGAGATTAATGGCAGTTCAGATCTATCTTTAGTTGACTTTGACTTGTGATCATTCATTGTTAATGAGACTCCGCTATGTCTTGATCGATCATAAGTCTCAATCAAGTTTGTTATTGTGTGTCTTAGAAGACATATTTGAAGACAAGATGGTTTTGTATCTTTGTGATTTGCTTTGTGTACACACTTGATCGGCTGGGATCCGACTATATCTAGTTTATCTTTTGAAAAACTTGTTATTGCTAGTCATATTTAGATCGAGAAGCTATCATTTGGTGGTACTCTTTAGTATTTGAATGTGGTAGTTCCGTTTGACTTGATATGGTTAACTTGTTAATCTAGATTTTGGAAGATCTAAACCAGACAAAGAAATTTAATCGATTTTAAACAGAAAAACCTTTGACACACTCAACTATAATATCTATGATATTCCTGAGATAGGAGTGGTTACCAAATAGATTAGTCCTTTACCGTTTGGAAGACGATCGAAAGGGTTGAGTGCTTAAAGTCTTCAGAGAGGCTGAAGCAACTTAAGATAATGAACTCTATCTTAGGATTCATGTGCCTTGGCCAGATTGGTTGTAGGAACAGGGATACTGAGTAAACATAGTTTACATGGTCTTAACTATACAAAGTTGGTAGTGTCTTTGCATAGAGGCTTAAGTCTGAGAGTATTCAAACTGGACTAGGTCCCGGGATTTTTTTGTATTTGTGGTTTGCTCGTTAACAAAATCTTGTCGTGTCTTTACTTTTACTTTCCACAATTTTTCTTTTAGTTATAATTAAAAGTATATAAATTATACGTTAATCCCAAACACTTGGGTTGATCCCTATAATTAAGGTTCAATTTCGAACTATATACGAAGTGTATACCTTGTGGTTGCTATTCTCTTGACAGTATCTGTTAATATTAGATCACGCATGGTATAGTACTTATAGGATGATATCTAAAATATTATGGTGTACTTGGTACCCTCGTCTTTTCAATTGGTATCGGAGGGGCAAACACGAAAAGATCTAGCAATTTATGTTTGGTGCAATCCAACCTATAAGACTGGAATCTAAAATGGTTTTGACAAAACCTATAATTGATTCAGTTAACGTACCATCAAGATTTGATGGCTTCAATTTTTCGTGGTGGAAGACACGAATAAAGGAAGAAAACTGTCTCTCCAGATTATCTTTAGAATATGGATTAATACCATAGTATCTCAAGACTATTGTATAGAATTTTAATAGTTAGAGGTATCATAAATACCTATGTAACATTTTTTATGTCAAATTGATATGTGTAATACTTTTCAAAAGGACTCTCTAGTAGTATCTTTTCACTATAGTCTTTTTGAAATTGTTGTTCTTGAAAAAGGAACAAGTAAAGTTTTAATATATATTTTGGTATAACATCCATCTGAATATATATAAGTACACGTTCGAGACTAAAACTATATGTGTGGCTCAAAACAAATCTGATTCTTGGTACCTTCTTGAGTCTATGAAAGATAAGTTGTTTGTCAATCATACGATTAACAAAGGGCTGCTTCATGATCCTCACAACTGCTTCCATGAAGCATGTGATCTTTTAAAAGATTTTAGGATTAATGATTCTAAGGATATTTTTATCTAAATATCTTCTCATGACCAGGTTTATTTTATTTTACTCAATCATCTTCAATGGAAACCCATCGTTTGATCTTCACCCTGAGTGGGTTCTGGAAGATGTTACCGAAAGTTTTGGGTAATAAGAGAGTAACCATGTCTTTGGTCATGAATATATGATTTATCTTTTGTGAAGGCCCAATCCAAAAAGGAAAAAATATCTTTCATAAGGAAGGTCAAGTTCCAAATCCAAATCAGTTTCCCTACAAAAATGTATTTTCGATTTCAATATTATTTCATAAACCCAGTAGCAATGTTTCTTCTTCATATAAAAGGAAATGCTCATGTATTATTTTTCGAAACAGTTTTGGAGGAAATTTTCGGTAATAGAACTAAGATTTCTTGTCTACTTATGGTACAAGAAAATAATTGGAAATCATGGAAAAATGGAAAAGCATGAGCGAAAAAACTTTGGAACCATCCAATGAGAATCTCTTAAATACTTTTATTCCGTTCAATAATATTGAAAAGATCTGCTTTCCCAATATGATCAAGGATAAACATGCTCTTACCTATTTGTGGATAGTTCATGTTTTGAAAAGTATCAAGCTCTCAAAGGAATGGGATTTACTGCTGAAAAGAGATTTGATTCAGAAGTGATAGACGCAAGTTATGTGAAGTTTGTTCAATATCGGATTGGGAAAACTCTTCGATTTTGATAATTATTCACCGGATGTGGTAAGAATTTTCTATGCTAATATTCATAATATTAATCATAAAAAACTTACATTTGTCACGTTTGTTGGTTGCAATCTTATTCATGTCAATCGTAAGGTGATTTCAAGCGTCATCAAGCACAATAAGAAATGTAGTCACATGAAAACTGGTAATGAAGTTGATTAGGATACCATTTCAACTCGTCTTATTGGAAAAAAGATTGACTAGGAAAAATGAAGATTACCAACTAAAGAGGTCCCCTTTGATTTATCGGTCTTTGGAAAGCTTGTTAATGCTACTCTTTTTGCAAGCACTAGAGACAGGTCACACTGGGACAAAGAGTTCGCAGAGTTTGTCTACTTTCTTCTTAAAGGAGATAAAAAAAAATAATCTTTGTGGGATAATCATTAACCAAATGATTAAGATTTATGAGTGTTCTACTCCTCCGGGATCTAGCAGAAATCTGGCTATCCTTGTCTCATCATCAAAATCTGTGAGAACTCAATGGAAGATATGATCAATGATCAGACAAATACTAAATATGTCTTTAAGGGAACCATTAATCAAATGATTGGAGCGTGGACAGAACAAATGACAGTTATTTCATCCTCCCATCAGGCATCTGACGAAGAAAGCAAATACATCTTGTTTTTCATCCATCGGCTTGGCAAACAATTGAACTGTATTCAAATACAATTAGCCTTTGATGCTCAAAAACATCCTGAAACTCTTCAAGGAATTTTGGATATCGACACAGAATTTTGGAGAGGTAAAGGATATCAAGGACCAGGATTATGTCATGAATGTTAAGAATGATTTCATAATGAGAAGTATCTACTTCTTCGGAATCTGAATAAATTAATCAATTATTGATTTATTTCAATTTATTCAAACTATCAATAATATGAATAATTAAGTTTTTATTTTAAATACTTTGTGTCATTCTTTTGATAGTTACGATTGTATTGCTTGATCTGAATAATTATTTCTTTTGCTTTGCTTTCGGTTTATGAGATATTATTTCGGTTTTCACAAACCCTAATATTTCCAATCTCATATTATGTATATCTCTTATGATGTTGTGACTCTTTGATATAAGCAGGTTTCAGATCTAAACTTGTGGAATGGTTTATCAAATGATCATAAGTATATATTGATTAAACTCATGTGTTAAGTCACGATTATATTATTATCAATTTATGGTTCATAATTGTATATTTGGTATATATATGAGTTTCGGTTTTTAGCTTTTTACATTGGCACGTAAAAGCTAAGACTTTGTCGACTATTCTCTAGTAAAGGTTGATATTTCCTGATATGAAAACTTGATCGGTTCGGATCTTAGTTTTTCATAACAAAGAGAAAAGCAACGATTTAATCATTTTCATGTTAAGAAAAGATGATTTAAAATGCCTATTCTTGCTTTTGCTTAACGAAAAGTACGGTACAATTATTATGTTTCAATTGGTTCTGGTTAAGAAAAATTAAATCAAGTTTGGTTTTTGCTTAAAAAAATAAGAGGTTCAATTGTTTTAGTCAAATTGATTCTTGATAAGAAAAACTAAGTTAATTCCGATCTTAGTTTAGGCTTATCAAAATAAGGTACGATTATTCAAGTCTAATCGAATCCTTGATAAAAAAAAAAAAGTTAACCTAGTTTGTCTTGTCTAAATGAGGTACAATTATTTATGAATAATTGGATCCTGATAAGAAGCCGAGTTAATTCTTATATTTTTCTGACTTACCAAATCAAAAGATAAATTTCTTCGGGCAATTGTTTCCTTGATAAGATGCTAAAACAAACTACTTAGGTAGTTTCGGTTTTAATATTGCTTATCTAAAATGGTATGTTAGACCTTCGTGCTTATCTCTAATAGGTTGTATGACTTCTTATGAACTTGTAAGACCCTTTCGGTTTGCTCTTGTATTTTTTCATGTCTTTTTCATTTTTGTGACAAAAAGGGGGAGAAATATATGGAGTATATGGGTGATTTACAATCACTGAGAAAGGATATATGTGCTGAAAACTATATATCTAACGGAAGAGTAAAACATAGACTAAGGGGGAGAAACATATCATCACGTTGTGTATTATTTCAAACTACGAAAGAGGAATAACAAATAAGTTTGGATTGAATATCTACCTAGATTTAGCTTTTGTTATTCAAATGTATCAGCAACAACATTTATTTTTGAATATGTGCAGGTTATTGTACTATTGAAACTTGGAATCAAGCGTATGAAGGATCATTCATTTGGTATACTTGCAATTGTATTAAGTTTTGTCCATATGGGTTGTCCAACGAAAAAGTTGGTGGTGTACTTGGTGCCCGTGCGTTTTTAATTGGTATCATGGCAAACACTGTTAGACCTAATAACTCTGTGTTTGAAGCGATCTGTATTATGGACAAGAGTGCAATCTCTATTAATGTACCACCAGCCTTCTATGGAAAAAATTACTTATAGTGGAAAACTGTTATGCGTTCCTTCTTACAAGCTCGTGACTTTCAGACATGGGTTCTTGTTGTAAGAGGATATAATACTCTAATGGTCAGACAAGGAGCTAATTATGTTCCTAAAGGCATAGAAACATAAGCCCAGATCTTCAACATCATGTATATACGTGCACTAGAACAAAAGATGCTTGGTATATCTTAGAAACCGTATTTGAAGGGAATTCCGCAGAAAAAGAAGCACGGCTTCAAAACCTAACTTATGACTGGGAAAGTCTTCTTATGGCTGATGAGGATTTGTTTGAGGAATTTAATCACAATATTGTCGGAAATAGTGAACGGTCGTCGTTCATTAGGAAAGACTATTCCTTAACGAGATATTGTCATGAAAATTATGAGATCTTTACCATCTCGTTATGATTCTAAGAAACACGTCATCACTGAAGGAAACGATCTTAATACACTTTCCAGAAGCACCCTTGTTGGAAATTTTAAGATCTTTGACATGAGTAGCAAGCTAAAGTTGATAAAAATATTACATTCAAAGCACTTAAAAACACTAATGTACTTGAGAAAAGTAACAGTCTTGGCAGCTCTAAGAAAGATCTTGTTCACTAATTAACATATGAACATCTTGAAATTTCAGTTTCTCTTATTACAAGATAGTTTAGAGATCTTCTCAAGAAGAGAAATAAATTGTTCTCAAGAGAACGTCCATCATCATCATCCAAACCAAATGATCGTGTTCCCTCTAAAAAGGTGGATGACGAAAGTGATGATGAGGATATGCCACAATGCTTTAAGTGTAGAGGTTTCAGTCACTTTGTTAATGAATGTCCAAATCGAAGGAAATACACTGGCAACAAGGGTCTTGCTACAACTCTTGATAAAACTACTGATCATTATGATTCAAAAGAAGAAGAATGTTCTAGTTTAACACTTCTAGCTGAAATAACTAATGTTGTTTATAATAGTGATACTTTCATCAATCTTGAAAAGTTGTTTGAAGATCCCTCATCTATATATTTTTAGGATATAATGGATTTTTCTCTCACTGATGAAAAACCCATTAATGATTCTTCAGGAGCATCTCAAGTATGTCTCTCAGACGAAATCAGAAGTGCTATGGAACCCCTTCTTAGCCGGACATGTCTTTACTGTACTACTGAAGGTCACAAACTCAAACAATGTTTCAAGTACAATCAGAAAGTAAGGTATGTCAACAAACTGCAACGAATGGCTAGTCGCTTGACAAATGTGCTCAAATTCTTCCAAAAACAGAACTCGTCTAAGGTATGTAACTATGTTTATCCTTTTCTCTCAAAGTGTGATTGTCTCCAAGGAAAAGGATAAATCAAAAGGAAAGAAGAGATCAATATTTAAACGATCAGTTAAAATAGAAATTGACAAACCCATACATGAATCAAGCGCGGTAAGCCTACTGTCCCTCACCCCAACATAAACTAATTGTGTTGAAAATGTATTTTCTTGTCTCATGTGTCCTGAAAAGAGACAAAAATTTGCACCTCCAAGGGCTTTGGGACAAACTTTCTAGTTTGTGTTTTGAATTTTATTACTTGAATTTTCATCCTCTCTCACGGACTCAAGGATAATATTTCTTTGATTTATACATGTCACTACAAAACGAGAATAACAATAGCTCATGTTGAGCCTTGCTCCTTTGAATCTTGTCCAGTCCTCTGGTTTTTGACTGGGTCTAAATGGTCAAAATTTATTCTCACTTTATCCGCAAGGAAACTTTATTGGCTGATTATTCAAAGGATATTACCTCTTGAAACATTTACTTACGCTCACTTCACTCTATTTTTTCAAGTAGTAATTATAAAGACTTACCCATGTACAATCTTTAAGAAAGGGTAAAATTGTATTTCATCCTTTAGTTTGGAATTTGGTTCGTGAACAAGCTTCTTTTAAGAAGTCAAACAGCTCTTGAATTTAATGGTTGTTTGTCTTCCTTTTTAATAGCTCACGAGTTTTGGAATTTCTTCCAAAAACCGAAGTGATCTTGAAGTTCTATATATTTGTGTTTTCACGAATGACATACTCAAAATTCTGAGTTATGGTATCTTCAACTATGATTGTTAGAGCACTGCTCGGTTGAACTCGCATGCGTTGCTATCTAAAGCATGTTTGTCAATGTTAGTGATCAAAACTATAAGTCTTGATTTCTAGTTTACTATAGCTAAGTCTCGGACTAGGATAATAAGTGTAGTTGAGCTCAAGAACTCCATGTAAATCATCATACAAGACGAAGAACTACTCAAGGAACTGGTGGAACTTCATCGACTAAAAGGTATGTAGAGATTTGAACTTATCTATCACTAAAAAGTCTATTTACTTTATCTCATATTTTGAGACAAAAGTCGTTTTGCTATTGTTGATGGTGGTTTTTAGCTTCGGGTTAAAATCGTAAAACCTTGCATCAGATGTGACGTCACTCTGCAAGGAAACGGTGTTGCGAGTACTAACCTCTCCACTGACATATTTATTGATCCGCTCAGTATACTTTTATCCATAACACTCTGTAAATTTTGGAACCTCGACAATACTAGATTCACTGAGTACTTTCCTGTGCTATGTTCCCCAGCAGAACCCTTAAATCGGTATGGCATGACGGATTTATGTTCACTCGCAGTGGAGTAGCATGAACCTCCAAGTACCAAAGTTAAGGCCATTGCACGAAATACTCAGACAGAAAAGCACACCGCGTTCTCGTAGATAAAGATTTTGTGTAAAGATACAAAATCCACCAATTATTGTGATGACTCACAAAATAACTCATAAACCCGACTAGTTTGCAAAATTAGGGTTTCGCGCCTCGCGCTTGTTATACTAGACCCCGTTGGTCGAAACCGTGCTTAACCAAGCTAGGCAACCAAATCCGCCAAAAGCGCACTAAAAGTGAATGTCGCGCCCTAGCATGCAAGCCTCTTTCCATCGACCAATCAGTCGCTTCAAATCCGCCACCGCGCGTTGGAAGTGTGGCCACGCCATAGCATGATGGCCCCACTTCCCGTCGACCAATCAAAGTTGCTCCAAACCTTCCACGGCCTCAAAAGAGGTCGTTATACTAAGCTAGCTTCCCAAAACACGCTAGCTTCCCAAAAACGCTGGCTTCCCAAAACACGCTAGCTTCCCAAAACACGCCAGCTTCCCAAAACACGCTGGCTTCCCAAAAATACACCAACTTCCAAAAAAGCGCGCAAGCCATGCCAGTCACGCTACCACGCCTCTGACCACCGACGAAAGGTAGCCACGATCAACGGCTACCCTTCATCCTAAGATGCAGAGATCTCGGCCATACAAATTCGCCACAAAACTTGTGGCAACTTTTGGTCGCAATGCCAAATTCCATGGTTTATGCCAAAACCCTAAATTTGGCCGCGCCTAAAATATGCGCGAGCATGCTGGCCATGCCACCATGCCGCTGGCCGCCAAACGAAAGGTAGACGCGATCAACGGCTACCCTTCCTCCCTAAGATGCGGATCTCAATCGTACAAGCTTGCCACCAAACCAAACGACTTGTGGAAAACTTTTGGCCGCAATACCGAAATTCAACGGTTTGTGCCAAACCCTAATTTGGCCGTACCAAAGGCATGTGCAAGCCATGCCAACACCACGGCCACGCCACTGGCTACCAACGGAAGGTAGCCATGATCAACGGCCACCCTTCCTCCCGAGATGCAAAATCTCGGCCGTCGAAGGCCGTCACTGAACCGACAAGCCACTCTATTTTAACTTGCCACACATAGCAACATGATACACTTTTTCCAATGAAAACACTCGAGACATCAAAAAATGTCACAAACTGGGGGATGCTCATCAGGGTATTGGTGCAGCGGTTTACATAAAGCATGCGGCGTGCAATACGCCCGATTACAAGAAAGTGTCATAAAGGTGAGGCGGTTAGTAATGGCAAGAAATAAGTGGTGAAACGCATATTCATTGTGGAAACATCAATTCCAGGGCATTACCCGTTACCACTTTTCCACCGCTCAACCGCTTCCACTTCTTACGAGGCCAGTGGTACGTTTTATTAAGATTTGTATAAATAGGTTCATCTACTTCCACCAAAGGACAAGTTTTGGTCGGGAGAAAATACACATCTATGAATCACCCGGTAGCTTTCCATTTAGCTCTCCGGTTCAACTTTCGGATACAAGTCGCAAAACACCCACACTTCCATAATCAACTATTCTGTCCTCAACACTTTCTTCGCTTCCCTCCCTAAGACCAACCCTTCTCCTTCACTTTGTGACCGAAGAAAGCCTGGAACGGCCATTTCTTGGTTTAGGCCAGGATTGTACAAAATTGATCTCTCGAATCAAAAGTACTTCCGTGCACTACATTGTTTTGGGTTTAGATATGTTTCTCATCCGCACTCACACCAAATTACCGAAATCAGCAGAAACGGTTTTCACCCACAAATAATTGGCGACCACAGTGGGAGATTAATCTCTCGGTTGTAATATCACTTTTTCAATTACCAATTTTATTTTTCAACTCCGGTCTCAAGATGGTAGAACTCAGGTCAGGATCAGCAACAAACCCTGAGAACACTGGCGCCGAAATTATTCTCGGTGTTAACGTTTCTCCCAGTGGTCCTAATACGCCAACTATCAACACCAGCAACGTGGAGAATGTTCTTTCAGGTGTTATACCTCCAATCACAGAGCCAGAGCCTTTTCCACGGAAAATGCTCCTTCAGGTGTTACACCTCCAATCACCAGAGCCAGAGCTTCTGCCGCCGCTCCCAATATTTCGTCAAGTATGACACCTCCAACCGCTACCAGAACCACATCTACCCTGCCAGGACGAGAAGTTGGGGGAGCCAGAGGGAGCCAACCCTATATTACTATTGCTGACTTGATGGAAAGACAAGAGGTTCTCGCCAGAGCCCAAACGGACATGGCCTCAACCCAGAAGGAGGTACTTGTTTTTCTCAAAACGCTAGCGGAGCGGCTATCACAAGAATCACTCCAAACAGAGCCAATGAGGAACGCCTCCAATACCCCTGGTGCCAGCACCTCAACATGGCGCACCTTTATGGATGAAGGAACTCGCCCAGGAACTCCAGCGGAGAGAAATCAACCGTCTAATTTCGTCACACGAGAAGATTTGGAACGACTTCTCCGAAACCGGGACAAAAGCGATTCCATATACGTGCATCAACATCAACCCCCGTATCCTCCGGAAGTACAAAGAATACCTCTTCCTAGGGGGTACTCTTCCCCTCAATTCTCTCTGTATGATGGCACTGGTAATGCACGTGAACATGTCTCCCGATTCTTGGAGTACCCGGGGGAACACGAATACAATCACGTTCTCCGTTTGAGGGAATTTTCGAAATCACTTACTTTGTAAGAGCATACACGTGGTACAACAAAGATTACGCCAAAGTGACATCTCCAACCGGTCCGACATGGTTGCGGCTTTCACAAGAAATACTTCTTTGTTTCGAGCAAATTACCTTCTCGGATCTATGAAGGATGTTTCAACGAAACAACGAACATCCGAATGATTTTGTCAAAAGATTCGAGAATTCAAGCACTGGATTGTCATGACCCAAACATGACCGAAAAAAAATTGGTGGATTCCTGCATCAATGACATGATTCCTATCTACCGCGCCTTACTAGAGAATCTGCGATTTCAGACATTCTCTGAACTTCATGAAGCTACGAAGCGGTCGGCCACAACAGCCCCATCGTTGTTGGAAAGAACCAGGCCAACCAGAAGTAAGGACACACGCGAAACTCGAGGAAGTAGACGCCTCATCAATAATCAATACAACACTGGACCCTCCTCTGTGAGCATGGTAGACGAAGGAGGAAAAAGTAAGGCTCCAACAATGAACACCCATCCAAATGTGCAAAGACACCAAGACGACAGAGCGACTCCGCCACGGAAGACCATCGCTAAAGCTCCCATGTGACATCAATAACATGGAGAAAATGTCTTGGATTTCCCGTTCCCAATCGAGGAAGTGATTGAACTCTTGGAAGAGTGGATCCAAGATGACGCCATCAGGCTAACTCCTATCAGGCGCCCACCAACCAAAGCGGAAATGGCGAACCCCAAATATTGCCGCTACCACATATTTGTCCACCACCCGACCAGTGACTGCAATAAGCTAAATCATATCCTCAAAGAAACTATAGAAGCAGTGGATCTTCGACTGGGTAATGAAGGAGTTCACCTGAGATCCACTTCCAGTCGGAGTTGCATGGCCTCGGGGACTCTCGTACACGAGGTCGTGCAATCCATGATGCAGCATGTGTGCGAAATTCTCTATCTCTCCAAGACACAACGTCAAGATATGTTCACAGCCCTTAACCGTGTTGTATCGGGCAAGCGATTATTTCCTACTGAAGAAACCACGCCAGAACCCCAAACTCTCGGGAAGCGATCTTTGGAAAATACAATCGGGGAATGCCGACCATGGTTTACCTGAGGGACGCCGAGCTCGACAACACATTAATCGACGCGGCCTCTGACTTCAAAATCGTTACCATCAGAACTCTGAGAGCTAAGGGAGTTTGGAAGCAGGAGGCTACCGTTCCCCAACCGTGGTCAAAAACTTGAAAGGGAAGGCGATGGACGCATATGGCTACATCAACCTTGAAATCAAGGTGGGAGACACTCTAACACATGGCAAATTTCACATCGTCAAAGAACTCTCAAATTACGACATGATTAAGGGCGCGCATGGGTACACAACAACAAAGCGAAGTTAAGAGCATCCCTCTGCCGATGACGGTACCCGAAAGATTGCCAACAAGTCGTCCAACTTTGAAGATTTTTGTCGTATCAACAACTTACCAATGTAACTCAATTGCCGGAGAAAGCACGTCGACGTTCATCCGCATGATTCCGAACACAAGTAAGTCCGGTTAAACAACCCTTTCGCACCCAGTCACCTCTCCTCTTGGCCGGCATGGGGACCGGGTCGGATTACGAACCCAGGCATCATTAGGAGATGTGAATGGGATGTTGGGCCTTTCAAGTACTTTGTCAAAAATTTGGAAGTTGTCACATGACCAAACATGACGAGTTCAAAAATCAAGAGGTTGCGCAACGCTCCAACCCGTTTCAAATTGGAGATGTAGTAGTCAAGATGACCTCGTTTCAAGTTGGGAACATAACAGTGAAGATGGCCACGGACCCGGTCCGCCTAAAGAAAAGGAAGACGAGCCATATCTGGTGGCAGATGTTATCTTGGGTGGTTACTGCAAGCTCATCAATACTGACAAATTGGAAGGTTTCACGATTCACTCGCGATGGCTCAAACCCTTCAATACCTAAAATGTTGTGCTACCTTCACCTCCAGCGTTATCCTTCAGCATTTCCTTCAGCATTTTTCCTTTTCATGCAATGTTTGTAACTTCTATAAAATGATTGCACTGCTTGCATTCATGATTAGAATTTTTAGTTTCAATTAAAGAACATATTTCCTTGAAAATTTTTCCCAAACCGTCTTAAAGAAAAAATACCAAGTAAACCTAAAACTCTCACAGAGTCATTATCCGTCGATTGAAAACCGCAGAGAAACCAAAAATACTTATTCAAAATATGGAAGAAGGAAATATGCAAGGAAGATGATCATCGTGATTTGAACGGATATCTTTTTCAAGAATATTCGGCTCCAAATCTCGTAAAGCTTGATGAGGGTTTTATTAATTCATTGTAGATGTGAAACCATAAAATTTGAATAACGGAATGTTACTTGATGAAACCCTAACTCCTTTATGAAAGCAAGAAAGTAAAAGTAAACTTTTGGAATATCAAAAGGGGCTACACGCTAAGAAGAAATAGCAAAAGTGGAAAAAATTGGTCGTTAACGACGACGCTGGATCAATAGCGACTTCATCGAGCTTCTTCAAGCACTTTCCCAAAGACGCTTTACGACAAAAACGTTCCATCCAAATTCCGCCTCAGCAAAGCAACCCGACATCCCATCCAAGCCACCACAACGCCGAGCTTCCACTTCCGTCCGACGTTTGTTTCAACGGCGGTCCCATCGTATATAACCGTAGTTTCTCCATGGCTCCATCATACACTGCCTCCCGTCTCCTCGTCCGCCTTGATGGCATCCTCAGCGGTTGCGTCAACACCCCCGACGTAGTTTCGGCGTCCACTCCGGAAAAGTTGCTTGGTTTCGTAAACCGTATTGACATCTTCGTCGGAGCCTTTCATTTGCTTCTTGAGGATGTCCCGGTTCGTTCGCATCAAAGTCAAGGATTACGATACCATCATGGACAGGGTAATTAAACTAGTCCTCACCTAAAAGTTTCATGGACTCATTCTTCCGCCGCTTCAACCGAGAGGCGAATCGTTCGCTAACACCGGGTTGTAGAAAAGCTTCATTGCTCTCGAGATCTCCCGACAAGCGGGATTCTTCATCGTGCCTCCACATTTCCTCCATGTCCACTGAAGCCAAGAGAGTCTCGAACACACATCCGCACTCTGCATAAATGGGCAAGAGACATGCCTTGTATGATCTCGTCAGCCTCAAGGAATAGAGAATCAACCTCGTCTAATACCTCCTCATAAGAAGAAAACTGGGTTTCGTCGGGTTCATAATCTCTCTCCGAAGAGGTACGATCATCACTGGAAGATCCCATTATGTGCTACAAATTTTTTTTGCCAAGTTTGTACCGGCAATCTACATGATGAGAAAGACAAAATGAAACTAGAGGAAGAAACACAATACAATACATGTGGGGAAGATGGATGCGATTTTTATGATGATCTGTATGAGTGAAGGATTCAAGATCACCTCTTATATTCAATGAGAAAATCTTTTTACCAGTAGTGAATTAAGGCTTCACACGCGTGATACCATTTGGATTAAATATTTCTTTATACGGAACAATTAGGGTTTGGTGTCCGAGTCATTCTGTGACTTAGCCTGCGCCATCCTCGCATCCCAAGCGCGCGTCCCAAGCCAGCGCCATCATATCCACGTCCAAGCCAAGCCGCGCCCAAGCCAAGTCGCGTCCAAGCCGCGCCCAAGCCAAGCCGCGCCCAAGACAAGCCGCGTCCAAGCCAGCCGCGCCATCCGCTACTTCGTCTAGCCGCCCATCCGCTACTTCAAGCTAGCAGTGCCAACATCCCATGGTCAAAGTGGGTCTATGCAAAATCCGCCAGCACAACGATCATAGAATTCCCACGCCTTCCACTAAAGGTTAGTTGAATTTCCTTGGAGATCTCTTCACGTATTGCTCTCTCGGTTTTACTCTCGCCTATCACCATCTCATGCTTACCCCGCAACAATGCCACTGTTAATTACGTGCTAAGCAGGGGACTTAATGTTGATGGTGGTTTTTAGCTTAGGGTTAAAAATCGTAAAACCTTGCATCAGCTGTGACGTCACTCTGCAAGGAAACGGTGCTGCGAGTACTAACCTCTCCACCGACACATTTATTGAGCCGCTTAATATACTTCTATCCATAACACTCTGTAAATTCCGGCACCTCGCCAATACTAGACTCACTGAGTACTTTCTGTGCTATGTTCCCAGCGGAGAACCTTTAAATAGGTATGGCATGATGGATTTATGTTCACTCGCGGCGGAGTAGCATGAACCTCCAAGTACCAAAGTTAGGGCCATTGCATGAAATACTCGAATGAAAGCACTTGCATTCGTAGATAAAGATTTTGTGTGGCAGTATACAAATCCAGCCAATTATTGTGATGACTCACAAAAGAACTCATAAACCCGACTAGTTGGCAAAATTAGGGTTTCGTGCCTCATGTGATATACTAGAGTTTATGGGTGAAAACTACTCCAGAATTTGGTAATTTGGGGTGTGGGTGAGGAATGAATTTAAACCTTAACCAAATGCATTGCGCGGTGAGTGCTTGTAGATTCGAGAGATCAATACAGTGCAAGTCCGGCCTAAACCAAGAAATGGCGTTCCGGACTTGTTTCGGTCACAAAGTGAAGGAGATGAGGTTGATCTTAGGGAGGGAATTGTAGAAGGTGTTGAGATTGTGAAGGTGTAGACTTGCTTATGACTTGCAACAGAAAAGTGAACAAGCTTACGATTGGTGTAAGCAAGCTCTGGGTGTTTTCTTGTTGTTTTTCTCTGTTTTTTTCTCCGTTGTTTGGAAATAGAGCGGAGAACCTATTTATACAAGTCATTGAGTCTTATTCACGTCTCTCGTGGGAAGTGGAGTAGTGGAGTTGTGCGTTGGTGATACACGACCAGCCTTGCCCACTTCTCCTGTTCATCTCCACCCGTCCATGACTTCGTAACACGTTCTTGTGATGGCGCGTTGCCACGCCGCACGTTGTAAACCGCCGGACCAATACCCCGTATGTATCCCCCGATTTGTGACATGATTGATGTTCTGGAATGTGTGGATCGTGGATCCATGAAAGATAGCATGTAATCTTTGAATTGAATAAGCTGCGTTATTCGGAAGTCGATACTTGTGAAGTATCGTGTGTATTTTATGCAGTCTTTGCATCATGGTGTGGTAAAGTGATTGGTAATGACACCTTACTAACCAATTAACTCGACCGTGTTTGTATAACCAAGTGGTGAAGTTGGACGGATGAGATGGTCTTTGAGACACTCATCTGCGACCGTTGATGAAGTTAGGGTTTTGAAGAGGTGCGCGAGGCATCACTCTTCACCTTGGTCGAAACCAAGCATGGGATACAACTTTGGCCTAACCGACCATACATGCGTGTAGATGGCATGATGGTGTGGCGCCTATACCCCATTACCTCATGAAAGTATGATCTGGGTTACTCAATTCATCCGGTGAAATCGAGTGGTCGAGATCGATTTGCGACAAAAAACTAGTGCCGCAAGGAGCCGCACGTTACGCCCTCTTCGAGCGCACGTTCCAAGACGACCAATCTTGGTCGGTCTTGGTCGATTAACCTGGTGTGAAGGTGATAGGCTGGTGTTTACGCCTATACAGAACATCCCACAAAACGTGATCGAGCCATCCAAATCGTCGTGGCGGAAGTTGAGTGGTCGAGATCGGTTGCGGTTTGGGAGGTGTGACCACGCTAGTTTGAGCGTGCATTTGGATTAGCCGGGCATGATATGCCTTGGCCGATTGGGTTAGGGAATATATGGGTCCACGGTGGTCATGCTGGTATGGCCAGGACTGCTAATCTAATCTTGGACCCTCCATTCATGCCGGAGAAGATGGACGCTCGTGATGCTCAAAACCCTAATTTTTGGGTTTCAAAGCCGTGCGTCTTCTCTTGTTTGGGCGACGATTTTGTCACGACCAAACATGGTTGGTCTTGACCGATTGGTCAAGTGTGTAGGCGGGCCCCACGGTGATCGTGTTGACATGCTCTGGGCCCTTTGAATCTACATCTACACCCTCCATCTATACCTGCGAAGATGGATGGTTGAGACCATTTTGCGACACATGTAATATGCCGCAAACCCTAATTTAGGGTTTTCCATCCATAATGCTTGGTATGAACATTTTTTTGGCAAGCTAGGCTAATGGCCGATCGTGCGGTTTCCGCATTGGTTCGGCGAGTGGATATTCCATACCCTTTGGGGTGATGGAATTGATCTGGGTCATCCAATCATGCTTATGGAGTTGGATGATCTGCGATCATATCCGGACCGATACGGTCCAATCAGGATGCTCAATCGGAGCTAGTATAACACACCGAGAGGGGCTCAATCGGGCTAGTATAACACACCGAGAGTCGGCTGTGCGGGTATTTCGTACATGGTTTCATTATAGTGCTTGGAGGTTCGTGTTACTCTGTAAGAGTAACACTCGGTCGTCATGTCACACCGATAATGAGTCTTGGAAATACAAGGCGATATGAAATTCACGGGATGGGATTGTTGCCACATGCTCCAACTTGGAGGAATTTCATGTATTCTGAGAATAGGATTGTTGCCACATGCTCCATTCTTGGTGAATTAAGTGAGGGAGTATCCAACACTTATTAATGGCTTTATCTTTTACAAGATGTCAGCGCATAATTTTTTCCGGTTTTTACAAATTTAACCTTAAACGAAAATCCACCATCAACATTAAGTCCCCTGCCTAGCACATAATGGTTACACTATTGTGGGGTAGGCATGAGATGGTGACATACATAAGTGAGAAAGACATGATAAAAGGAGTTTACCCGGAAGAGTGTTGGCCTACCGCTAGTTGCCCACGCCGTCATGCTTGTATGGTATCCTTTGGTGGGACCGGTTTCCTTCTTTGGGTATTTGAATCAAAAGAGGAATCCAAACAAAAGAGGTATCCTTGTTCTATTGGGATTCTTCTAATTTTTGTCTATAAAAGAGACCAACCTCTTTGCTTTTTTCTCACGATTTTTTTTTTATTGTGAAGCGACTCCGTCCGTGACCACCGCTCCCTAAAGCTCCTGCGGAGTTGCTTGGGATTTCTTTGCCGTGCGCCTACGTCCGTCCACGGTAAGTTTCGGTTTTTGATTTTTTTTTTTTTTTTTTTTATAAAGGTAAAACCCTAGTTTGTTAGGTAAACACCTTTTGTAAGACATGTATTTTCTTAGTTTTTTCCACCAAGGTTGATACGTCAATATTTTCTAGAATTGCTTAGTAAAACAACCCGTGAATCAATGATCATGTTGTTTTTGCTTCTTTCCACCATTGTATGCAAAACTAGCTTCTTAAATTGTAGCTTGGGAAGAGACCTTGGCTTGAATTTCGTAAACATAATTCCCACGATCATGAGAAAAACCGTGTTGTAATACGTGCCCGTGAATGTATCCCCACCTTGTGCGTTTGATCACGAACGTGGGTCCCACCCACATATGCTTGACCTGATTTGAAACCAATACCGGACTTGAAACATGGGACTTGAAACCAATACCGGACTTGAAACTTGTCCAGGACTTGAAATCAATACCCTGGCCAAGAAACTTTTCAGGACTTGAAATCAATACCAGATGAAACTTTTACCGGACTTGAAACCAATACCGAGACTTGGAATGATATCGGTGCTTGGACCCAATCCCAGCTTTTGTATATTTCTACGTGGGTTGTGTCTTGTCATGCGTGACTACATGCTCCATGCGTTTTCATACAAGTTCTAAAACCTATTTTCATTGTGGAATGAAGAAAAGAACTCTGTTGAGATGTCTTACGGAGATAATCTTTGGTTCCAAGCCGGGAAGTGTTGACGGCTTCAAAGATATGCCGAACATCGATGATGAGTTGTTTACCTCGTCTTTTCCAAACATTAGAAGGCATCCTTCTCATAAGATAGTCACGCTTTCCGATTCGGAAAATATGGATCTTGATCCATTTTCTTCTTCAAGACTTGTGATGAGATTTTGTCCAGGAGAAATGAATATCCGCCTTCCCTATTGACTTCAAGATTTACCATACTCCACTGGGTTCTTATGAAGGATGGATGAGACGCATTTTGAGTAATATGGACATTAAAGATAATTTTCTTTCAGCGCAAATCCTCAATGCGGTCATGGCATCTGCTGCTCTTGAAATTAAGAAAGACGTTGCGGGTTTGATTACCTTCATTTCTCGGTGGCGTATTTCCACTCATACGGCCATATCTAGATTGGGAGAGATGACTATTACCCTGGAGAGTGTAGCTGCATTAATGAACCTGCCTGTTGCTGGAATTCTTTCTTACGATCTCTCTAATATGGAGCAACGTAACTATGATGCTATACTTCAAAAGGTGGCGGAATTCGACAATCTGGACAAGGAGGAGAAAAAGATACGAGATGCTTTTACACCTGGTGGGTGTCGGAGTGGTCTCCTGAGACCCGAGCCGGATCAAGAGTTGGAAAATGAGCTCGGTGTGATTGCGTTCTGTCTTTATGGCTATCCGAGAGATATATTAGACGATGGTTGGAAAGAAGACCATTAACGGTGACCTTGGTAAGATCGCTATAAAGTCGGCAAAAGGTAAAGTTCTTCCCTGGGTGCCTTGTTCCTTGGATCGCTTGTATTCTCATCGGACGCCTTAGCAATGGACATGCATGTTTCTAACGGGTACATGAAGGTGGAATCGCACGTTCACTTCGCTTTTCTTGGGCATTCTTATGGGAACACTTCAAAAGCTATGCTCCTACTCCTGCAAATTTTCTCAGCAACTTGTATGGTGGCTCGAGAATACTCCGCTGGAATAGAAGGCGTCCCAGAGCCGGTGCGAGACTTGTGGACACATTTGACAATGTGTCTTCGTAGATTCCGTCCATGGGGGCCGGTCCACCCTCCGTTGTTCGACCCAAAGACTTTTGCTATTGCTTCGATGGCCACGATGTTGTGTTGCATCTTGATGTTAAGACTATGAGATCGGGGAAATTGTTTACATGCGCAGATGCATCCCAGGATATGTCCGTCTTTATTCAACGAAGAATTTCTTGTGACTCCGTACAATATTGACGGGCGGCTCGTCAAATGGGGTTTGATCGGGGTGTCCCATTTATCCGTCCACCGGGGGTTCCGAGAGAATTCCTCCCGAATATTCTTAATCCGACGTGTTTTGGAACGGGTGAGCCTTCCCTTCGGCCTATTGGGAGAAACCCGGTGGTAAGCGATAAGTACAAGGAATTTTGGAGCGAGGAAACTGTTGATTTTCGGGAATTCTCGGAGAGTATTGTGACAGTTTCCGTGGTGAACCATCTTCGACGTTTTGAAAAAGCATTTCGGTTGAAGCCACTTCCCATTAAACGGACCGAGTTGAGGATTGCGGTCCCCAAGAAGGGGAGAGATCCAAGAGGAGGCATGTGGTTCGGTGATCCTCAATTCCTCCAATATGCAGGTATTTAAATCTCTTCCCGTTGGTTCCTTTATTTCTCGGGGTGAATCTTTCTAAGAGTAATTCTGCTTGAAATCGGGGATTAGAAAGAGAATGTCTTCACAAGGTTGTCGCGCATTCGAATGAGAAGGCTGGTAATGTTGGCCCTCATCTTTGAGAGGTGCAGCGGTCTTGATCTTCATGTTGAGAAGTCCGGCGGTGTTTGATCTTCATCTTTGAGAAGTCTGGAGAAACCGCTCATTTTCCCGACCATGACGAGAGATGATGCAAGCTCGGTTGGACAAGCCGCCTCCCTGAGTGATCTTGTTGACGGGTTCGTGATGGAAATTAGTACCCGGAGCGAAGTAGATCTTTGAAAGGAGTATAAGAAAGGTAGCGTCTGTAATAATTGAGGCGGCTCCCCTTGAAATCCGTCTGAGCGAGGTTCCGGTGAATATGGCTATTGTGGTGACTTCTTCCGAAAGGCCTCCTGCAGCCTGACTAGGCTCCTGTGGTTGGTGAATTACCGGTGATGCAGCCTGGGGCTTTGTTCGATCCTCCTTTTACTGTCCCTTATCCAGGTCATGTGTTGGTTGGTGGATTCAGCGTGCCGGTTCGGTTCAAAGAGTTGTATACGGCAATATGGGAGAAACACGGTCACATTGCTACCACTTTGAATCTCAAGAGTCGTCTTGCATTGGTCAACCGCGTTCAGGAGGCTTTATTTTCTATCAATGGGATGGCGTCGCGACTGGTCGAAACAGTTTCGAGGAGATGATTGTTTGGAAGTGCCATCGAGATGTGTTTGTGCGATGCGACTTCAATGCTCCTTGGTTCCTCAAAGGTTCTCCGAGATTCGGGAGCTCCGAAATTACAAGGTGAAGCCCCTTCGCAAAGCGTCACTCGCCGGGAAGAAGAGGTTGAAAAGTTGTTTGAGGAGTTGAAATTGAAGCAAAATTTGTACTTCAAAAGGATGAAAGTCGCTCTTGCCCGGAAGGACGAGTTGTTCTTTGAAGGACTTTCCTTGAAGGATTCGTGCTATATACTTGCCTCTTCTTTTAGATACTTTTCTTTTTGAGTGATAGTGAGGATTTCCTTTCGTAATTTGACTTAGGTTTTGAATTAATAGGTAATTGAATTGGTATATTGAGATAGTTTTGTGAATAACTTTTCCGAAAGAGGTTATTTTAAATGGAATTTGCATCTTGGTCATGAATGATTGCACATATCATATGAAATCGCAAATGTCTCGTAAGAGGGAGGTATGAAGGGAAATAAATGTGGCGTTTGACCACTTTGAGCCTCTTTCTCCACGTGCGGGATGTTAAGTCCCCAGTGAATTCTAAAACTATCCTTCTTGTAAAATTGTTGAGTAAAACTTACTTACTTTTGAAGCCTCACTTGTACCGAACCGGAGTAGCCTTTCTAAGAAAATCCTCCTCACCGATCTCTCAGAGCTATCGCTCTGGACCAAGCTTTTCCTGAACAATGCGCTTCAAAGTGTTGCATTCCTTTGGTGGGGTGATGGAGGAACCGGTGGAAATGACAGTACCTCGGGTTCATTACTTCTTGATCAGTGGGCGGACGCCATACCGGGGGTAGCTCCACCTCTCCATTTCGCACCCACGCCTCCAGTAGTTCAAGAATCTTCTTCATTGGGAAGGGGAAATGTAAGTACCTTGGGTCTGGCTCTTCCTGCGTTAGTGGGCGTTGTGATGTCCCTACGAGGCTTTGATGTGGAGCACGTTCGGAGACGAAGTTGGAAGGTTTGCGAGTGCCATCATATCCGCGGATCGCTTGCTTGGGTAAAGAGATGTGGAAGGTGTCGTAATGTCACTGCTGAGTGATCGAATTGAACGCTCCCATCCTCTGTATTCACGTGTTTCCTGATCGATCTCTCCTTCCTCAAGCATTTCTTCGCTTGGATGAAAGGCCGATGCGGATTGGACAGTCTTAGGGCTTCAACAAGAGTTTTGAGATATAAATCTTCTAACAGGGCTCCATAGGCTGCAGGCTCCCTTTATTTATCGGTAGACGTTGTAGTACTCCGGACAAGTCCTTTCCTCTGTGGTGTTGCCTCGGTTCTTCATTGTTGTTGGACCATGTTGTTCGTCTTTCTGACTCTCCTGCGATTCGCGCTCTTTTTGCCTCTCCTTTGGTAAAGGTGTGACTCTTGACTAAGGATTCAACGTTTCTTGCATTGCACGAGTAGATGCCTTGTGACCCTTCTTGTAATTGTGATGTTATATCATTCAAAAGGCGGAATGTTTAAGCTCGCCTTACGGTGATCTGGCTTGATTTGCCAAGATATCCTCCAGCATTCTAACTATACTTCCCATGATATCTGAACCATTTGTGGTTTCTAGATACATTGCGAAATGGAAACGAGAAAAATTGAGAATTCGATTTTGTGCAACCGAGAGATCAACCTCCCTTTGTGGTCGCCAATTGTTTACGGGTGAAAACTACTCTGAGAATTTGGTAATTTGGGGTGTGGGTGAGGAATGAATTTAAACCTTAAACAAATGCACCGCGCGGTGAGTGCTTGTAGATTCGAGAGATCAATCTGTGCAAGTCCGGCCTAAACCAAGAAATGGTCGTTTCCGGACTTGTTTCGGTCACAAAGTGAAGGAGATGGGGTTGATCTTAGGGAGGAAGCGAAGAAGGTGTTGAGATTGTGAAGGTGTAGACTTGCTTATGACTTGCAATGAGAAAAGTGAACAAGCTTACGATTGGTGTAAGCGGGGCTCGGTGTTTTCTTGTTGTTTTTCTCATTTTTTTTTCTCCGTTGTTTGGAAATAGGGCGGAGAACCTATTTATACAAGTCATTGAGTCTTATTCACGTCTCTCGTGGGAAGTGGAGGAAGTGGAGTAGTGGAGTTGTGCGTTGGTGATACACGACCAGCCTTGCCCACTTCTCATGTTCATCTCCAACCGTCCATGACTTCCTAACACGTTCTTGTGATGGCGCGTTGCCACGTTGCACGCAGTAAACCGCCAGGACCAATACCCCGTATGTATCCCCCAGTTTGTGACATGATTGATGTCTGGAATGTGTGGATCGTGGATCCATGAAAGATAGCATGTAATCTTTGAATTGAATAACTGCGTTATTCGGGAAGTCGATACTTGTGAAGTATCGTGTGTATTTTATCAGTCTTGCATCATGGTGTGGTAAAGTGATTGGTAATGACACCTTACTAACCAATTAATTTCGACAGTGGTTGTATAACCAAGTGGTGAAGTTGGACGGATGAGATGGTCTTTGAGACACTCATCTGCGACCGTTGATGAAGTTAGGGTTTTGAAGAGGTGCGCGAGCATCACTCTTGACTTAGTCGAAACCAAGCATGGGATACAACTTTGGCCTAACCGACCATACATGCGCGTAGATGGCATGATGGTGTAGGCGCCTATACCCCATTACCTCATGAAAGTATGATCCGGGTTACTCAATTCATCCCGGTGAAATCGAGTGGTCGAGATCGATTTGCGACAAAAAACTAGTGCCGCAAGGGCCGCACGTTACGCCCTCTTGAGCACGTTCCAAGACGACCAATCTTGGTCGGTCTTGGTCGATTAACTGGTGTGAAGGTGATAGGCTGGTGTTTACGCCTATACCGAACATCCATAAAAAACGTGATCGAGCCATCCAAATCGTCCGGCGAAGTTGAGTGGTCGAGATCGGTTGCGGTTTTGGAGGTGTGACCACGCTAGTTTGAGCGTGCGTTTTGGATTAGCCAGGCATGATATGCCTTGGCCGATTGGGTTAGGGAATAGATGGGTCCACGGTGGTCATCTTTGGTATGGCCAGGACTGCTTAATCTAATCTTGGACCCTCAATTCATGCTTAGGAGAAGATGGACGCTCGTGATGCTCAAAACCCTAATTTTGGGTTTCAAAGCCGTGCGTCTTCTCTTTTTGGGCGACGATTTTGTCACAACCAAACATGGTTGGTCTTGAACGATTGGTCAAGTGTGTAGGCGGGCCCACGGTGATCGTGTTGACATGCTCTGGGCCCTTTGAATCTACATCTACACCCTCCATCTATACCTGCGAAGATGGATGGTTGAGACTGTTTTGCAACACATGTAATATGCCGCAAACCCTAATTTAGGGTTTTCCGTCCATAATGCTTGGTATGAACGTTTTTTGGCAAGCTAGGCCAATGGCCAATCGTGCGGGTTCCGCATTGGTTCGGTGAGTGGATATTCCATACACCTTGGGGGTGATGGAATTGATCTGGGTCATCCAATCATGCTTATGGAGTTGGATGATTGCGATCATATCCGGACTGATACGGTCAGTCCGGATGCTCAATCGGGCTAGTATAACACACCGAGAGGGGCTCAATCGGGCTAGTATAACACACCGAGAGTCGGCTGTACGGGTATTTCGTACATGGTTTCATTATAGTGCTTGGAGGTTCGTGTTACTCTGTAAGAGTAACACTCAGTCGTCATGCCACACCGATAATGAGTCGGAAATACAAGGTGATATGAAATTCACGGGATGGGATTGTTGCCACATGCTCCAACTTTGGAGGAATTTCATGTATTCACGAGAATGGGATTGTTGCCACATGCTCCATTCTTGGTGAATTAAGTGAGGAGTATCCAACACTTATTAATGGCTTTATCTTTTACAAGATGTCGGCGCATATTTTTTCCGGTTTACAAATTTAACCTTAAACGAAAATCCACCATCAACAACTAGACCCCGTTGGTCGAATCCGTGCTTAACCAAGCTAGGCAACCAAATCCGCCACAAGCGCACTAAAAGTGCGGCCGCGCCCTAGCATGACGGCCCTCTTTCCATCGACCAATCAGGTCGCTTCAAATCCACCACCACACGTTGGAAGTGTGGCCACGCCCTAGCATGTTGGCCCCACTTCCGTCGACCAATCAGAGTTGCTCCAAACCTGCCACGGCCTCAAAAGAGGTAGCTATACTAAGCTAGCTTCCCAAAACACGCTAGCTTCCCAAAACACGCTGGCTTCCCAAAACACGCTCGCTTCCCAAAACACGCCAGCTTCCCAAAACACGCTAGCTTCCCAAAACACGATAGCTTCCCAAAACACGCTGGCTTCCCAAAAACACGCCAACCTCCAAAAAAGCATGCGCAAGCCATGCCAGTCATGCTACCACGCCTCTGACCACCAACGAAAGGTAGCCACGATCAACGGTTACCCTTCCTCCTGAGATGCAGATCTCAGCCGTACAAGTTCGCCACCAAACTTGTGGCAACTTTTGGTCGCAATTCCAAATTCCATGGTTTATGCCCAAACCCTAATTTGCCCGCGCCTAAAATATGCGCGAGCATGCTTGCCATGCTTTGCCATGCCGCTGGCCACCAAACGGAAGGTAGCCGCGATCAACGGCTACCCTTCCTCCTGAGATGCAGATCTCAACCGTATAAGCTTGCCACCAAACCAAACGACTTGTGGAAACCTTTTGGCCGCAATAACGAAATTCCACGGTTTGTGCCAAACCCTAATTTGGCCGCACCAAAGGCATGTGCAAGCCATGCCAACACCACGACCACGCCAGTGGCTACCAACGGAAGGTAGCCATAATCAACGGCCACCCTTCCTCTCGAGATACAAAATCTCGGTAGTCGAAGGCCGTCACTGAACCGGCAAGCCTCTCTATTTTAACTTGCCACACATAGCAACATGCTACATATTTTCCAATGAAAACACTCAATACATCAAAACATGTCACAAACTGGGGATGCTCATCAGGGTATTGGTCTGGCGGTTTACAGCATGCGACGTGCAATACGCCCGTTACAAGAAAGTGTCATAAAGGTGAGGTGGTTAGTAATGGCAAGAAATAAGTGGTGAAACACATCTTCATTATGGAAACATCAATTCCAGGCGTTACCCATTACCACTTTTCCACCGCTCAACCGCTTCCACTTCTTACGATGCCAGGGTACGTTTTATTACGATTTGTATAAATAGGTTTCACCTACTTCCACCAAAGGACAAGTTTTGGTCAGGAGAAAAATACACATCCATAAATCATCTGGTAGCTTTTTATTCAGCTCGCCAGTTCAACTTTCGGATACAAGTCGCAAAACACCCATACTTCCAGAATCAACTATTCTGGCCTCAACACTTTCTTCGCTTCCCTCCCTAAGACCAACCCTTCTCCTTCACTTTGTGACCGAAGCAAGCCTGGAACGGCCATTTCTTGGTTTAGGCCAGGATTGTACAAATTGATCTCTCGAATAAAAAGTACTCCCGTGAAGTACATTGTTTTGGGTTTAGATTTTTTTCTCATCCGAACTCACACTAAAATACCGAAATCAGCAGAAACGGTTTTCACCCACAAACAACTATATAGACTTTGATTATACACATTTGCTATTTCGAGCCAAATTTATCTCGCCTATCTATTTCTCAAAAAATGTGTTGGTAAGCTTTCGCTTTGGCCAAGTTCATCTTTACCTAGTGACGGAAGTCATGTTATGTTTCAATCACTTTGAAAATTGCTTTGACGAAAAATAGTTTGTGAATAACAACTATATAATAACGTCCTATAAGAATGTTTCAATAATTGAAATGAGAGTTTAGATTATATAACCATTATTTGATATAAGCATTGTGTGGCAACACATATATTTATAAGTCCTTATTACTTGAACCAAAGTATGCGTACTTTGTTGATCGAAAACCGGAACAAGAGGCTGTGAACTCGGTCCGCGAATGGCGGAAGTTCTCATCCAGAGAATATCTCTGTAGTTTGTGAACTCCTTAGGAATTTAAGTCCATGAACTAAGTTTGCGAACTTAAGTTGGTTATATCTAAAGACGATTTTTGGGAACTTATATTTATATTATCTAAGGAATGCAAATTGCAAACCGTGGCTATAAAGTTCATGAATCGATTCGAGTGAATCAAATCGTTCTTGCTTCAATTGTGTCTTGTATACTTCTATAAGATTTATACAATTGAACAACTCTCTAACTAGTTCATTTGAGTCATTTGAACTAGTTATGGTGAAGAAGAATATGGTTGATATGAAAGTGCTCATATGGCTAACCATTTGGCTAACTATTATTGAACCAATAAATGTATATGTTTGGGTACGCTTACACAAACCTAAAATCGTGCATTTCATTTGTGTGTAACAAGCTAAGTTTTCGATCCAACGGTTGAAAGATATTAGCTTGAATCTAATCAGGTTTTCATCTAACGGTGAATATTGAATGCTTTGTTACTAAGCTAACATTGATTGCAAACCTTGATTTGAAAGACTATATAAGGGAGAACTCTAACAACTGGGAAACCTAATCCCCATACCTTCTGTGTAATACTAGTTGTATAAGCTAGATTCGATTCTCCTTTAACCTTAGGTTTCTTATCGAGAACCTGTAGGTTAACTACTTGAAGACTTCATTGGGATTGTGAAGCCAGATCGATACTACTTTCTTGTAGTTGTATGATCGATCTTCTTTGATTCTATCGTTTTGAGTACAATCGTAACGATTGGCTTGAGATTAATATCTCCGATAGGCAAGATATAAAAGTAGTCACAAACATCTTCATCTCATCGTTTGTGATTTCACAATATCTTCTTTTGTCGCATCGATTAAGATTATTGTGAGGTGATTGATAATACTAGGTTGTTCTTCGGGAATATAAGTCGGGTTATCAATTGGTTCTGTTCACCTTGATTTACCAAAAGACGGAACAAAATCTTGTAGGTATTTCGTGGGAGACAGATTTATCTATTACTGTAGACTTTTCTGTGTGATACAGATTTGTTTATTAATTAAAGCTTCGACTTTGGGTCGTAGCAACTCTTAGTTGTGGGTGAGATCGGCTAAGGGAATCAAGTGCGTAGTATCTTCCCGCAGGATCGAGACGATCGAAGGAGCGCAATTGTACCTTGCATCGGTGTGAGATTGATTGGGGTTCAACTATAGTCCGGGCCAATTTAGTTTGTAATAGGCTAGTGTATGCGTAGCGGCTTAATAGAGTGTGTGTTTCGGGACTAGGTCTTGGGGTTTTTCGCATTTGCGGTTTCCTCGTTAACAAAATTTTGGTGTCTGTGTTATTTCTATTCCGCATTATATTTTGTTATATAATTGAAATATCACAGGTTGTGCGTTAAGATCAATCAATTAGAATATCCAACCTTTGGTTGTTGATTTACATTGATTGACACTTGGATATTGGTCTTTGGTACCATCCATTGTACCTTGCATTGAGATTGATTGGGGTTGTATTCAATTAGACTAGTGTCGTAGCGGAGTGTGTGTTTTCTAGGTATTTGCGGTTTCCTCGATATTAACTTGAGTTATTTCTATTCCGCATTAATTTTGTTATATAATTGAAATTAATCGTTAAGATCAATCAAGAATATCCAACCTTTGGTTGTTGATATAACTCTTTGATATACTTTGATATACTTTATTAAGATTGAGTCTAGTTGATTCTCTTGAAAGTATATTGGAGTTTGTCCATACAAATTGCTAATCGAAATATTGGGTGTGGTTGTTATACCCCCGCTTTTTCAATGATCTCTTATGGGAAGCCTCTATTCCCATAGTTGTTGATTCAACAAAGAAAAGTGTTGAGAATTATTATCCTAAGGAGAAAGATTCACTTTTTAAGGGAAAAGGGAAGAACGTGAACAAACCTAGAGCAAATTTCTTAGATCAACAAAGGTTTGCTAATATTCTTGAAGAACATTAATAAGATTAAGATGGAAGTGCAAGGTCATAAGGACATTCGAGAAATATTTCGAGATCCAAGAAGCACTCGTTAAACAACATCCGAGCAGGTTTGAAGGAGTTAACACTCTTATTCATGAACCTTATGTTCCGTTGTCAATTGATGATGAAGAGTTCGGTGATGAAAAGGCCTTCTTATAGGGGATTTTACTAGTTAACTCTTTGTACGAATTTTATTCTTATTATTTAAGGAGGAACACTAGATTTTGGAGTAGTTCTTATATGTTACATTAGCCATTCCAAATACTATCATATTGAATGTTTAAAGTTTATTTAATTAAATTTTATTTTGGAATATGACTTCCAATACCCAATCTTCATGGATTATATATATGTATTGCTTATTTTGTGAGATTTGTCTTTGCTATCATATTCTGGTTATTAGAACATATATCTTATATTTTCTCATAGGTTAAGAGGAGTAAAATATTTTGAGAATGGAAGTTTTGATATCTCCACGATTACAGTTTTGTGAATAAACTGCTTCGGGATTCCGTAAGATGTTCAGGGTCGACTTACTTCCTTGAATGCGTCACCTCCAGGGAATAAGTGGTGAACTTTAATCTCTACATTTGTACATGGATAGAGAAGTTACAATTCTTGTGTTGAGTCATATCACAATAATTGTTCTCTTGTTTGTAACTGGCATAGAGAATAGTTTTTGTCGATGATTTTTTTTCTCACGAAAATATTATAACTTAGTGTCTCTAATATTAAGATCACTATTTTTAACTTCTTTGTTTGTAATCACGAGAAGAGATAAAAATATAGGGATACTAATTTACTTCGTTTTTGACTGGAAAATAAATCTGTATGTACAAGGAAAATCCTTCTCTTGTGATTAGAGTTAAGTTCGGATCTTGTTCTTTCGGGAATGACATCAAATGGGGGGAGAGTTTTTTTGAACTTGTGGTTAATGGTAATATATTTATGGGGAGAGCGGATGTGTAGGACATTCTTGTACCTTTATATCTTCTTGATGTGAACCAAGTTTACTTGGTGGAATCGTATAAATTAAATATTGGTATGTGTTCTCTAGTCTTGAATACTCTTCTGATTAATTCATTTTAATCCCGATTTTTTGCCTTTGCCAATTTTGTTGACAAAAAGAGGGAGAATTGTTAAGTAGTATCTTACTACATTACATATAGCTTTTTGAAGCATCATGTAAGATGTAAATTATTATCTATAGGTTTTTCTTATTTTTAAAAAGAACTAAGTATTGACTAAGGGGGATAACATATCACCGTAGTATTGCTTCGAAGTTGTGGTGTAATTGAACTTTGAGGAGGGTAACAATACTATGTTTATGTATAACAAACAATGACTAGAGTGTGATTACCTTATTTTAGTAAATCTCTTTGATTATTCTCATAAGTTTGTTGGGGTTTTTGTTCCGTGAAGATTCCGGAACTTACCGGAACATAACTTGGGAAACACCCAAGTTATGTGGTTTCCTAGTTTAAGATTTCTTAATTAAGGTGTGAGTATATTTTAAGGAGTTCTAAGACTTGTGGAGCAAGGATTTGTATACTATATAATAGGGCTTCCATTCTCTTGTAGAATCCTCTCTCAATAATGAGAGTTATTGGGTCACAACCGTTGTGTCATACAATGGTTGGTGATGGGGCAAAATCTATGTGAGAAGAGTGACTTGTAGTGAGAACGGGTATGGGAGAAATCTAGGGTTTCTAGGGTTCATATGGGAGAAGCTAGAATTCATGATGTTCTTCATGTTCTTGTCTTAAGTCGAAGCAACCATGGCGGTGGAGGTTTATGGAACAAGAAGAACAAAGGAAGAGGTAAACTCTTTGTAATATGTCTTGTTGTTTCTCACGTTTAGCGCTAGTGGGTTATATAACTAGTTGATTATATGACGTGTGACGAGGTAATAACTTGTTATGATAATGAAGATTCTCGGGGTGGTTTTGGCCGTGGATGTAGCCTACAAATGTGAACCACGTAATCTTTGTGTTGTGTGTGATTGTCTATTATCGTATTGATCATATATTCGTGCTAGTATTATTCGATCATGCTAATCTAAAGATGTAAAAGACGGATTCGAGCTAAGTTATCTAAAGTAGAATGTTTCATGGAATTGACTTCTATGGAAACATGTCGGTTCGAGATGAATGTAACCTCGGTTTCCCGACAAGTTGTGTGGTTTCCTAGTTTAAGATTTCCTAATTAAGGTGTGAGTCTATTTTAAGGAGTTCTAAGACTTGGGGAGAAAGGATTTTTATACTGTATAAGAGGGCTTATATTGTGAGTAGAAATCCATTCTCTTGTAGAATCCTCTCTCAATAACGAGAGTTATTGGGTCACAACCGTTGTTTCCTACAATGGTTGGTGATGGGGCAAAATCTATGTGAGAAGAGTGACTTGTAGTGAGAGCGGGTATGAGAGAAATCTAGGGTTTCGAGGGTTCATATGGGAGAAGCTAGAATTCATGATGTTCTTCATGTTCTTGTCTTAAGTCGAAGCAACCATCGCGGTGGAGGTTTATGGAAGAAGAAGAAGAACAAAGGAAGAGGTAAGATCCTCGTAATATGTCTTGTTCTTTCTCACGTTTAACTAGTTGATTATATGACGTGTGACGATGTAATAACTTGTTATGATAATGAAGATTCTCGGGGTGGTTTTGGCCGTGGATGTAGCCTACAAAGGTGAACCACGTAATCTTTGTGTCGTGTGTGATTGTCTATTATCGTATTGATCATATATTCGTGCTAGTATTATTTGATCATGCTAATCTAAAGATGTAAAAGACGGATTCGAGCTAAGTTATCTAAAGTAGGATGTTTCATGGAATTGACTTTTATGGAAACATGTCGGTTCGAGATGAACGTAACCTCGGTTTCCCGACAAGTGGTGCGGTGAGCGTGGATAAAGATGGTAGTGATTCGGTAATTTGAACAAGAGGTTCCAAAGAAGAGAAAGTCTTGGTTTGTAGCAGAATGATATAGTTCGTGAAGATGATGAGTAAATCAAGACCGACCAAAGAATAAGACGACATCAAGAAAGATCCGACAACTTTTCTTGATGTGATTATGATTCGTGTTAAAGGTGTTTTCTTTGTAAGAGAAGATCGTTCATTGGTTCAATTGGCGTCTGCAAAATCATGGTGGTGCTAAGTGACAATCGTTCATACACAACATATGAAGATTGTAGCATGTTTTGTCTACATGGAGGATGACTCGAGATTGTTAGTTCTTGGAGTTGGTGAAGTCCGTCTGGAATTATTTGGTGCCTCAGATCAAATAATGTCAAGTGTTAGACATATGCCGAAGAAGAAGTTTTCTACAAAAGGTGGGATAATGAGTGATCATGGCGACGAAGTAGTTTGATACAAGTCATGCAGAAACTTGTATAAATTATATGAAGAAGTTGTTTGTGGTGAGGCTAGAAGATTGACAAATAGCGATTCCGGTAGTGCAAGTGCAAAGGAGGAATTTGGCTTAGGTGGTGGTTCAAGCTCAAAGTACAAGACAACTTTGATTCGTGCTAATGATGATGTCCGCGAGGATGGCCTTGTATAAGGTGATAAACATTCATGCTTAGTTGGAGTGAAGACGGTGGTTTTGTTCACGTCACAAAAGGTGGTGATTGTTGGGGTTTTTGTTCCGTGAAGATTCCGGAACTTACCGGAACGTAACTTGGGTGTTTCCCAAGTTATGTGGTTTCCTAGTTTAAGATTTCCTAATTAAGGTGTGAATCTATTATTAGGAGATCTAAGACTTGGGGAGCAAGGATTTGTATACTATATAAGAGGGTTTATATAGTAGAATCCTCTCTCAATAACGAGAGTTATTGGGTCACAACCGTTGTGTCCTACAATGGCCGGTGATGGGGCAAAATCTATGTGAGAAGAGTGACTTGTAGTGAGAATGGGTATGGGAGAAATCTAGGGTTTCTACGGTTCATATGGGAGAAGCTAGAATTCATGATTTTCTTCATGTTCTTGTCTTAAGTTGAAGTAACTATGGCGGTGGAGGTTTATGGAAGAAGAAGAACAAAAGAAGAGGTAAACTCTTCGTAATATGTCTTGTTGTTTCTCACGTTTAGCGCTAGTGGGTTATATAACTAGTTGATTATATGATGTGTAACGATGTAATAACTTGTTATGATAATGAAGATTCTCGGGGTGGTTTTGGCCGTGGATGTAGCCTACAAAGGTGAACCACGTAATCTTTATGTCGTGTGTGATTGTCTATTATCGTATCGATCATATATTCGTGTTAGTACTATTCGATCATGCTAATCTAAAGATGTAAGAGACGGATTCGAGCTAAGTTATCTAAAGTAGAATATTTCATGGAATTGACTTCTATGGAAACATGCCGGTTCGAGATGAACGTAACCTCGGTTTCCCGACAAAGTTGTCATCACTTCGGATCTTCAACAACAAAGGTGCTAAACGAACACATGCAGAACCATAAAAGAACTTGAAGTACGAAAAATTCAATACGTTTGTTGAAGAACCAAGGAAATTAAGCATATTGGATTGAGCTGAAAAGTTTATTTATTTTGAATCCAAATGTAATGAATAGTTTTGTCACTATAATTGACAAAGGGGAGATTGTTAGAGCATTGCTCGGTTGAACCCACAAGTTTTGCTATCTCAAGCTTGTTGTCAATGTTAGATGATCAAAACTATATCTTGATTTATAGTATATTAAGTCAAGTCTCGATCGGACTAGGTTAGAATTTAGTAGTTGAGTATTAGACATCACCCTCGAAGACTGAAGATCGACGAAGATATTTGGAGAATTTCTGTATCAAGTATGTGAAGAATGAACCATTCTATTTTACTCACTATCTTACCATCATTCTATATTTTTGAGACAAGGTCGTATGACTTCTACTAGATTTACAAAGAAGAATTTTCGAGTCAAGCTTGTCTTGTTAAAAATCTCGAAACATGATTCTAAGCAAAGATGTTCAACGATCCTTAACAATATTAGTTCTAAACAATTTATTGTGCGAATTGATTTGTGGATCAATTAAAAATTGCCCACGCAAATGATTTCATCACGTAGGAATGTTTCAAACATCATAAGAGAGAAATATTGAAATATCTGATATTTCTACTCATGGTAGGTTGGAGAACCAGTTCGCAAACCATAAATATCTGAGTTCCAGTGATACAGGAGGGTTGGCGAACAAGTTCGCAAACCACAATTTCAGATGGGGACAGTTCACAGACCATTGTGAACAAAATTTGAAAGTTGGTATTAAAGGCGCCTAGCAGTTGACAAACCCAGTTCACGTACCATGGTCAACTGAGTTCGGTAGTCTTGTAGGTTTGGCGAAACAGGTTCATGAACCGTTGCACCCTGACTCATGAACAAGCCTAACGGTTCACGAACCATTGTACCAACCTTCCCAGTTTAAGATTTTAGAAAATGCTCAAAGACTTATTTTTTTAAATATGTTTAGCATTGCTAGAACTCTCCCAAACACTTTTGTGACTTCAATGATCACTCAAACACTTATGTGTGTGCATCATGATTAAATTCTTAGGTGTTTAAATGAATATAAAATTTCTTTAGTTCTTTGGCATACTTGCCAAACCGAACAATCATTATACACGGTTTCAGAACCGGTTCCTAGTGTATATTCTTCTACTGTATTTTGAAGACCTAAAAGAATTTGCTTGATTCTCAAGTGACAGTCTTCTCCTGACTTTAATTAGTGTTTCAACAAAAAACACGACTTGGTTGGCGTTGAATCCTTGTCTATCGTATAAGTTCTGTTGCGGTTGTTCAACATCCGCCTCCTCTTAGGGTTTCTGCAGCGTTTATACATATGCAGGCAAAATTAGATCATTCTTCTCGATTTGGAATAGAGATTTTCATGCTAAACTCATATCCTTTCATCATGTCAGACAGGAGTGGATCATCTTCGACCCAGCCAGACTCTTCTACCAAACGCAGGCGGCTTGTACACAGAGTATGACTTTAGTTATATCTTTATTTTGAAGTGGTAATTCCTCTTTTTCTTTTTGACTCTAATATCCTTTTTTAAGAGTGAGTGAATCCCTAGATCTCGTGACAACTCCCCTGTCTGGATCCTCCGAGTCAAGAAGATCATACTGATATACTTTTTCACTGGTGAATAGGTATTCGTTTGCCATGGCCGGTAGGTAATAAAATTTTTCTCTCTTTTTTTGTAGAGGTACCCTGCTTGAACATGTGTAACAGTAGTTGACGACGATGATCTGGCCACTCCTCTTCCTTCAAGCTCAAACACGCCTACTGCTGCAGACCTGGAAGACGTTGATTTGGGTATCTTCTCCTACGAGTATCCCAATACAGGTTTGCCGTTTGATATTCCCATGAAGTTTTTATCTTCTAGTTATTGGATTGTTGGTGAGTTCCTGGTACGGAAAGAGTTTGTGCCCTTGTACACAAAAATATGGAGGAAGTACGGCCACATTGCTACTAGGAACATAGTGCGATATTGTTCGTCGGTTTTGGTTACTACGGTGAACTGTCTTCTACCCATGGTTGCAGAGATGAAAAGTACATCCATTCGCGATGTTACTGAATCAACTATTGAAAAGTGGGAAAACATCGTATCTACCCGTGAATCCATGGAGTTCAACGTGAGCTGGCTGCGGCAGCGGCTTGACATCATCAAAGTTGATCGAGCTGGTATCATCGCTAATGTCGTTCCTATTGCGAAATCTATCTTGGAGGAGGAAAAGGCCTTGGCTGCGGAATCTGAGAAGGTGGTACATGCGATCCAAAACTTGAAGAGTATGACTGAAAGGTATCAGGATAGGCTAAAAATGATGCTTTCGAGGGACTACAACTTGTTGGATGGCCTCTTCCGAGCCATACTTATATTTTATTGTTTTGAATAAGTAGGCATGAGAACATTTGATCGTTCTCTTTTTGTTTTGGGTTTTGAACATTGTTTTGGAAAATTAATTGCATTGGGTTTTGGTAAGCAAATGGAGTTTACATTAATATGCCTTAACTAATGAAAATTTTGATAACTCAGATATGAGAGAAATGAAGAATGCCTGATTGACCGCGTCATGAGACGACGAGGGATGTAATAATGGTCAGGCGTAGTAGGCCTTGAGCCATTTTCCATTTATGACCGCTTCCAATTTGCCTCCATCCTCCTTGAAAATCTTGTAGTACCCACTGTTATAAGCCTTGGTGATCACCTAAGGACCTTCCCATTTTGAGGAAAACTTTGGTGCGGACATGTCTTGCTGAATGTGCTTGGCGGTCTTTAATGCCAGTTCTCCTATTTGAAAAACTTGAGGTTTTATAGCTTATCGTATGTTATGGAGATCCTCTTTCTGTACGCCTGAGCATGATCTTCCGCTTTAATTCTCGTGGAGTCCAGAGTATCCAACTCCGCTATGGAACTCGATGTTTCGGCCTCATTCCATTGGACTCCACTTGCTGCTACAATCCTAGCCGACGGAATTTTAATCTCTGCTGGGAGAATTGCGTCTGCGCCATAGAAAAATGAATATGGAGAAACGCCGGTAGAGCTCCTAGGTGCCGCCCGATATGCCCACAGTGCCATAGGCAGTTGTTTGTGCCACATCATGGGATTATCATGCATTTTTCGACTGATAATTCGAATCAAAGTCTTGTTGGTGCTTTCGGCTTGCCCATTCCCTTGAGGGTAATAATAAGTAGAGAAGACTTGCTTAATTCCATATTCTTCAAGAAAATATCGTACTTGCTTATTGGCAAAGGGGGTACCGTTATCAGTAATGATGTGCTTAGGTACGCCAAACCGACAAATGATGTATTCTTTAATGAACGCTGGAATTGTCGCTCCGGTGGTTCCTAGAAGAGGAATAGCTTCGACCCATTTGGTAAAGTATTCCGTCGCGGTTATGATATAATTGTTCTGCTTTGACGATGGCGGATTGATTTTCCCAATAATATCAAGTCCCTAGCTGTATAAAGGCCATGGATTAGTTACCGAATGAAAGGGATTAGAAGGCGTGTGGATGAGATTCCCGTGAATTTGACATTCATGGCATTTCTGAACAAACACCGCTGCATCATCCTCCATAGTTGGCTAGTAATATTTTTCGTGTACTTGGAGGAAGAACTTCTTCTTCCCTTGGTGTTCACCTTCATGTATTTATTTCAACATAGTCTGGATTTCAGATTTTTCCAAACATCATAGTAGGTCGCCTCCAAAGCTTTTGCGGTATATGATTCCCTCATGAAATACGAATCTTTTGGCTTTTTGCTTCATCTTGGATGCATCCTTCTTGTTGGCAGGGAGCACGCCGTCGCAGAGATAGTTGACGTATGGCTCTCGCCATTCCCCAGCATAGCCAACGATAAGAACTTCCAATTGATGTGGTGGCGCTTGAAAATTGGATAAATACCCTTGGAGCTCTCAGGATTGGGTCTCCATATCCGTCTAGTAGTAGCCAAGGCGTTGAAGACGTCGGTAAAGGTTTACCACTAACATTTGCCCGCAAATCTCATCATGAATACGGTTAAGTTGCAGTTATGCTTCTTCGTATCCGAGACATCTTGACAGGGATCCATTTGGGTTTCGGTGGTATAACACTCCATGGAGCATGAAGAAGCTTTGTTGGGTTTTGAGACTAACCTTTCCTTGGGAAAGCGAGCTGTTAAGCTCTTGAATAATCAAAGTTCTCCAATCATTAGCTTCAAAAGTATCTTTGGACTGTTGACGCCACGGTCCGTCTTCTCACTGTCAAAGTCTCTTGAAAACCTTCGAATTGTAGCTTTGAGGCTAATGTAGCTAGGAAATCGACGAGTTTGTTCTTATTGCGGCCGATTTGGGTTATGGTTGCATCGAAAAATTAGTTCAATATCTTTTGCGCCTTAGATCTATAAGGGGCTAGCGTTACCTCTTTGAGCGATTATACTCCATTCATCTGGTTGAAAAGTAGTTAATAGTCGCCTCTTACTTCTAGGTGTGTGGCTCCTGCTTGTTTGGCTAGTGATAGTCCTATGAGGAAAGCTTCATATTCTGCCGAATTGTTGGTGCAGTGAAAGTGCAGCTTGAAAGAATGCGAAAAGACTTCACCAGTTGGAGACACTAGAACTACACCCGCTCCTCCAGTATTACTACTAGGGGTAGCAGATTCATCGAAATACAATATCCACGCTTCCTCTTTGACAAAGAGATTTTGGAAACTCCCAGGGAAGGTCTTCATGCGGTCTTGTAGTACCTTCTCCCGAGAATGCTGATAATAAATCCGCTACTGCTTGTCCTTTAATAGCCCGCGGAGGAGTGCACGTTATATCGAGCTCCGAAATTTGGAGTAGCCATTTGGACGGCCTGCCTATCAAGGCCGGTTTTGAGAGCAAGAACTTGACATGATCGGCTTTAACTATTAGCACCACTTTATTTTACAGCAAATAGTGTCTAAACTTCTGAATACTGTGAATTAGGGCTAGACACGCTTTTTCTGCCTTAGGATACCTGAGTTCAGCATACCTCAAAGTACGACTGAAGTAGTATATAGGGTGTTCAATCCCTTCATCATCTTCTTGAGCAAGGAGGGCTCCAACAGCAGCATCTCTGGAAGCAGTATAGAGACACAAATGACCTTCCTTGTATGGGAGATTTCATAACAACGGTGATGACAACATTTGTTGAATCTTCCGAAAGGCTTCTTGCTGCAGCGTGGTCCAAACAAAGCTTGCTCCCTTTTTCAGCAAGGGGGTGAATGAAGCGATAAGATGGGCCAAACCAAGTATAAAACGACGAATGTAGTTTACCTTGCCCGTGAAGCTCTGGAGTTCTTTCACAGTTTGCGGAGGAGGCATTGTGAGGATATCTTGGGTCTTGGTCGGATCTGCCTTGATTCCTTCAGCAGTGACTTGGAATCCCAGAAATTTTCCGGAAGAGACCCCAAAAGCACATTTCAATGGGTTCATTTTTCAGTTTGTACTCACGACACCTTTCAAATACTTGTCATCGAACGTCCGTATGGGCTGCTCGAGTTTTTAATTTGACTACTATGTCATCTACGTAATATTCAACTTACGTGTGCATCATGTCATGGAAATTTCAGTCATGGCGCGTTGATACGTAGCACTAGTATTTTTCAAACCGAAAGGCATCACAATATAATAAAAGTTTTTGAGAGGAGTTCGAAAAGCTGTCTTACTTGCGTCGTGTTCATACATTTTTATCTGGTTATAGCCGATGTACCCATCCATGAAGGAGAACATTCCACGTCCACTGGTAGAGTCTACTAGCATGTCAATGTTGGGAAGGGTAAAATCGTCCTTGGGGCAGCATTTGTTCAGATCTCTGAAATCGATGCAGCACCTAATTTGACCACTTTTCTTCTTTACGGGAACCACATTGGCCAACCAGGTAGGATGGTGAATGGGTTTGATGAAGCCGACAGCTAGTAATTTCTGAATCTCAGCCTTGATTTGTTCCTCCACATCATGTTTGAAATTTCTTGGAGATTGCTTGACCGGCTTGGATCCAGGTATTATATGCAGATGATGAGTGGCCAGTTTTTCATCCAGGCCGGGAATTTCCTCGTATGTCCACGCGAATATTTCTTGGTACTCCTTAAGAAGATTCACAAGTTTCGTGTGTTCATCTGCACATAGAGCCGAACTGATGGAGATATGCCTTGGAGATTCTTCGTTTCCGATGTTGACAATTTAAAGGTTAATTTGTGGTGGAGTCGGTGCCGTCTTGCAACTGCCGTGGAGCGTCTGGTAATTCTTCTTATAGCTTGTCATTATGGTTGCATTCTATTGGGCGGAGAGACTGGGCGGCAGTCTCCCCTGTTAATTGCTAACAACGACGTCGATATACAGTTTTCCCTTTTTGGTCACGACTCGCCACAAAAGTCTGCTCCCTCTTGGTATGAAGATGAACCGAGTTTTTATTTGATGAAGAAGGATTGGTGTGTCCTGTCAGCAGAGGGGCACCGTGAGATCTGGTCTCTTTGTTCAATGACGCGAGCCGGTCTTCCTCCTCAATCGACGTCCACATGGGGAGTAGAGTACAGTAAACCTTGCTTAATGAGTCTCGTGAATTTTCCTTTGGCTCAAACAGTTCCACGCCACAAATTGGTGCATAAGGAGACAATGACGCAAGAATGCGAACAACTTCTTCCTTCAACGTAGTTTTCAAGCATTGGTGATACGTTGATGGGATGATCTTATTATTATGAAGCCACGGTCTTCCCAGTATCATGTGGTAATATGGCTCCTTCTCTATTACCTTCGATTTTTTGGACAGTCCCACTGATAGATTCAGATTGATGTACCCATACGTGCTGGTTTGGTTTCCTTCGAAATCTGTCATCATGGTAGGCTGTTGTACAATTTTGTTTGGCCGAACCTTGGCTGTCCTGAGAGTTTTAAGAGTAATAACATTTGAAAATGCTTCCGTATCGATGAGAGCCCTTTTGAATTCTGAATCTTTGATGCATGCAGTAACATGCATGGCTCTGTTATGACCCTCTTCTACCATCATGTCGTCTTCAGTAAATGTAACATTGTTTACAGACATCTATGATGTTTTTGAGCCAAACGCGTATCTAGAGCTATCTGATTGATTGCAGCAAATGTCTCCGCTCGTTGATCCTTTGAGAGGTGTAGAAGCTCGCATAAACTTTCTACTAGAGAAGCTGCTTCCTGGTCCACCGGCCTCTAGTTGGTAGTGAAACTGTTGACTTGAGAGCGATCATCGTTTGAGGGGTTAGTCCTCAGCGCTGGAATTTCTGGAGCAGAGGAGTCGCTCAAATCTGATGTCAACCTGACGAGGAAATTGAGTTTGTTGTTTATCGTCTCTTTCATCAGGTCCATATTCCTTGTGTGGATCTCATGTACTTGCGCCAACTCGATCAAGGTTGGAATTTCTCCATTGCATATGCGATCGGATATAGCATTGGGAGGAGAAACATCACCATTTGCAAGATTATGACCGGCGTTTTGAGTCGTTGAATTAGTCCTAAGACCAACCATCTTGTGAAAATTGGGATTGAAACCGAGAGATTAATCTCCTACTGTGGTCGCCAGTTGTTTTGGGTTAAAAATGATTCTGCTGAAAATGGTAAAATTGGGTGTGCCGCCGAGAAACGAATCTAAACCCTAAACAAATGCACTACACGAGAGTACTTTATGTTAGAGCATGGCTCGGTTGAACCCACCAAGTGTTGGTATGTCAAGTTTGGTTATCATATTTTAGTGAATCAAAACTCATGTTAAGAGTCGCTTGATTATGTACTAGAGTTAAACTTCGTATAGGTTAGCTTGAAAGTATTTGGATATGAGACATTACAAGTATTGCGAAGACTTGAAGATATGAAGAAGCAAGGAGCTACAACGACAACAATCATCCTTCCACATGAGGTTAGTGATATTTGACTTGAACAGTTTCATTCCCTAACATATATTTCAAGTCGTGCATATTGAAAACATAACTGCGAAGCATATTTGAACTCTAGATAGACATAGTATTAAGGAATACAATACGAGGTTTATTGCTTAACCATTAAACTTTGTAGATAAGACATCGTCATAATCATTTGAATGCTATTGTGATTATGTATGGGTATGGGGTGAGGATTTCATCCTAGGGAACAATGTTTACATGTGTTATAAGGAAGTAAGTTCATAAACTTGTTTGTGAACCGAAAAGGAAATTGCCAGGTGTTATTGGTTTTGTTATTCATTGCATATCTTATAAACAACCAATATGTGTGATAGAGTATAACCGCTCACAACTTGTTGTGTTCTTGGTATAACTTTTATTAGTAAAACCGATCTTAAGTAATCACCCGTGGTATGATCGGATTTTGTATGTCTGACCTTGTAAGGGAAAGGGAATCGATCCTTGCAAGGGAAAGGGAACCGATCCTAGTAAGGGAAAGGAACCGATCCTAGTAAAGTGCGACATCAAAGGGAACCGATCCTTGTATGGGGTGCGGCAAGGTTTATAATGAGAAAGGGAAACAGATCCTATGGACATGTGCAACACATATAAGTTAGATACCATATATATATATATATATGTGGGGAACCGATCCTAGTACCTAGTCAACCGAATTTTTGGGAAGCTAGTGTGACTATGCAAAATACTCACATGAAGGTAGAACCGAAACTTATTTTGGTAGAACCATAAACCCATGATTGTGATTGAATGTTGGTTTGATCAATCACATAGTTTTTGAAAGTCATATGAACCAATTCTAAACTTGTTTGGAAGTGTGGCAAATCGGTTTCAAGGTTGTAAGTGTGAAAGAGAACTTACAAAGTTAAGATGTCGACAAACTTTGAAAACGTGCCATGAATGTTTATTTCTATAATTGTTCAAAGATATTCCTTAACGGCTAAGGGAAGAGAATCCCAGGATCGAAACATAAGTAAGTTAAGAATCTTTTAATTAAGGTTATTAATTTCATTTTGTAGGGAAATTACGAGAATTAGTAATGTGCATTTACTAATTAGATTTTCCGAGAGATTTCGATCGTTATTTTTGGACAGATGAGCATTTCCAGGAATTATGAAAACCGAATCTGTGCTTTTATGAATATCTTGAGAATATTTTTGGTTTTGGAAATTCTTTGGTGTCCAAACTTCCTTGTCTATAAATATACGAAGTTTGCCTTTCTAGCAAACTAATCCTTCGTAACAACAGATTTACTCTTTTGTTGTTATTACTGGTGTAGCCGCCTATTCCGAGAGGAGAGTAACCTAATTAAGTGAAATCTCTTACGGCCTCTCAATTTAAAGTCTTCTTTTGGATTGAGAAGCTCTAGCGCGACCCGTTGGTGGGAAACTAGATAATTGCGGTTTATCTTTGTTTTCGATTGATTTGATTGACTAACGGTGGTTGAAATATGATTGCACCTAGTTTGTTTATTCTTGAGAATCTTCTCTTCTGATATAAGATTCACTCAAACTAGTTCAGAGTTTCGACGGGGATCTTTAGACTGTTGTTAGTTCTAAAGACGATCTTGTGATAATCCATTGTTAACATACTCCGATCTGTGCGTGATTGATCACAAGAGATTCAAGTGATTGTGTGCAAGTTTTTATTGAAGATTTAAGAATATTTGAAGACAAAGAAGATATTGAAGATCGACTTGGGTTTTATAATCTTTGGTGTGCACAATACTTGTTTCGGTAAAAAGAGGATCCAATTAATAATCGGTTTATCCTTGTGGTAGATTGGATTGATTAATTGAGTAGATCGGCATCAATCGTTTCTTTGTGATTAAAGGTATTGATTGGCTTAATCTTAAACGATTAACTTTGGGTGATTGAACATAAGATAGATCTAAGGACCGACGAAGGAGTTTATGTTAAGATAAACGAAGAACCTTTGTGCGACTCATATCACTTGGTTGAATAGAGTTGATACCAAGATTTGTTGTTCCTTTCTTTTGTTTGGAATACGAACCAAAGGAATTGTTCTAAACGTGACTTATTCACAAGTCTGGGAGGCGTGGGAATACAGACGGAACTAAGTGAACTATAGGGTTAGTTACTTGGTCTCAACTATACGAAGTTAGGTGTAATTTTGTGTAGCGGCTTAATCCTAAGAGTATTCAATTGGACAAGGTCCAGGGTTTTTCGCATTTGCGGTTTCCTCGTTAACAAAATCTTGCTGTGTCATTTACTTTTTTTTTTCCGCATTATAATTGTTTTATTATAATTAAAGTAAATCACACAAACGTTAATTCCTATTTACTTGATAAGCAATCCTATTGTGTTTGATTAAGTCCGAACCTTTGTATCAAGTAAACATACTTCGTTGTTGTATTGTCTCGATCTCGTATCCATAGACGATCACACGAAGTGTGAACCGATTAGTTGCATTGTCTCGACTCAGTCCATAGACAATCACTTTCGGAGAAAGGACTTATAGGTAGGAAAAGTTTTAGCTTGAGGTATATTTGGGTACCCTCGGCTTTTCACTTTAGATTCGAGAGATCAATCTGTACAATTCTGCCTAAACCAAGAAATGGCCGTTCCAGCCTTGCTTCGGTCACAAAGTGAAGGAGAAGGGTTGATGTTAGGGAGAGAAGCGAAGAAGGTGTTGAGATCAGAATGGTTAACTCCGAAGGTGTGGTTGTTTTATGACTTGTATCAGAATGTGGAACTCGCTCGTGGAATGCAAGTTATGAGTTCTTTGGTATTTTTTTGGATACTTGTGTTGATAACCAAAGCTGTTGTTGGTTGAAATAGGTTGAAAACCTATTTATATCAGTCATAGTTGTACGCACCCTGATCTCATAGGAAGTGGGGGTAATTGAGTGATGGAGAAGTGGGGTCGTGTGAAAATGTAGAAAACCACGTCTTACTATGAGAGAAGACGAGTCAGTTTACACCCACTACTTCTCTGCTTTGCTACTAATTGTCCCGCATTTCGACACTTTCTCATAATGGGTGTGTTGCACGCCCGCACGCCAGTAAACCACCAGACCAATACCCCGATTAACATCCCCCAGTTTGTGACATGTTTGATGCCTCGAGTATTTTATATAAAATATATAGCAAGTTGCTGAGTGGGTCTTGCCTAATTATTCTGACCAATCACGCGCAATCTAGGTGGAGGGTAGTCATGTGTGATGATCCAAGTCACGAGACTTGCCGCAAAGAATAGCGTGTGACGCTATTAGGTTAAATAACTAAGTTATTTGTGAAGCCGATACTCATAAAATATCGTATGTATTCGATGCATGTAAAGCATCGCTTTTGAGCAAGCAACTCAAAATAATCGATTCATGTGAAGCATCATTATATTGAGCCTGTCTTAGTTGGTCGCCAAAACCTAGTGTCTTAAAAGGAGCATGACCGACCATTTTCAGGAAGCTGCTGGGAGTTATTCATGCATGCCAAAGGTAGCCGGTCGGTCCCTATAGGAGAGTGATGGCTGGTAGCCATTTTGACATCTATTAGTCGGTCCAAGTTAAATCTAGCAAGTTAAATTGGCTAGCCAAATTGGATGGCTGAGATGATTTGCGGCAGTTATTGGTTGCCGCTAAATTTATTTAAGACTCTTATAAGAAGCGAGGCCAGCCATCTTTGGGCGATCGTTTAGGAGCCATATGGGTAGGCCGCGGCTTGGACGATTACAACTGATGGAAGGGGGTGTTCGTTGATCATGGCCACATCTTGTTGGCTGCCTAAAATAGGAGTTAGGCCGGCCGATTCATCTGGCGAAGTTGGGCGGCCGAGATGATTCGCGACAGTTAATAGCTATCGTTGATTCAATTTAGGTTTTAAAAGGCCGTGTGGCCAATCCATTTTGGGCCAACGTTTTTTGGTGTTGGCAGGTGCTGGGAGTTATTCGATCGGGCAAGACAATATCCGCGCCCGGTGAACGTATCCGCTCCTCACACGTTGATTAAGGTTGAATCTAGGGCCGGTCAATCCATTTGGCGAAGTTGAGCAGCCAAGATCATTTTATAAGTAATATCTCATTGCTAACCAACTTAGGTTTTGTAACCCATGCGGCTAGCCCTACTTTGAGTAATCGATTTGGTGTGCTCTTGACATGTCGTGGGAAGTTCGACTGGCCAGGGATGGAGATGGGTTGCTGGCGAGCATGCCGACACCTCGTTGGTCGTCCAAAATAAAATCTAAGCCATCCAATAGTTGGAAGGATGCGATGAGTTTGAGACTGCCATGGCCATTCTTAACTCGTTGAACTTCTTTTCAACAGCGCGACTAGCCTAGCTATGGCTAGCGATCAGGGATGTTGTTGGCGGGCTAAGAGGATTCCGATTGGATGGAATTGTAGTGGGCCCACCGGTGGACATCATGAAGTTTGCTTGGTCTCGTTGAGAGGGCCAAGCTCATTGAGTTGGCCGGCCAAATCGTGTGGTCGTGATTGTTTTAAGACTAATATGGGCAGCCTGTGTTCAATTCCTTAAGGAATTAAATGTGCGCCTAGCCAACTTCCACTTTTACTTAAAAGTGTGTGTTGCGTATTTAAAGCGACCTGATTGGTTGATGAGAAAGAGGGGCCAGTAGGCAATAATATGGCCGATCGGCCACAAGGCAGTACCTGCTAGGGAAAAATGGCCATCCAAGTGATGTGGCCGCGCCTCTTTTTTGCTGCTACCTTTATTTGTCGCAGTTTTCTCTTTATTTCTTGGTAGGATTTTGCTCTTACTAGTCCGTGGTGGATCAATTTCCTAGCTTGCCTAGGTTTGGCCTCGACCGGTAGGGTTCGAGATATTGCGCAGGGCGCAAAAAGCCTAATTTGTACAAATTAATTATGTCAAAATTTGAATCTTGTGAGCTATCACAAAATTGATCAAATTTGATAAATTCTGTGTGTTGACACAAAATTCTTCAATTTTATTCTCAGAGAGCAGTTAGCGCGTCTTCTGATTGGGTACTTTCATGCAGGCCTTAATCTTGATACTTCGGGAAATTCATGCTACTCAACTGCGAGTGAACACTAATTGTCATGTCATACCAATATTAAGAGTTCAGCCGGGGAACATAGCATAGGAAAAATACTCAATAATCCATACATTAATGAATAACGCAGGCGGGAGCTCAATAAAATTTACCGAATATTTGGGGTTGTTGCTGCACACACCATTCTGGATAAATTTCATATAAATATACTGAATTGCTCAATACATAAGTAAGGAGGCCTGGTCACTCATCACTCTTAAATGGCTCATCTTCTTTGTAGAACAACTACACATTAAATACGGGGTTTTACAATTTTACCCCTGAACTAAAAACCACCATCAACAGCTAGAATTTTAGAAACTATTTTATAAGAGAATTGCAAAGTCTTATAGGTCTAAACTCAGATGGTTTCTTAAGGTCTTTCACCTTAGGAATATAAGACTAATATAAGTCTTCTTAAGTTCTTTGGGCATGAAACCAGTGTTAAAAAATTGTTGGACCGCCTCAATGACATCCTTACCCATAATTTCCCATTGTGATTGATAAAACCCAGCTTGGAAACCATCAGGACCTGGTGAACTCCAAGCTGGCATAGATTTAGCAACACTTGCAATTTCATCAGCAGTAGGAACAACAAGCAAAATAATATTATCAGTATCATTAATGACGGTGGGAATAACTTCAAAAGCATCATCAGGCAACACATGATTACTTGTACAAGAAATAGTGCTAAAATGATTAGTAATGAGGTTAATAATATTATCCCTCTCTCTATACAAGTTGCCATTATTGTCACTAAGAGCACTAATATTATTTCTGTGCAACATTTTATTGACCAAAGAATGGAAATATCTAGTGTTATTATCCATGTCATGAATGTACTTATCTCTTGATTTCTCCCTATAAAAACTAGTTTGAATCTTATACCAATTTTATAAGTCATAAGTAATGGTCTTAACTTTCATTTCTTAGCTAACAGAGTTAGGCTCCTTTTGTGCTATATATAACTATTTTTGCAATAATTCAATGTTTTTGTGGATATCACCAAATTCCATTTTATTCCACTTAGACAAAGTGACCCTAGTATGTTGTAGCTTATGCTTGAATTTTGTGAGAAGGACTGCCATGGACATTTATGTTCCAAGCTTGTTCCATATGAGCTCTAAAAGAATCATGCTCCATCCAAGTACCAAAAAATTTAAAGGGTCTCCAAAGTTTTATTGGAAGAGGATCAAAAATAAGCATTATGAGACAATGATCTGAAGCAATATGATTCAAATGACATATTTTTGCATTGGGAAATTGTAAAAACTAATTTGTATTTCCTAATCCCGTATCCAGTCTAGCTTTTTTTGTGCCAGTACCATAACTATTGCTATTCCAGGTATAGTCATTGCCTTCATAACCAAGATCAGAGAGACTAGAGTCTCTAACCCTATTGTGGACCCAAATATCAGAACTACTGCTGTTTCTGGCCAAATGAAAATTTAAGTCACCTAATACTAGCCATGGCTGATAAACTGCTTCAATAAGCTCATGAAGAAAATTTCATTGCTTTTTTTTTAGGTTCAATGTATGTGGAGCCATACATAAAAGACATTAGGACATCTGGTTTACTAGTATTAACTCTAATAAGGGCATGTATAATATTATCAGTTGTACTAGCAATATCACAAGTTATGCCATCTTTACACATGAGAAAAAGACCACCAGCTAAACCCACTATATCAATCCAAGTATAGTTATGGTAATGGAGACATTGAGCAATACTAATCATTCTCCGAGGATCCACTTTTGTTTCACTAAGAAAAATGAAATCAGGACTATGAGATTTGATCAAATTTTGCAATTGTTGTAAAGTAAAACTATTTGCAATCCCCTGAACATTCCATGAAAGAAATTTCATTTTTAATTTTAATTTTAAACTAAGATTCAAATCTAAATTTGTGCAGTGAAATGGGGAGAAAAGATATGCATGAATATAATTATACTATAAAAACATATTAATTGCAATTGTAATGAGTAAGTAAATGAGAAGAAATTTTTGAGTAAAAAGAGTATGTAGTTACCCGATTCTCCTTTTTAGTGTTGTTTTTCTGCTTGTCTCCGGTTGTTCCCATGTGAGTATTTTGGACGCCTGTGATGTTATCTCGCATATTATTATGGGAAGAAGAATCAGTCACACTAAAATTATTATCGACATCCTCAGTAATCCTATGTTTTTTTTCCAAGTCTCTTGTCTTCTGTAATCTCTAGCCAACTCTTCTTAAGTAGAAAATTCATATTGATGGAACACCATCCTTTGGTGGAACAAAAACAATGCTCTTAACAAACTTCTTTTGATTCTTTGTAGATGCAGGAGCAGCATTGGAATTGATTGTGGAGATGTTCTTCCTGAGAGCATTAGATTTGCCAAAAAAATATGACTTTTCATGGGCTTTTTCCAAATAAGAAGCTGCATCCTTATATGCTCCTTTACAATGGTTAATAACATAGCATTCAGTACATATGCCATTAGGCTGCCTTTCATAAAAGAATTTCTGCCAGCGAGTGGCTCCAGCATTTGTGATTGCTTTTACACCTCTTCGCAATGGCATAGAAAGATCAACATTAACACAAACTTTGACGGGGTCTCTTCCAATTGGCATAACATCCTTTGGTTCTATCCCTGTAACTTCACCCATAATTTCTCCCATTTTGGTTATAGATGCAACATTCATATGCTCTGGCAAAAGATACTTCAGTTAAATCCAAAATTGTTGAAAACCCTAGTGTTTCCCAGTATAAACCAAATATGGAATATAATCATGCGCAACTAGAACCTGCTTATTAATAATCCACGACCTTTCATCAATCACAGTATTCAGAATTTCCCACTTGCTAAACTTAAAAATCATTAGGTTTGGCTCAATCTCAACAATTCGTAAATCCTCCGGAGCTAGAAAAGGCCAGGTGAACTTAATGTATTTTTCAATTGTGTCATAGCTCATTCTCCCTTCAATGATTGTTTTCCCAATGACACTTGCCTCTCAATTTGAATCTTTTGTATCACCATTGCTATTGTCCTTCTCAAACACCACTACTTCATTAGTATCTCCCAGTTCTAATGTAGCTTTCTTAAACTTGTTAACTAGTTCTCCCAAATTGCTAGTACTTCCTTCTTCCATACTGTATAGATTATTAATTAGGGTTTCTGAGGTTAAAGGGAAGATGAAACTTTATGGGTTTAGAAAAGGTATAAGTATTTTGGTTTTGGTTTTGGTTTTGAGAAAATATTGGACTTAAATGTAGAAGGATATTCTATCGACAATCAAGGAAACAGTTTGGACTAGAATATTGGTTAAATAGGAAACACTGACAACTGGCTATTAACCATACGAGCAAGAATAGGCAAAGGACTTTCCTTTTATAACAGAATTTTTGAATTTTGAATTTTGTTGATTTGAGTTGAAGGCTGGATAACATAAACCAGTGATTCAACATGTTGAATCGGTAACTGACCTTCTTTCCCATTACTTCATAGATTCCATAGATAACATCATTGACTGATCCTTAAGCAAACGTTTAATAGCATACTCTGCAAACGCTTGAAACACATCATACATTAGGGCAAACGCCATTAGAGACATAACACACTGTAAACACATGGAGAAACAAATAAGTTAGTTACTCATAATTGAAGAACATAGTTTGTAAAAAGAGTTGAAAACGTATTTAGGAATATATTGTTCACAAATCAAGTTTTCATCACAGTATCCTGCAAGATATTGTAATAAGAATATAGATGAAAAGAATCAAGACTAATGATAAAAGATCTAGATTAAGTATTGATCATTAAGTATTGATCATTAAAACAAAAATATTAAAAGCGAGTTGACTCGAAAAATTTAATCTCTTAGATCCTCGAGAGGAGAGAGCCCGGTGGGAAAAAAATGATCAGATAATCTCTTAGGTAATCAAAAAAACACAAAATTTTATCTTTCAAAAATTAGTGGTATTATTAATCCTAATTGATATACTAATCATAATTAATTTAGTTAATCACTTTAATTAATCTAATGGAGGATAAATTAGGCATTATTTAAAATAATATGGATTATTATTTAATGACTCATGTGCAGCTCCCAAACCCAAATGGGTGCAGCAACACAAACAAGGTGGAAGAGAAAGATTTAGGCCCATAAAGATGGTTTAAAGTTTAAACCATTTCAAATAAGCTCTAAAGAGGAACTATTTTTGGGGACCATGTTTTTTTCGGGGACCATGATTCTATTTAGGCAAGATATTTAAGTAATCCTAAGTCACCCCTTATCTAAATGTTTTTCTTGATACCAAACTTACCCTCCTTAATTAAATGTGTTAGTTTAATGATTAATTAGTTATTATTAATTAGTAATGATTAGTGATTAGTATGATTAGTAGGATTAGTAATGATTAGTTACCATTAAGAAGTTCTATTACAAAAATTGAAAAAATTCCGAGAAATTTTAATTTTTTTACGATTAAGTTCGGTTACCCAAATTTATGACCAAAAATGAACTTAATGATTGTGATTTAATGATTGGTTAAGAAGAAGTTCGGTTACAAAAAATTGAAATTTTCTCATATGATCAAACCGAACCATATATTTGGTGTGACCATTAAATAGTTCGGTTACAAAAAAAATTTAAAATTTTTTTACGATCAAACCGAACATAAAGTTCGGTTACCCAAATTTATGACCAAAAACCGAACTTAATGATTGGTGATTAGTATGATTAGTACTTAGTAGTGATTAGTAATGATTAGTTACCAATAAGAAGTTCGGTTCCAAAAAAATTGAAATTTTTCCTTGCGATCAAACCGAACCATATATTTAGTGTGACCATTAAATAGTTCGGTTTCCAAATTTTTTTAAAACTTTTTAGTTCGGTTACCCAAATTTATGACAAAAACCGAACTTAATGATTAGTGATTAGTAATGATTAGTTACCAATAAGAAGTTCGGTTCAAAAAAATTGAAATTTTTCCTTGCGATCAAACCGAACTACTCCATCCGTCCCTATATTATATAGGCGGATTTTGCAAAATCTCTTAGATTAAGAAATTATCTTGATTTCCTAAATATCCATCTACTTTCCTGTTTTAACCTTTGTTTCACTCTCAACACAATTATCAATGCACATAAATAAGGGCATATATAAGAAAAACCCATCTTGGAAATTGTATTCCGCCTATCTAATGGGACTACAAAAATTGAAAACTCCGCCTATATATTGGGGACGAAAGGAGTATATATTTGGTGTGACCATTAAATAGTTCGGTTACAAAATTTTTTTTAAAACTTTTTACGATCAAACCGAACTTAAAGTTGGGTTACCCAAATTTATGACCAAAAACCGAACTGTACAATTCTTCTACTAGTATTGGGGTTGGTGATACGTGTAATTGTTACTCAATTCCATACACAAGTAGTACATCGCAAAAGCTGACAGAGGGATTCTGTTAAGCAATTGTGTATAGAGATGACACTAGTAAGTAGACCGAGCTTATGCGTCTGATGCTAGGATCAACCTAATTCACAAAACATAATGCATTCGTTTGGGTTACACCTTGAGAGCTTATTCATGGTGTCTCAGATGGATAGAATCTGGTAGTCGAGCTCTTCCGTATCCAGTGGCAACATAAATTCCGGGGATAGCAGAGCTTATTGCTATTCTACGGTTGGTGACAATGGAAATTCTACAAGAAATAAAGAAGTACTTTTATTAAGTTTCTTTCCAGTGACGGCGAATGATTCCTTAATCATCTTTCTTTTATTTGTTATTCTTTTCATTTTACTTTAAACCAATCCCCTTGTCTTTTACTTTATTTTGCTGATCAAATAACCTATCAATTACACAACTCTATGTGGGAACGATCTCTTACTACCGCTATATTACCAGTTAATTAGTGGAAAATATATCGAGTAATTTGTTGCACTTACGACGCGCATCATTACGGCACGGGTTAAGCCCTAGTCTATAATATGTTGTGTTTGCAACTTTAAAGATATATTGGTTCATGCTCTTATCTCCTCTAACCGCAACATGTACTATGGTGCCCTAGCTGCACCTACTGGACTTCATCCATAGACAACCCGATGTGGCACTCCTAAGATGCACAACAAACATACCAGAGTTTTGGCCATAAAATTAGTCATAAATTTTGTGAAAACTCTGTAATTGAATAATTTTATGTTATGAAGTGCATATATAAACAAAATCTGAACTACCCGATTTCCTTTCCAAAACGATTTCTATACTAACAATCTAACACAATTTCCTTAAAAAGTTGAATCACCAATTTCCTTTCTAACACGATTTTCTTAATTAAGTGGTAAACAAAGAGCTTCACGATTTCAAAGTTATTTTTTTTTCACGATTTCGACGTAAAGTGTTGTCCACCTTAGATGGTGTTACTAACGTACAATTAAGTATTGGTGTAAACACGGTGTAACAAAATTATTTAAGATTAAATTCTGACATAAGTATTGTCCACATACTTTTTTGTCTACACCGTTACTAACGAACAATTGAGTAGCTGATGCAAACAAATTGTAACCAAATTAAATTATTACAACCAATAGAGTTATGCCAAATGTCCTCACCATAGCTTCTACATTAAAAATGGCATATTTCGGCCAATAAAAAGCGAGGGTTTGATCACCCCGTTCAACGTGAGAACATATTTTGTCAAGGCCTTTAAGGGGGAAGATTAGACACCGGATATAATTCATTGATTGTAGATGTAGTTGTAGTTTATGATCATCATAAATTGTGATTGTTTTTTGTTGTACATGTAGTTGTATCACCACGATTTCTTTCTTTTTTTTTCTTTTTTTTTTTTATCACACGATTTTTCCATGTTTTTTTTTTGGTGGGGTGGGGGTGGAGTGGGGAAAGTGAAACTTGAAAGAGTACTATCTCTAGACACTCTAGTACACCTTCCCCTAAATCTTGAAACTCATTCATTTAAAAGTTTCCCTAAAATTGTGTATGTTCTTTACTGGATGAGCTTGCTCATGAGAACAACATAATAACTTGAGCCAAAGACAGATTGTGGATAATATAGTCTTGGCCGATGAAAATATATAGATTATCGATAATGTAGTCTTGGCCCATGAAATTGTTCACACTATAAGGAATTGTAGAGCTAAAAAAGGCCTTATATATGGTAGTCAAGCTGGTGTTCGTGGGCAAAAATGATTTGCTGGTTTTTTGGATAAAAGTGGTGGAGGAGGAAAATGCTCAATAAAGCAAATCGGTTTAAGCTTTTGAACAAATTACTGCACGGGGAGTACTTTGAGTTCGAGAGACTAATTTGTAGGACTCTGGCCTAAGACAGTGGTCGTTCCAGATTCAAAGTAAGGTCGCTCTTGTTGTTCTTTCGGGAATGCCATTTTATGGGGGAGAATTCTTAATAGAACTTGTGCTTAATTTCCATATCTTTGTGGGGGGTGCGACTGTGGAATATTGTAGGAGTTATCTTGTATCTTTATAAACTCCTTGATGAATACATTAAGTTTCGACTATGTGAAACCATCGAAACAAAGTTGATATGTTCTCTTTTAGTCATGAATAATCACTTTGAGAATTTCATTATGATCCCGCTAGTTTTCGCACATTTGCCAATTTATATTGAAAAAAAGGGGGAGAATCATTTTGTAGTTTACACTACATATACATATGGTTTACGGATCATTATTTAAGGGGGAGTGGTTTTCATTGTGAGATGAAGTATTTACTAAGGGGGAGCGATATATATCACCGTAGTATATTGTCAAAGTTGTGATACAATTGAACTTTGATGTTGTGTAATAATACTATGACACTGTATACCAATAATTGAGAACATCTGTTTTCTTATTGTTATGGCTATGGATCTTCAACAACTATGATGCTGAGTTGAACACGTTCAGAATCAGTGGAGTACTTGGAGTGACGAAGAATTCAAGGAATGTAAAAGAACCAAGGAAATCAAGCATTTGGATGAGAAGCTACAAAGTTTATTTATTTTGTAACCCATATGTATTGATTGTTTTGTCACTAAAATTGACAAGGTGGGAGATTGTTAGAGCACTGCTTGGTCGAACTCGCAAGCGTTGATATATCAAGCTTGTTTGTCAAGTTTAGTTGTCAAAACTATAAGTCTTGATTTCTAGTCTACTTATAGCTATGTCTCGCATTAGGATAGAATGTGTAGTTGAGCTTTGGAATTCACGGCGTTCATCGATTGAAGACGAAGATCTACTAAGGGGAGCTTGGAGGAACTTCATCAACAAAAGATATGTGGAGACTTGAACTCATCTATCACTCAGAAGTCTATTTTATTCTATCTCCTATTGAGACTAAGTTGTATAGCTATATAGACTTTACATTATACATATTTGATATTTCGAGATGAGTTTAACTCGCTTATATATTTCTCTAAATATGTGTTGGAAATCTTTTTGCTTTAACTACGTTCATCATTATTCTTGACGAAAGTCAAAAGATGATCATGTGAAAATCGCCTGGTAACATCTTACATGATTTGTGTGAGACAGTCATTTGATATAAACTCGGAATGTTTCGTATTGATCATTTGATCACTTGAAAATTGCTTATAAGCTAATAGTTTGGGATAGCTATTGTTGTCTTCTAAGAATGTTTCAATGATTGAAATAAGAGTTCAGAATAATTAACTATTGTCTGGATATAGCACGGTATGCATACTCGTATGCAAACTGTTGTAAGAATGATTCAGGTCCGGGAACCAAGTATGCATACATGTATGCGAACGGTTTTAACTGTCAAAGTCCGGAAACTAAGTTTGTGTACCCGTTTGCAAACTAATTCACCTGAGTTCGGTCCGGAACGACAATATGCATACACGTTTGCAAACTGTCAGAAAGGATCAAGTCCAGTACTTAAGTTTGCGTACCCGTTTGCAAACTTATGAGGTTAAGTTCTAAATCAGTTAAGTATGATTTCATACTCATGAACAAATACATTTATAAATTAAGGAATGCAATCTTTGCAAACTGTGGCTAAAATGTTCATGAACTGATTCTTTTGAATGAATCCGATTTTGCTTCGATTGTGTCTTGTATACTTCTATCAGAATATAAAAATATGAACAACTCTATTAGTAACACAATTATATTTATTTGATTATCAACTGATCTAGATGTATTAAGATGATCATGGTTAACACAAAAGTGTTCATGTGGCTAACTTCGGTTAACTGTTATTGATCCAACTCAATATACACGTTTAGGTACAATTACCCATATCTAAATTAAGGTATATTTGATTTGTGTGTAACAAGCTAAGACCATCTAACGGTGGAAAGATATTAACTTGAATCTTAAATCGGGTTTCATCCAACGGTGAATATTGATTACTTTGTCTCAAAGTTATCAAACCCTGATTTGAAGACCATATAAGAGAGAACTCTAGCAACTAGGAAACCTAATCCCCACACCTCCTGTGTGATACTAGTTGCGACTAGAGTCGATTCTCCTTTAACCTAGGTTGATCCTAATATCATTATAAGTTAACGACTTAAAGACTTCATTGGGATTCTGGAGCCAGACCCAACTATTTTCTCTGTAGTTTTGTGTTCTGATCTTACTTGTTCTATCGTATTGAGTACTATCTTATCTAAGATTTGCTCGAGATTTATCTCCGATAGGTAAGATATAAAAAGTAATCACAAAGCTCATCGTATCATTCTTTATGATTCCACAATAACTTGTTGTACTACCATATAGTTATAAACTAGCAATAGATGTGATTACAAGTTCTACCAATTTGCAACTTGACAAAAAAATCATGTTATAATACGTCAATCATATAACTATATTTTCAGAGAATCGTAAACAATAAATATGACACAAAACTAATATATCAAACCCAAAATCATGTTATGTGAAAACCAACTAAACCATAACCAAAAGAAAATTAATTAGTCATGCTCATGGAGTTCATAAAAAAAAGAAAAAGAAAGGTTTTCATGTCTAAACCCTAGAAAAAAAGTAGAGATAAAGATGAGATCCTCCCTAATGGAGACGTCCTTTTAGTATGTAGAGAGAAATTCCTTTTATCCTTCGATTCCCAAAACTAGGTTAGCCCACTGCCAAGTTAAGCCTCTCACGACCCATTATCCAAGCCCAGTTAAACAGGTCCAACTCTATTATGCTAGTCAGAATTGCAGAACTGACAAGTCAACTTATCCTGAGCTACCACCACAACAATATCATTCCATGCATTCAAGAACTGGCGACATAAATAACACTCCCGCCTTGACTTCGCGCTGGCAATTTCGAGTCCAATGTAACTCAAACCACCAACATTCTTGAATTTCATTGCAGCAGCACACATAATCTCCAATGCACTTAACTTGTTTCTTGGCTCAATTCCCGCTGCAATACTTGCCCTGCATAATCACTGAATTCATTCCATCTCCATGTCAAATCAACCCAACAGCCTTCTCATGATTGTTTCATTCTAACCACTTCAATCCCTTGCACTGCACATCACCAGCTAACTCATTGCGCTCAACTCCCATCACCTACAAATCCTAATATTCATTTATTTCACATCCCCTGTAGCTCCATCTCCAACTGCAATTCAACTAACAAACATCAGATCATAGCCAGACTCCTCTTCTATTCCAGCATCTCTTGCTTGTGTTTCAAACTCAGCAACATCAAAACCCATTTTTTTCTCTGCAATTCCCAACAACATTACAAGCACCAATTAGTTCCAGCGCTTCTTGTAGCTTCATACTCACAGCTGCAATTCATACCAATTCTCTCTGCGATTCAGCTCATACACACATAACACCCAGAAACTGCAATATCCATCATCCATATAGCTTTTCCAACACTACCAGTACCCATTTACAAGTCGTTCTATAGCTTCTTGCCTGCACAAAAACCACTTATAACTCCTAACCAATATTCTCTCGTAACCCATGACAACCATCTCGTTCTTCTTGTTGTAATATTATAAACTTGGCAGCAACACATTTCTTCCAGCCTCCCTTGAACCCACAACATCTTACCATCACTTGTTCCTGTAACTTGAGTTTCAGCCATAACCCATGATAATCACCATCTATTGTAGCCTTCTTGAACCCTCTCAGATCACCACAACTAGCATTCAGCTTCAGAAACCCATCTTCATCGAATATGCATAATAAAATCTTCACCAGTTCATACCTGCAACACCATGTGATAGCACTGCACACTGCCATCATAATTCTAAGTAACATCACCGACCACCACCATCCACATCTCTTCAATTTCTCCATCAAAACAACACAACAGTAACAACTTCTCTCTTTTTCACGAGCATCCATCACTCTTCTGCTATTCTCAGTCTTGCATACGCAATTAGTACTCACAGGAAGAGAATCAAAATAAAACTAATGATGGAAAGTAATCCATCTCTGAATTTTAGGTCATGTGTAGGAATGGAAATTAATCCAGACACCCACTCGTTAGATAAGATCCACCTAGGTCAAATATGGCTTGTCGGTTTTAGAGAACCGACAACTTAATTTTTTGTTCAACTCAACCGTCTGTTATGGAACTGACAGTTCATTCTTCACCTCTTTCTTGCTCAACCTAGCCAGCTCCAAATAAAACTCGCATGTGAATTGGCCTTTTTCTCTTTTTGCTCTAAATGAATGATTTCTCCTCCTTTCGCTCCAAGACTCCATTGCACCTAATAAACTCAAAATCAATCATAAGATACATAATTTACAAGAAAACTCGAAAAGAGAGCATAAACAATAGATAAATATCAAGGTGTTTAGGACACCTATCAGCTCTATACTAGTGAACAATTCATCTAGGAGCTTGAGTTTCAATACAATATGAAGAGAGGCATAGGCACTCATCAGATTTTGATATATTCTTAAAATTCCCTGCGGAATCGAGGAATCGAGGCGAATCCGGAGCAAATCAGAGTCATCAGAGAGAAGCATCCCCAAGAACGAAGAAGGAGGTCCAGAAGCTAGCGGGATAATTAGCAGCCTTAAATCGTTTCATTTCACGCTTGTCGGATCGATTCAAACCATTATTTGATGTTTTGAAGAAAGTAGTGAATTTTGGTTAGACGGATGAGTGCGAAAAAGCTTTCTATGAGATCAAACAATATTTGTCAACTCCCCCAGTTTTGGTGAGTCCAAAAACTGGACAACCTATCGGAGTTTATCCATGCAACGGAGAACGCAGCGTAAGCGCAATCTTTGTTATTCGATCCACATGAAAAGCATGTTTACTTCGTCAGTAAATCTTTGACGGGGGCAGAAACATGGTACAAAAAAATCGAAAAGATAACACTTGCACTGTTGCACGCATCTCGTCGCCTCAAACCGTATTTCCAAGGGAGACAGATCGTAGTCTATTCTGAATATCCACTGACAAGAATCCTGGAACTGGCTGATGATTCCAGTCGATTATCCATATGGTCGAATTTTCTGGGGGCGTATGAAATTCTCTGGCTGCACTGTTAGCAAATTTTCCTGTGGATGACATAGAAAATGTTGTTGGAGAAGAAGAGGAATTGTTCAAACCCATAGAGTCAGCCACTGATCAGACTGGAGGCGAGTCCGCAATGGAGGTTGATACACCTGAACCACCATGGATTGTGTTCACTGATGGGTCATCAAATGTTGGTGAAGCTGGAGTTGGATGTGTCATCCTTACTCCCGAAGGGTCGAGGATCGAGAAGACGACTAGATTAGGCTTTCGAGCATCAAACAATGAAGCTGAATATGAATCAGCAATTATCGGTTTAAAAGTTGTCAAGCAATTAGATGCGAAGAACGTGAAGCTGGTAACTGATTTTATGCTAGTAGTTAACCAGTTTCTGGGGACCTACAGAGCCAAGGAAGAGAGGATGGCCTTATATTTAGATCGTATGAGAGAGCTGGTAAATGAATTCGACCAATTCTCTATTGGGGAGCGACCGCAGTTGGAAAACAGGCACGCAGACGCTTTAGCATATCTGTCTTCCGCAGTCGAAACTGATACCACCCGTTTCGTTGTAGTGGATTTCCAGGAGTTACCTAGCATCTCCGACAGCCACCTTGTTCTAGCTCTCGAACACGCTAGTGGGGGCGAGAGGGTAACTACATCATCACAGGGAGATATTGAAAACATTGACAGCAATATGGATGTTGACAGTCTAGTGATAGACGATTCAGGCAATCCTGCTAAAAACGCTTCAGACTAGCGTCAACCTTATATTTGGTATTTGACAACCAGTGAACTCCCCGAAGATGATCGTCTCGCTTCAAAAGTGAAAAAGAATGCTTGGAGATATTCAATGATCGAGGGAAAGTTGTACCGCAAACCTGTATCTTTGGAGCCATTTTTGTGGTGCATATCAGCCGAAGAAGGGCAACAGATATTGACGGAGGCTCATGAAGGAATATGTGGCAACCATTCTAGAGGGCGAAGTCTCGCGCACAGGATACTTACCCAAGGGTACTTATGACCATACATACAAAAAGATGCTAAAGAATACGCGCAGAAATGTGTGCCATACTAAGAGCACGCTCCAATTCCTAAGAGGCCTGCCAACGAATTGCATCCAATTTTAAATCCCTGGCCATTCGCTAAGTGGGGACTAGACATCGTCGGACCACTCCCCAAAGCTCCTGGAGGCGTTAAATTCGTACTAGCCGCTACTAATTATTTCACCAAATGGGTCGAAGCAGTGGCATTGGTCCATGTTGCTAGACATAATATGAAAAGTTTTGTATGGGAGAATATCGTCTGCAGATTTGGAATCCCAAGCGAGTTAATATCGGATAATGGGAAACAGTTCGATTCTGGGGTGATAAAGAATTCTGCAAGAACCTGAATATTCGCCACAATTTCTCAGCTTCTTATTATGCTCAGAGCAACGGGCAGGCAGAAGCGACCAATCGCGTTATTATGGAAAATCTCAAGAAAAGGCTGGAGAAGGCGAAGGGAAAATGGACCGAAGAGTTCCCATGAGTCTTATGGTCCTATCTAACAACCCCAAAAGATCCACTGGATTTTCCCCATTCACATTGGCTTATGGGACAGAGGCAGTCATACCCACCGAGGTACATCTCAAGACTACCAAAACTCGTGCTGTCAAATCTGGAAAATTTTTTAGCATACTGGCTTTGGATAAAGAGTTGATGGAAGAACAAAGAGAAATAACCTTACAAAAGTTGGTCCGATACCAGCAGGCAATTAAGCTGAGCTATGATCGTAAAGTCAGAGAACGGTCATTTAAACCAGGGGAATATGTCTTGAAGAAAACCAGAGCAGCCACAATGGAACCAAACTGTGGAAAGCTAGGAGCAAATTGGGAAGGTCCATACATAGTGGACAGGCCAGCGTCTCGTGGCTCCTACTACCTAAGGAACCTCGATGGAACTCAAGATTCAAAACCATGGAAGCCACGGAATTCTTTCCACTTGAAGAAGTTTTATCATTAGCTAAATTTGCATATGAGTAGTTTCAAATCCTAATGTGCTGCACTCTTTTTCCTTTATGATGGTTTTATCCCACTGGGTTTTCCACGCAAAGGTTTTAACGAAGCAGCTGTTGTCGAGCAGTAGGTACTTATCTTGTTGTTTATATTATTTAATTCAACATTATTTTGGTATTCCACACTTTATCAAAATTGTTAGTGTTTAATTATAAGCTACTGCGGACGTTCGAATCCGAAGTCAATCCTGAATGGAAAAACAGTACAACTCAAGTCTACTGTCAGCAGCATCTCTGACACCTCGCAGATAGGGTGAATGCACGGTTCGAGCATTTTTACCCTGTTCCAAGTATACCCCCATCATATGGGACATCAGCAAATGTGGCGAACATTTTCACCTGTCCAGGCATGTGAAAATGTACACATCTCAACTCTGCGTGCATCTTGAATAGCAGGATTGGCCCCTTGCGCGAATTCAAGGTAGCAAAAAAACTCAACTTCTCATTCCATGCGCGAGCAAAATACATCAGGGAAGTGCACCCTTGCGTGAGCATTGAGCAACATGACACCACTACACTATGGGGGCGAGTTATATATCACCTCAGCCATTTGGGGGCGAGATATATAACACTCCAGCGCAATCATTACGTTCTTGGGGGCGAGTTGCATAACACTCCGAACAACCCGCTTGGGGGAGAGTTATGAAACACACTCCAGAATGATGCAAAGTCAGTTGCAAGTAGAATTGGGAAACCCGAACTTCTTAACCCAAAAAAAGTTATGGATTAAGAGGGGGAGAGATTTGTACCCAAATATTTTACACCAAAAATGGGCTAACTTAGGCCTAAAAAGCTCCTCCTATTAGCTAAGTATGGTTCATTGGGCCTAATATGCTCCTCTTGTTAGCCAAGTATGGCTAACTAGGCCTCACTAGCAAAACACTCTATCCACAAGCCCATGAGAAAGAACTCCAAGTTAGGACTAGAAGGTTCCACATCAGCGTGCCATGTCAAAAAGGAAACACCAACCCGAAGCTGCCACACAAGCGAAAAGATACACATTCACTGCCCTGTCAAACAGCGGCGTCAGCATGCAATGACGTCAGCGTGAAGTCAGGCTAAGGTGACGTCAACATGACATCATCAAACCGTCACAGTTAACGTCGTCAGCATATACCCAGAATATTCTGTTAACTGTTAACGACGTCAGCATTTCCCGTTAGAGTTAACGCCGTCAGGAATCTTTGACGCCATCAACATATTCCGTCATCGTCTCCGGCCACAGTGCAGCTGCAGGATGCCGACGACGGTCGTCTTCTCCGGCACTGTCTCCCTCTCCGGCTCCGTCATCTTCTCCGGCAATGTGGCAGAGTAGCGTGTGGCCGGCGAAAATGCCCGAGGGCCATGCCGCGGTGGTGGTGTCCGCGGCGGCCGGACCGAGTTCTGTCCGGCAGTGAGAGATTGTTCATGTGTTTCGCGGAGTATCTTAAATAGTAGCCCCCGGTTGTTTGCGCCCGCCACTGTTGTTCAATGAAGGGTGTTTCACAAGCCGAGCCGAGCCAAGCCATGTTAAGCCAAGCTAGCCGAGTTGTAAGCTAGTCAAGTCATTAGCTTAGGATATTTCGGCCTCATTCGGTTGTCCTCATGGATTTGTATGCCCCATGTGGGCTTAAGCAAACTTAACTTCTCTTCTTGGGCTTGGCATTTTAAACTATTTCTTGGGCTTGATCTCTTACACCCATTTTTGCTTGGATAGTTCCATAACCCAAAGGGACGTTCTGGAAGGTCCCAGAATATGTTCTGGAATATGCCAGGAGGCATGTAGGGAAAATCAATACAATTTATGTTGAGGAGGCATGCAGGGAAAAATGAATGCAATTTATGCCAGGAGGCATGCAGGGCATGTAAAGACGTTTCATTAGAGTAAGACCCTAATTCACAACATATAAAAACAGGGTTTCACAACCCTAAAAGGTATGCAATCCTCCCCACTAAAATAATATGTGAAAAACCTAAGCTAACTTAAGCATCGGACGGTTTTTTGCAGGTACCCCCCAACGTAATTTACTTGGAGAAAAAAGTAGCGGATCGATCATCAACAAATCAACATTAAATTCGTGTTTGAGGTAGAAGAATATTTTACCATACAAGCAATGACATCCAAGGGTCTAGCAGATTCGTTAAAAAGATTAATCAAATATGTTTGTCACACGATCCCGTCCCATGAAGATAATTAGAATATGTAAAAGAGGTTATATAGGATGAAAAAAAGAGGTGTCAAGTGAAAGTAAAATTTTGGGTTTGAGGTGTTGATTAAATAAATAAGAATGAATAAAAAGATAATCACCCGGAGGATATATTTGATTTATAGTATGTCGCTTTTGACCGCTCGGATCTGAAACAGAGGAACTCATATCGATACTTTAATTGATTATAAACCCAATGAAGACAAAAATCAGTACCCATACTGTGAGACATATTAAGAGCTAGAAACCGATGCACCACAACAATTGAATTAAGCCAACTGTAATGATGCCAGCTTTGAAGATGCCAAATTGAACACTTCCAATTAATGTAATATGACATAACTGTAACACCAATGCTTGACAACAAGATAATTAGAGAACTTGATTTTCCATAAACAGAAAGATTAGAGGAATAAAACAGAGTCAATTAAACCTAAAATAAGAGAAAAATGAAATTAGGGTAAAAAAAAGAGGAAAAAAAGATAAGAAAGATAAAGATGATTGATCGAAGCAAATCACAAAATGATAAGAAGAGCTTTAATTGATATAATTAAAATTTAGATGAAAACAGGAAATCAACGAAGAAATTTGGTTTACTAAATTTGACTTTTCGCTTGACCTTATAAGATGTTATTTCTCATAATCCACTAGGTGCCTGTAGAGAGATATTCAATTCATTTAATAGAAAAGACACCCACACAACTTCAAAGATTTATGCAATGACCATGGATTTGTATTCGCGGGTGAGGATTTGGACACTGTTGGCTGCTTTTTAGAGGACCAAGAAACTAATGAAGATCCCAAAAAAACATAAAAACCAGTTGTTGATCTTCTAGTATTAGGACAACCAGCCCAGTCTGAGTCACTATAAGCAGTTATAGAAGAAGTATTACCTATATAGAGGACAATTCCAAACCCAATTGTTCCTTTCAAATACTTCAATATCTTAGTTGATGCTCGGAGGTTGGAGAATGCATGCAGTGAGTTACATAGTTGACTCCAAAACAAATATCTGGTATTGTAATTGTTAAGTATTGAAGACCTTCCACAAGGAGAATTATTGCTGGGAAGTGGGAGATGGCAAGAGTATATCCATTTGGGATGACAAGTGGATACCGAATAGGTCTGACTTAGTTTCGTCTAGGTTTAGGTCTCATGCTCTTAATACCGTTGACCAATTTATGTTACCCGATTTGAAATCTTGGAATGTTGACCTTCTTCAAACACCTTTTGACAATGATATTGTTGCTGCCATATATAATGTGAGAATTCCTATTAGTGGTACTGATAGGATGCGTTGGACGCCATCTCATAATGGAGTTTTCACGGTAAAAATAACATATATGACTATCAGTAGTGCGGGTTATAATCTTGATATTGTTGCTGCTGAATTAAACTTTCCATGGATTAAATTATGGAAAGCTAATCTTCCTCCAAAGATTCTACATTTTCTTTGGAAATGCATTCATAATTGTCTCCCTGTGAATGAAAGGTTTGCTAGGCATGCACATAACATTAGTCCTCTATGTCCTTTATGTAACTCTAATGTGGAATCTGTTGACCATTTGTTGATTGGGTGTCATGTTTCGAGGCATATTTGGCAGGCTTTAGACCCTAATGTACTTAGTATATTGAATAGGCAGACGCTTAAGCAATGGATTTCGACTTGGTTTTCTATTAACAACACACATAATGACTTGATTGTCTTTGCAGGGTTCACTCTATGGATTATATGGAAGGTTAGATGTGCTTGTGTTTTTGATAAGGGAATTTTGATAAAGTACCTCGTACAAATATACCCACTAAAAAACTGTCCCCGTTTTTTCACAATTTGTTAAAGTACCCTCACGTTAGTTTTTCCATCTAGTGTTAGTTAAGACTAATTTACTTTACATATTTGCCCTTCACTTATTGCCACATTGATTTTATACATCATTTTTCAGGTTCGTCGAGTCCGGTTCAGGATCGTTACACCACTTTCAGGTTCGTTACATCATTCCCAAAAAGGGTTCATCATTTCAAGTGTTTTGGGGTTTTGGGTTGGAAGAAAATCGACCTTCTACGACATTTTTTTAGGTTCGTCGAGCCCGGTTCAGGATCGTGACAACGCTTTCAGGTTTGTCGAGCCCGGTTCAGGATCGTTACACCATTTTCAGTATCGTCGAATCACTTACCCTCCCCTTAAAAGAGATGTAGTTCAGGGGTAAATAGGACTTTTAATTGGAAATATAACTGCCACCTAGCATTTAACTGGATGAATTTGCCTTTTGAATAAAACGGGGTACTTTAACAAATTTCTAAAAAACGGGGGAATTTTTTTAATGTAAAGTGTAGTGTAGGGGTACTTTATCAAAAAGCCCTTTTGATAATGTGCAATTGCAGGTTGACCCCACTGTGAGGGCAGTGAAGCTAGGAATTCTTGAGTGGAAGGAGCATGTTAATATGTTAAATACTGTTGGTTTGAATGCTGCCAGGATAAGGGAACCAGTTAGATGGGTTCCCCCAACCATTGATTTTCATAAAATAAATTTTGATGCCTCATTTCTAAAGGTTGATAAATCTATGGGCTTAGGGATAATTATGATTGATGATGCAGGAAACTTCCATGGAGCATGGTGTATTCCTGGGATAGCTCATAAGGAGGAGCAGGCTGAAGCTTTAGCGGCTTTGAAGGCGATAAAGTGGGCCAAAAAAAGGAGTATCCAGAAGTTACAGCTGGAAGGAGACTCTTAATGTAGTTAGAGATATTAACGGAAATACTAAGGTTGTGAAATGACTGAATAATTCAACCATATTAGATTTTCGGGAACTTTTAAATGGGTTTAATGAGTGGTGTTGTGTTCATGTTCCTAGGGACACAAACGATGTAGCCAATAATCTGGCAAAGGAAGCTATAATTAGTCCTATTTCTTTTTTTTTGGGTCCTGAAACCTCACCTATGTGGTTGTCAACTCTCATTAGAGATAAACTGATTGTTGCAATTTGATGATGTAATAGAATTTTCTTTTCCTATTAAAAAAAAGAAAAAGATGACCTTCCACAAGACTCCTATAAACACTAGCATCTAATAAAAAGAATACCAGTTGAAACATAAAGTTTTGGACCATGAAGAACTGGTGTATTAGCATGCTTGCAGGTGAGCATATCAAATTTCTGAAGTAAATCAATGGTGTACTTTTTATGAGATAAAAGTAGCTCAGATAAATTATTCTGAAAAGATGCTTCAATCCCAAGGAAATAGTAAAGTAATCCAAGATCTTTTCATAGGATATACATTCTGCAGAAAACCAATGATATGGCTAGATAAAGAATCTGATGAGCAGGCTAGAATAATATCATCAACCTACAACAAGAACACTGCCATTGAGTTGTTGTGTTGGTAAATGAACATGGAATGATCACATGAATATCTGAAGAAGCCATACTCATACAAAGTTCAACAAAATCTCTTAAACCAAGCTCTAGGAGCTTGTTTGAGACCATAAAGACTTCTATTAAGTTTACACACATAATCTGGCTTTGAAAGATCCACAAAACCCTTTGGATGTTACATATAAACATCTTCTGTGAGAAACCTAAGAAAAAATGCGTTGCTCACATCCAATTGCTTCACTGACCATTTCCTAGACAAAGCAATAGTAGAACCGCTCTAATGGTTGTAGCTTTAACTACTGCACTAAAGGTCTCAAAATAATCAATGTCATCCTTTTGTTTATAACCCTTAGCCACCAACCTTGCTTTGTGTCTATCAACTGAACCATCAGGATTTAACTTCATCTTATAGACCCATTTATTTCCAAGCACATTATAACTAGGATATGGTTTTACTAAAGACCAAGTATCATTCTCATTTTGAGCTGTGATTTCATCTTTATCTTATAGACCCATTTGTCTCTGTAAGGCTCCAGATTAGGAAAGCAACTACATACATACACTTTAAAAAAAGAGTAATATGGTAAAGTGCTGAATAATACTTCATAAGGAGACTTGAAATGAAGTACCTTAGTTGGCAGCCTATTTATAGTGTAAGTTGCAGTTAAGAAAAAATCATACCAGAAAGCCTTTGGTAGACATGCCTGCAAAGATTAAGTATTACCCATTTCAGTTATATGCTTGTGTTTGCGCTCTTCCAATCCATTCTGCTGATGTAAATGTAGACAAGAAACTCTGTAGATAATACCACACTCATCTATAAAATCTTTAAATTTTCCTTCAACCAGCTCAAGAGCATTGTCACACTGAAAAAATTTGATGGATGAAGATAACACATTTTCTGAAGTATGCTTGAAATGTTGAAAACAAGATGAACTTTCTGACCCGCACTTCATGGGATTTATCCAGTGATATCTTGAATAATCATCAATGAATACAATATAATATTTGAAACCAAGTAAGCTTGCAACTGGAGCTAGCCCCCAAATGTCACAATGTACTAAATGTAAAGGTGATTTAGTTGTCATGTTTGACAGATGAAAAGGCAACTTATGATTCTTTCCCAGCTGACATGCCTCACAGAGAAAAGAAGAAGTAGATGAATCCAGTTGAATGGAAGATGAAGAAGCAATCTTGTGTAACACCAAGTCTGATGTGTGACCCAACCTCCTATGCCAAAGATTATTCACCGAACTTGTTGTTGATGCCTAAAAGCAAAAGAAGTAAGACTCTCCATTGGGTACAAATTATTCTTAATCTTCCCTTCAGCCAAAATCTTTCTTATTTTCACACATTTAATCTCATACCCCCACTCAAAAAACTCAACAAATACTTTATTATCTTTAGTAAACTTAGCTATCGATAAGAGGTTTTCTCAGCGGCAAATGCCTACTCTGCATTAGAAACATGATGGTTTCCTTGCTTTTCCTGACAAGCAACTTTGGAATCCAAAAATTCATTTGAAAGTTGCTTTTTTGGTTTGGACTTTATGTTACAATGGTGCTCCTACTTTTGATTACCTTCATAGTGCTGGTCTAATTTAGGATGCAACTTGCTTATTTTGTGATCAATGTTGAGACAAATGCTCATCTTTTTCTTCATTGCAAGACAAATTATGAGGTATGATCTTATTTCTTGAGTAGTTTTGGCATTAGATGGATACATTTTTGTGATGTCAGAAGAACTATATGGGAATGGAAAAACAAAAAAAGCAAGAAGATGTTAAACAAATTATGGGGTTACTTGCCATTTGCTATTTGGTGGAGTGTGTGGAAAGAAAGAAACAATAAATTTTGCACTAATATGGCTAGAAATGTTAATCAAATCATTTTCGATGTAAGTGTTTATTGTTTCAGTGGACTATAAACACCGATGTGTTTTCTGGTTTTAGTTTATCCACACTAATTTGTAATTGGGATGTTGTAGTTCACACATTTGTGTAATCTTCTCTAGTTTCTTTGTCACTTCTTCAGTGACTTAGAACTTTTTTATAAAATTTGCTCTTTACCGTAAAAAAAAAAGAGAGGAAGACACATATTGGCATGTTTATACAGCCCGATATAGGTTTGGACTCATAAGTGTCGTGCTTGGCACGATGCACACAGATTATGCACCGCCAACCAAATAGAGAGGGATGTGTTGTAGGCCAATCTATAGTCCCTTCGATCCCGACGGCCCTCACGGCCCCACCCTTTTAAGGAAACTTGATCAAAATTCTCTCCCCAAAACCAAAACCCTTTTTTTTTTTCTCTCAATTACGACTGTTACTACTTCCCCCTTCATCTTCTTCTTTTCTTCGAGCAGCCTCTGTAGAGGTATCTTCATGCCGCGACTGTGATTTCCAGGATTCTATCTCTTATATTATTGTTGTATATTTAAATGGCATCAGCCCTTTTAAGTAGAACACTCGTTGGACTTCGTTCCCTAAAAACTTGCTCACAAAAGCAGCCCCAAATCCTTACTTCTTTCCTCAATGTAAGTTGGATTCTTTCTGTTTGATTTATGTTTCTTTTTAGTAGTGTAAATGATTTAATTTCACTCTGGTGTCCTTTTAAACCCTATAAGCTCATATTTTCTTAATACTGTATGCTGAAGTAACAATTCTCCATATATTTTGTTGCATTCTTCCTAAATTTCATCTATTTTTAGCTCCAAGTTCAATAAAAATGTGGTTTTTACTGCCAAAGCTATCTGATTTCGTATTATGATGATGTTATTTATATTCTGTTTTTTACAGCAGAAGAACACATTCCAAAGACGGAGCGGAAGTTCCTGTTTTGTGTTCACAACCTCTAATTTGATACGCTGTGCTGTGGATTCATCAAGGAGTAGTAGAACAATGGCTACTTTTGCAACTCAGTCTGTTTCTACCAATGAACCTGTTGTATCTATTGATTGGTTACACGCCAATCTAAGGGAGCCCGATGTGAAGGTATTGCCAAAAATGAAGCTTTAATGTCTCCTATTTTTCTGTCATCATTGCTACTTGGTTTCATTTACTTATTTGTTGATGTTGTTTGATTAGGTGCTAGATGCTTCGTGGTACATGCCAGACGAGCAGAGGAATCCATTTCAAGAATTTCAGGTGCTGTGATTTTATGGTTTATTAAGTTTGGGTCTACAAAATTTATTTGTCACGTAACTCGCGTTTAAAACCGACCAGTTCTTGTCCAAGTTATGAGCTAGACCTTGCATACCACTCCCTCGCCAGTTCTGCATTCTGCCTTTCTTGTAACTGTTGCAACCCCAGTTCAAGTTTGAACTTTGGTCTTAATGCTGGTCTGATGCATCTTATTCAGGTTGCCCATATTCCTGGTTCCCTTTTCTTTGACGTGGATGGTATTTCAGACCGAAAATCAAATGTAAGATGCTATTCTCTGTATTTCTAATTAATGTACACAGTATATTACAACCTTAATTTGTGCTTTTCCATTTCTGATCTGAGCATTTCAGCTGCATCACTGAAACTTTTGCAAATATGATATTATTGGCTGAGTTAACAATGTGTAGTCCTGCTTTACTTTTCACATATTGTGTTTATAACTTGAGTAATATGTGACAGTTACCACACATGCTACCATCTGAGGAAGCTTTTGCTGCTGCGGTTTCAGCTCTTGGCATTGAGAACAAAGATGGGTTGGTTGTTTATGATGGAAAGGGTATTTTCAGTGCTGCCCGTGTTTGGTGGTGAGAAACCAAGATTCGCTTAACAAAACGTCTTTGGAACTTATTTATTTTCTTGTTTATTTGGAATTGACCGATTTCTAAACTTTCTTAATGCTGATGAAAAGGATGTTTCGAGTATTTGGACACGATAGAGTTTGGGTGCTAGATGGAGGCTTGCCTCAATGGCGTGCTTCAGGATTTGATGTGGAATCTAGTGCCTCTGGAGATGCTATTCTTAAAGCTAGTGCTGCAAGTGAAGCAATAGAGAAAGTATATAATGGGCAAACAGTAAGTGTAACTACTACTTATACTTTAGAACTAGTAGCACACTTTTAATATTTGTTGGTCTGGTGTATCACATGGAATCTGTCTGACAGATTTGGATGATGGTTTGAAGTGTATCCTAGTCTTTCAACCTCTTTCAAAATCAGTTTTTAAATTAATTTTTCAAGTAGAAACTGCAGCAGCTTAGAAATTTGAAGTGAGGTTGTGCTAATTTATTAACTTGCCATTTTTGTTGTGCTTTTTGTAATTCATTACATAGACAAACTACAAATGCTCCAGCATTTGAGCAATTTTATTAGCAGAGGTATATTTCATGACATCATAGTGGTCAGTTTCAATATTGTGTACCTATCCATAATTGAAAATTATATGTCTTTGAATTTCTATTCTTTTTTTGAAGAACCAGATCCGTTGAATTCATCTTATGAAATTCATGGACGATCTTCTTTATAATTCATTGGTTTTTGTCTTTTTATTATAATGTATCTTTCGGCAAACCGCTAAGTTTATTCTTGTTCTGTAGGTGGCTCCAATTACGTTTCAGACCAAATTCCAGCCCCATCTTGTTTGGACACTTGAACAGGTTTTGTTTCAACTCTCTGTATACTGATTATTCAAGTTTCATGTTTACAGCAGGCCTTCATGAGCGCAGTACAATTTCTTCTATATTACCAGTAGCAACAAATATTGATTTGAACAAAATGTACTTACTGAACACAAATGCTTCTTTGGCTGAATCTTGGATTGTGGCTTTTGAAACGCCAAGTCGCCAATGCTAACTTCTGCTTAACAATAGGTTACTTCACTAGAGAGCTTATACTTGTGCAATTCCAATTATTCAATACTATCAGCTGTTCACTTGTTTTCTGATGCAGGAGGAAATATAAAAATCAGTGTTTGTTTTGTATGATTGGTGTTTAGTTAATTATAATAACAATTTATTTGTATATTCAAATAACTAGGGTATTTCTGTTTTTATGTCCTTAGTTGAATCTTAGAAATATCTAAAGCATCTATCTTAGAGCTTTATTAGCTTAAGATAGTTACTAGTTATGTTTAGGAAGTTATCTATATAAGGAGCTCTATGTGCTAGAGGTTAGGCAACTTTTGATTATCTATTACTAGTAAGGACACATGTGCGATGCATATGCTTGAATTTTTTTCATCAACAATACTAAATTTGAAAATAATAAATTTCTTTGTGCAAAACAAAAATTTACTATTCTTATTTGTACTCGTTACGTAGATAATTGAAAGAGCTTTTCAAATATATAAATTTAAAAAAAATCCAATGTATATTTTGAAAGATATTAAGTACTGTATTTAAATTTTTTGATCTATTTTTAAAACAATGGTATTTCTGTAAATATATAAGAAATGAGGACAACTAAGTAATTTAGGGGGTCTCCTACCAAAAATGCCTCTTTTCTTTATATTAGTATTAGTAAGATAAGATAAGATGAATGACTTTTATGTTTATATTGACTTTCTATCACGAGTCTATCCATATTCCTACCATACTCTATTTCATATATGGTAGGCTTTGCACCTTCAAGTTGTTCCTTGGCAGAAATAGAACATAAGTAGCTTGAAAATCACAGAATAATAGATTACATAAAAGCCCAGTTTGATCATCTTTAAGTGTTTACAATTTCATTTTACATTTGTTCAGTTCACTCATGCCCGATCAAATATCTTCAGGTTAAAAAGAACCTTGAGACCAACGCATACCAACATGTAGATGCTCGATCGAAAGCCAGGTATTTATTTTCTTAGTATCATGAGAATTATTAATATGTTATTTACTTTCTACTCAATACGTATGTATTGCTTATAAGTATCATGAGAATTATTAATATGTTATTTACTTTCTACTCAATACGCATGTATTGCTTAAAATAAACTGAGTCAGTGTTGCACATTTGTTTTATATGCATTCGGTTTTGTTAGCAATTGTACAAAACCCTCTTGTTTTGGTAATTTTGGCGAATAGTATATAATAATTCCCCCTCTTGGGATACTTCATATAAATGCTCTATTCTGAGGTTTACGATGCTTCTAAATATTCTATTTTGTCAGCTGGTCAGAATACAATCACAGTCCCCTCATGAGATTTTAACCGATATGTAGCATAATATCTTTAAAAGTAGCCTTTAAAACAAGAAAAGTAAAAGGCCGAAGGGAGGGAACTAAAGTGGGAAGTGCTGAAAACTCTCCATAACAGTCCGTTAGTGAAACTTAAAGGCTCTAGACAGGCTTCCATTTCATTTTATAATGTAATGTTGGCTATATTGTCTAGCAGTTAAAGTATAAAGAAGATATTTTTTTATACAACGAATCTCCTATCTACGCTGAGTTGCTTCCACATGTGTATGGTATATGAACTTATAATTGGTCTAATGAGGATGTTGTACATGGTTGCAGGTTTGATGGGGTTGCAGCAGAGCCGCGGAAGGGTGTAAGAAGTGGCCATGTATCAGGCAGCAAGTGTATTCCTTTTGGCCAGGTAAAGTTACAATTTACGAGTAGCAATTTCCTATGCACAGTCGGCTGATGTTTTGTTGTGATAAACAATTTCACATTATGGAAATCTAAGAGCGGATATTATCACCGATACTGCAATGGTGGTTTTCTTCAAAAAATATGCTTTTATAAGGGCTGGGTGGATTGATCTCCACTCATCCACTCACCTCAAGTGGATCCTTTTTAAGTTTACTTTATGCTCAAAATCAAATTTTATTTCAATGTTTTTCAAATTATAATGGTAGCAAAAGCTACAAAATACACATGACAAGGTTGAGTTTCAATATCTGTTGGTATGTACTTGTCATTAAGACACAAAGATTCGAAAGTTCTGTCAAATTCTGTACGAATTTTTTGAGTAACTTGATATTGATGATTCCTTGCTCAGATGTTAGATGGTTCCCAGAGCCTCTTACCTGCCGAGGAGCTTAAGAAAAGATTTGAAAAAGAAGGTACCGAAGAACCAAGTACATGAGTCATGTTCATTACTTTTTTTTTTTTTTTTTATCTTTAGTGAACAACCATTATTTTAGAGTTTGGGTTTTCTTTATGTAAGGGCCACTAATCATTTATGTTTTTACTTGCATTGTAGGCATCACTTTAGATGCCCCTGTGGTTGCATCTTGTGGAACAGGTGTTACAGCTTGCATTCTTGCCATGGTGAGTGTTCTCTTCATTTAAGATCTAGGAAATGAGTCTCAGAAACTACAATACAATAGAGTAGGTTGTTATTTTGATATTCCACATATCTTTTCTTTATATGTGACATTGCAGGTATGACTTCATTTAAAGCACAGCCTTTGGCTTCTTTTTTTGTTTATTTTTGCTCGATCATGAATTAATTTGTTAAAAAAAAAAAAAAAAGCAACAACGAAGCTAACACCAAATGAGCCACCCCTACATCACAACAAAAAATCAGCAAAGTTAGTTATATATTAGGATAATCTGGTTATCAACATAATTTAAGTATATGGGAAGAATGGGCTAATATTGATATACGTGTTTCAGGGTCTCCATCGACTTGGGAAATCTGATGCTCCAGTATATGACGGTTCATGGACTGAATGGGGAGCTCACCCTGACACACCTGTCTCTACTACTGCAGCTACTAGTTAAAACTGGGCGTATAGTAAAGTTGGATGACCAGTTTAACATGCATAGTGTGATCATGTTTAATCATAATTATAGGGATTCAGAAAAGAAATTTGGAGAAGGCAGTGTACTTAAAAACCAGATCATTTACTTTCTCCCTCAATATTCTCTTTTGTGTTGCCAGTGTTTTCTCCTGTAACTTAAAAGAGTACATACAGAGGGGCTGTCAGTATCAATAAGTCTGTATTATTGGTTTTGAACAAGCGTGAAAGAGTAATCAGAATGGAATCATGGAAAGAAACTAGTGCGAGATTGGCGCTCCCTCTGGAAATCTAGTTGTCAGTTGGATTTGGTACCATTCAACTGTTTAATAAAAGCAACAGTCTCTGTGTAGGTTTCAGATCTTATGTTGGTAGGGTTGCTTTTTTACTGTTGAACTGTATACTCGGAGGGGATGGATTATTAAGAATTATCAAGCTTGTTTATCCAACCTCCCTTTCGGCCAATGTTAGGTAAACTAAGGTGATTTTGTCGGGGAGACCAACACCATGTTTGTATGCATCTTGACTCGGGATTTAGATCTGAGTCAACCCTTGACTGTCACATGTCAGACATTTAGCTAGGTATGACTCGCTACCTGAATTAGGTCTAACCCACATTCAAGCCCGTTTTGAGTCGGATAACAAAATACTCCTCAACTCAATCCAGATTCAAACCCGTTTTGAGTCGGATAACAAAATACCCTTCATTCATTGGACCAAACCACTGACTCACATATTTTGAAATCAGTTGACTCAAATATCCTAGTAAATCAGGTGATTTCAGTCAGATCCTGATGACTCTGGTCCGATAAAAGAAAAAAGATGGCACAAGTTTCAGTTAGGATTACTGAAGAGATGTGCATAGATTCGTATAAGTTGGTTTCATACCTAAATCTGGAATAACCGAAAAAGAAGTTACAATCCATTTTCGTACCTTGATCCGGGTAATTAAAGACTTCTAGGGGCAGATGTAGGACACATCATTGGCGGGGGGGCATAAGGTAGGGTATGTAGTAGCGTTCTTACACCAACTCAGTCTTAGACTGGTTTTCTGTCACGTTGCTACTTTTTACGTTAGGTTTATAATCTGGAGATACCTTAAAATGACAGAAAACTAGGGGACAAGAAGGAGCACCGAGTGAGTACCGGACAAAGTGCATATACATGATAACATGAGCGAAATGTCCAAAATTTGTTTTTGTTTTTGCATCATCGAACAACAATGGAGTGCCAATAGATCTCAATAAGAGTCTGCACTCTCTGATATTTCAATCCTAATTTATAGAATCTTACCCAAAGTTGAGCAAGAATGTTCCTCAATGTGTAAGAATATTCCTCAATATATTGGGATAAAAATCTTTCATCCACTTTTGCAAATGAATCACACCAGGTTGTAGTTGACAAACACGTCTAACATCATCAGGTAATGAAATTCTTAAACAATAAAATATTTTGCCCAAAGAGATCATATCCCAATGAATATCAGCAGGACAAAGATTTTTTGACTTCATGTGTAAATTTTACGTCTTTAATGAAGCAGAACCATTAGAAAAACAAGTCGTCCAATTAAACAGTTATGACAATCAACAACTCCCTTTGAATATTCGTCATCTAAAATTTTGATTGGTATTTCATCACCCTTTCATCAAGGTTTTAGCAACTTGTCTATTGGAGAGTTTATTCCTCTAACAATGAGATAAACTAGGCTTAGGGTTTGAAGATTGCATCCTCAAAACAGGCTCAGTAGAAGCATGTCGGATATGAGATGAGTCAAGAAAACTCCAGGAGAAAATAGGTGAAGGATCGCTGCCTCGCATTGTCGCAAGAGGGGATAAAAAAATCCATGGAATTATTTTTTGGAACCCTAGAAATCGCCAGCTAGTTTTATGGAGCACCTACTTTCTTTGTTTGATCCGAGCCACAAAGGCACTTAACAGTTAAGAAGACATCGCAACAAAATGGGATAACTGAACGCATGAATCGTACTTTTTTGGAGAAGGTACGATGTATGTTATCTAATTATGGATTAGTTAAAGCATTCTGGGCTAAGGATGCATATCCGTGCTTCCATATTAATAGGTTGCCATCAGCTGCGTTAGAAGGTAAAACTTCAATGGAAAAATGGTATGGTAAGCCAGTTTATGACTATGACTTAGTTCATATCTTCAATTTCCCTGATTGGTATCATGTTAGTGAAAACAAGCTTGATAGCCGTGTTTTCAAAGGGATCCTTATGGGTATGAAGAAATGAAGGGATTCAAAATTTGGAATCCAGTAGAAAATAAGATAGTCATGAGTAGAGAAGTTACATTTGATGAGGCGTTTATGGTGGAGTCTTGGGTTCTCAGCGGGTGGAGAACATTACTAACACCAGTGAGCCTTCACAGCAGGTGGAGTTAAATACAACTCTACTATTTCCAACTAAGTATGTATCTGTTACTTATACTTCCGAAGGCATGGCGTCTATAAGGGAGGTTAACTACTGAATTTCCAAATGATTGAGACGTGTTAATGAAGAGGAACACAAAGTAGTATAAAATACAAAATCAACGATCACCGAGACTATAGTAACCAGCAAACCAAGAATAAAAACCAGAAAACCTGGTTGGACGGATGATATTATAGTTTATCCTAATACATATTTTGAAGTTGTACACAGTGTAAAGTGTGGAGAATGGGAATATGCTATGTAGGATAAGATAAAGTCTCTTCGGAAGAATGACACATGTGTTCTTATGAAGCTTTAGAGCGGTAAGAAGTTCATTGGGTGTAAACGGATATATGCTACGAAATAAGGATATCGTGTAAATCAAGTACGCTACAAGCAAGGTTAGTTGCAAAAGTTTATGGACAAAGTGAACGGACTGACTGCAATGAGGTGTTTTCTCCGGTTGTGAAACACTTATCAATCTGAATTTTTTTGGCCTTGGTAGTACAATATGATGTAGATCTATTTTGGCTAGATGTTAACACGCCATTATTACACGGTGATCTAGAAGAGGAGATCTATACGACTCAGCCGAGCAGGTTCAAGGTTGTAGTAAAAGAAGATTGTGTATGTCAGCTAAAAAATTGTTGTACAGGCTGAAACAGTCTCCAACATAGTGCTACAAGCGATTTGATCAATTTATGATTGTCCAGACATACAAAAGAAATCACTATGACCATTGTGTATACTTCAAGAAGCTACCTGATGGGTCTTTCATATATTTTCTTTTGTATGTCGATGATATGTTGATCGCATCGAATAATGATAAAGAGATTGAAAATTTGAAGCAAAACAACTGAGTTCGAGATGAAAGATTTGGGAGAATCTAAAAAGATTCTTGACATGAAGTTTCAACGTGATAGAGAGAAATGAATATTTTGTTTGTCTGAGAAGGCATATTTGAAGAAAGTTTTATGGAAATTTGGTTTTTGCGAGGGAACTAAATCTTAAATACTCCCCTTGTTCTTCACATTCTGATATATCTCATACTACTGAACAATAGTGTGAGTATATGGCCCAAGTCTCATATGCTAGCGATGTTGGTAGCTTGATGTATGCAACGATATGTATGAGGCTAGACATTTCATATGTAGTAAATTGATCAACCATTATATGCACTTTCCTAGTTAAGAACACTGGAGAAATTTGAAATGTATTTTGAGGTATCTTTATGGTACTGTTGATGTTGGCTTGGAATTTGTAAAAAGGAAGAAAGTAACAACCAGTTATATATATTGGTTATGTGGATTCCGATTATGCAGGTGATTGGACAAAAGACGTTCAACTAAAAACTACGTATTTACCATAGCAGGGGAACCAGTTATTTGTAGATCAATTTTGCAGTCTATGGCTCTCTCAACTAATGAAGAAGATTATGTATAAGTAATATAGGCATTTAAAAATGTTATATGGTTATATATGGCTTGTAGATAACTTGGGTGTTGTGCAGGAACAACCGCCTACGCATTGTGATAGTCGCCGTGCAATTTACTTGGCTAAAAATCAAGTGCATCACGCCAAACCAAACACATATATGTTCGATTTCACTTTGTTAAAGAAAAAATCTAGAAGAAAAAGATATTATGCTTGTGAAGATCGATACCAAAGACAATCCACGTGATATGTTAAAAAAAAACTGGGTCAAGTTTCGTCATTGTTACATTCTTCCAGTTTGGTGAGACCTTTTGGGTAGAGGTTCTTAGGAACTTGATGGAGACCTTCTAGCAAGGCCACTAACTAAATCACAATCAATTTGATTCCTTGCAGAGGATACATAGGTAATATTTGGTGCAATCGACGTTGGAAGATAGAGGTGGTTTCGTGTATTGATCGTCTCATGCATGAATGCATGACACGAGATGCATAATTGTTGGTATATAGGTCGGTGGGACTTTGATTTTTAGATAACTCAAATAATCTAATTAAAAATAATCGATTAAGAGACTCTTAATTAGTTTCCTTAATCCTAAAATCTAGGAACTTAATAGCTAAGTTATGGAACCCTATTCTTGTGGGCTAAGTATAATCTATATAAATAGCCAAGTAGAGAACTTGGAAATCACATCAGAAATTCTTCTTCTCTCTTGGGTTTATAAGTTTTCTCATGTACGATAGTATATAAAATGTTATTTCTTCCCGAGGATTCAACCTCATTAAATTCTTGTTCTAGTTTGTGTTCTTTGCAATTATTTAGAATACCAATGTGTAGTTGTACGAATCGCTTATGCGGGTTTTAACGCAACAAGTTATTCACTATTTTCAGATAGGAAATTTCAGTTTGGCCCAAGTTAGTTTGGTGCACAACAAAAGGGGAGTTTAGTTTGGTCTATTTTCTCTTAAGTCTTCATATTATATGTATTTGTACTACTATCTACTTCTTTATTTTCTCTCTCTTACTTATTTTCTTTTTACTAATTTATTTTTCTTTTCAAAAAATACAAAAAAAACTTAATTAAAGTTAAATCGAAAATTAATAAATTTGTTATAAACTAAAGAATTAGGAAATGCTAAACATAAACAAGTAGAGAGAAAACATATGAAAGAGCATTTCATTCATGAATTTAGTGTATCCAATACAATTGTGTAAGGACCTCTATTTATAGTTCATACAATAGAGTGGGTGGTTAATGACATTAAGTATTAGAGGTAATGGCATGCAACCATTACTATCCATTAACATGCACTTAAGATGAAAGTGCAATCCAAAAGTTGTTGATTATGAAGGAACAATAATCTCTTATCCAACGAAAGTAATCGGGGGATATATGGTAAACTATTTTCTAAATCATTACCGATATTCAGTTTCGAAAAGTACATGACTAAAGGAACTGTCTGGAACAACTCTGAAAGTAATTATGTGGAGATGCCGACATCAGGGGGAGGATCCAAGGATATGATGTCGACATATTTTACTTCGAAATTGAAGCTGTGTTGTAGTCTTTTTCCCTTCGACCGAGAATAGTTTTTCCCCAAGGGTTTTGTTACTCGACAAGGTTTTTAGCGAGAAAACACTAAAAACATCTAGTATGATGAATGTTAAAGACATAAAGACCGCGCTGATATAACTTAAAATATCATAATCAAAGAAATGAAACGCGATAGTTTGTTAAGCAATGTAACGTCCAGAATCAACAATAGGGTCTTACAAACATTCAAGTCACCAAATTAAAGTGTGATAAACTCCTTTTGGCTGCATTAGACTAATGAAAATTGTCTGACATCAAGGGGAGCATCTAATGGTGTGTTGAACTATTTTCCTTCACTTGTGTGAAACTACTACCCTGTTCATAAGAAGAAGATATAAACAATTAGTATTAGTTTAATTCAATGCTAAATTAAATTTCTTATAAACGAAGTATGAGGAATCGAAAAAGAAAAATAATAATCTCTTATGATCTTCGACGACGTTGTATCTCCATTGATGATTTTCTTCTTAGAAATTCTGAAGCTCGGTGTAGAGCGTGTTGATAACGTGTTAATAAACTAAAGAATTAGGAAATGCTAAACATAAACAAGTAGAGAGAAAACATATGAAAGAGAATTTCATTCATGGAATTAGTGTATCCAATACAATTGTGTAAGGACATCTATTTATAGGTCATACAATATAGTGGGTGGTTAATGGCATTAAGTATTAGAGGTAATGACATGCAACTATTACTAGCCATTAACATGCACTTAAGATGGAGGTTACAAGAGAAATAAGAATGTGTAAGGGTGGTGAAGAAGATGTAAAGGTGGTGATGTAAGTATGGTGTAAATCCACCAAATAATTATTTACAACAAAATTTTATATATTCGGAAAGGTCTTGACGATATCTACACAAAGAGTACCTATTGTACTATGTGTCGAGATTTTAAATTTTTTTCTGTATAATGGTAGTTCATATCCAAAAATTGACACTATCATAGTGTATGGTAGCTATCTAATTCTAGAAGTTCATTTTGTAGAATGAACTCGTATATTATAGGTGTTCATATTGTAGCTCTCTAGAAATGGAATGTTTACAGTAAAATCAGCCTATAGAGTTGCTGATAATGTAAGAAACGATCAAACTGTTGATAGTGATACTTTGATGATTGATTGGAAGCAATTTGGAAGCTTAATCTTCTACCTAAGATTTTGCATTTATTATGGAAGTGTTTGTAGGGTTGTCTGCCTTTAAAAGTTAGATTGTCTAGATATGTTAGTAACATTGACAGTAAGTGTGTTCTTTGTAAATCTGAGGATGAACCATTAGACCATTTATTTTTAAAATGTGACGTTGCTAAATAAATCTGGAATGCTATAAACCATGTCTTGTTAAATAACCTTAATTTGAATTGTATGCATGATTGAATAAAAAGTTGGGATGACAAAGGAAACAATACTAGAGCAGGTACTAGTATCCAACATATGTGCTTAATTGCAGGGTATACTCTTTGGCACATTTGGAAGCTAAGGTGTTCAGTTAACTTTGATAAAGTACAAGTGCAGGTGGACTTAGTTGTGTCACAGATCAACAAGGATACTAACAGCTGGAAGGATAGTAGAATGAGACTAAATCCTAGCAGAAGTCAGGATAACTCCAATGGTGGAAGGATACCTTGGAAAGTTCCCAATAATGGATTTATAAGAATAAATTTTGATGCTTCCTATTATAAGGAAAGTAAATGTATGAGTTATGGACTGATTTTAGTTAATGATGCAGGTGATTTTCATGGATCCTGGAGTATCCCGGCACTAGCAGAGGACGGGGAGCAAGCGGAAGCTCTGGCTGCGTATGAGGCAATCAATCTAGCTACAAGGAAATAAATAAATCAATTGCATCTGGAAGGCGAATGCTTAAATTTCGTTAATGCTTGGAAAGGAAGACAAGAGTCCATCAAATGGACAACAAATCCAATAATACGAGAGTAACGAGACTTTTTTGAAATGTTGAAAGTTTTTAATAAATGGATTGTTTCTTATGTTCCTAAAGAAACAAATAGTGTAGCAATGAACTAGCAAAAAAAGCTAGTAATAGTCATATTTCTATGTATTGGGACTCTAAGATAAACTCTGTAAGAACTCTGTTTAAGTTTCAATATCATTTCCTTTCTTATTAAAAAAAAATATTGTAGGAATTAATGGTAATTCATTCCGTAAAATGAACTCATAATAAGTGTTTATTGTGGTAGTTCATATTATAAAATGAAATCGTAAATGGTAGTCCATGTTGTAGAATGAACTCGTGATAGGTGTTCATATTAATGAAATCCTAATGGTATTTCATATGATAGAATGAACTCGTTATAGTAGTTCGTTATATAGTAGTTCATTCTAGAATGAACTCGTATGGTAGTTTATTTGAGAATAAACTCGGATATTAGGTTATCCTCGAGTTCATTTAGCAATTCACTTTGTTGACGGTAGTTCATTCACGTAGTTCAGTTTGTAGACTTAACTTTATGATAGTTCATTTTATAGTTGATTTTTAGTTAAAGGATAATGTAAAAATCAAAAACTTCGGAATATAGTAACAATGATATTCGATGGATATCTCGACCAGAGCTTTCCAAATATATAAAGTTTATTATTTTTTGACTTATGGTTTAAAAACATAATTCATGTTTAAGTTTTTTATATATCCTTATGAAGAAAGAGAAAAATGTATTTCTTACGTTGTTTAAAATACGATGACGTCATTCTACACGGGTAATGTTCAAACCAGGACCAAATAATCATTTTTTGAACTAACCTAAAATATATTTTTAGAAAAGACCTAAGAGCCATTGGACCATGCCAACAAGACCAAAGAGACGTAGTTCTACATATATTAGGAGAAGATAGTTCAGAGATGCAATCTGTTTTGTGAAGAACATGCAGTTCGTAACTCTACAAAGTCTACTAGGTCTCAAAGAGTTATTAGACAAAATGTGCATTAGACAAAATGTGCATTGGGTTCCTCCTCATGTTGATTACTTAACTAATTAATTGTGATGGTTCTTTTCAATTATCTAACAATACAGGTGGAATTGGATTAATCATTCGAAATTTTGTAGGTGCACAACAATCAACAAGATGTATCCATCTGAATAACATAAGGAGTGCGGAACAAGCTGAGTGCATGGGTCCGTGGAATGCAGTTCAATGGGTGAAAGAATTACAGCTAAAGAAGGTACTTTTTGAGCTTGATGCATAAGTGGCCGTGAATGCTGTCAACAGAGGAGATGTATGGACCGGAGATTGCAGCACTATATTTCTGATATAAAATCTCATTTTAGTTTTTTCAAATCTTGGAAACTTTTTCTTATGTTCCCAAAGAAAGAAATAAAGTAGCAGACTTGTTATCGAAATTAGCTAGAGCAGAGTCTGTAACTAACTCTTGGAGTACTACTGCTCCCCGTGAGATTGGAACTCAATTACCTGAAGACGCAACTCATGTAAGGATTTAATTCTTCCATTATCAATAAATTTTTGTTTCACCAAAAAAAAAAAAAAAAAAAAAACATACATATATTAGAGCAGTTCCTTTGGAATGAACAAACTTCAAGTTTGTTCATTTTGCTCCCACTATGGACTCAACAAACATGAAAAATGGATGTTCAAACCAACAAATCTGTACATTTATTCATTAAGTTAAAACATGTAGCGCGCGCTAGATTATAGGCCGGGCGAGCTTGCCCCAAACGCTAGCGCTTGAGCCAAAAGCGCTGGCGCCTGTCTTTCGAACGCGCGCTCTTTAGTAAAGCGCCAGAGCTTGTCCTTCCAGCGCCGCGTTTTTCATAGAAGCGCCAACGGCTGAATCTGGACGGCTGAAAACTCTTGTGATCTAACGGCTATAATTTTTGAGTTCTATAAATACTCTTCATTTCAACTCCAAATTCACACATTCTACCCATCTACCCATCTAGTCTTCTTTACTCTTCTTTGAGCTTAAAAAAATTCTTCAACTTCAACAAATTTTTCAATTCTTGAACATGTCTCGGCTCTTGTTAGTTCAGCGCGCTCCGTATAAAGAAGAAGATGAATCTATTTGCAGAAACTATGTTTTTTTATTTACTCAGCTTGCTTCAGCAAACTATCCATGGGTGAATTTTTGGACGGTTATTCATGACGGGTTCTGTAGTGACACCCGTAATCCGAGTCGTTGTGCTATATGCGAAATAGAAAATAGTTTTCGTACAATTAAGAAAGAAGTAAGTGAGTTTCTATCTTTAACCATACAAGCCAATCGATATAGACTGAGAGGTGAAACTGATGATGAGATGGTAACAAGATCTTTGGCTGAATGGCGAAGATGGAAAAATGTGGATTTTTCTTTCGAATTTTTTTTCGAAATCCTTAAGGTGTTGAACAATTTCAACCCCTTATTTGAAGCTAATGTAGACCGCCGTAATTCAGTGAATCTAATGTAAACGCTTAATTTTAAAGCTAAAATGTAGTCCGCCGTAATTCAATGAAGTTAATGTAAAACGATTAATTTTAAACATATGTAATTTCATTTAATTTAGACCGTCTTACTTTTAAAACTAAAATTACATATGTAGCGGAATTCAAAATTACAAACAATCTCTCAAACGTCGCTCATTCGCTAGCTCTCTCATTGTTATCTTCTGGAGTCAAGAATTCTCCAAGACCTGGGGATAGACCTGGGACATTCCCAATTGCCAACATATGAAGTAAATTTCCATAAGATGTTTGACCAACATTAGGCGATAGGAAAGCACTAGGCGATTATTGGAAAGCACTCGGTGCACTAGGCGATTGTTGGAAAGCACTCGGTGCACTCGGTCCTCCAAGCATATAAGATGTTTGTGGTTGTGGTGGTGGTGGCGTATAGCAATCATTTTGGTTTTAGGGCGAGAATGATGATGAAATGCGCCTAGGATCTATGCGAAATACTTGAGGTTGAGATACATGCACAGTTTGTGGTGAATAAGTATTGTGTCGTATGTGTTGTGAAGAAGAACTATGTCATACTTGTGTTTATCCCACCACTGTTTCTTCACTATCGTGCAATGATCTGTTGCTCCTGGTGGAATTGGAAGTCTGTGATCGCCGCCCATCATCATTTACAGTTGGACTCAATCCAAACATTGTGTTCTCGTGCCATTTCCGACACACATCCAAGTGTGTAGCCCCCATTTTCCGATTCAGCCAATGCAAATCGTTCAGTTGGATCCTCAACTCTCCCTCACTAGCAGTCACATTGTTGTAAGGATAATCACGTTCCATACCTTGGGAAACAATGGGCATCGTGGTTGGCTCACCTTGTGAAGCAATACTTGGCATCTCCCAACGAATTTCGGGAAAATTTGACAAAGATGATGAAGAACTTGCACCCATGATGGGGTAAGTCATAAAGCATGGCTTTTTTGGAGGTGGTTGGCTAGGAACGATATTTGCATCATGGGACAGGCATGATAACGTTTGGGAGATCAAACCCATAGATGTGGGTGTTGTGTGTCCCAATTACAGGATGCGAAATCGACTCGTACTATTTGACATACTCCACTTCACTAATATTCGTCTGTGTATTTAGTTCATACCTCGCCTAATTGGTTCTTATCAGCCGTTCAAAATCTGATCCAGAGGTTTTCATCTGTTGTGGCGGGTTAATTGCAATTACATATATACCTTGCATTTGGTACTGCAGTCTTTCTCCCAAGTACCAAACCCCTCTACCCAATGGTGGACTGTCAAAAACAACTCTACGCAGAGAATAATCAAGAACATGTTGTCCAACATCATCCTCATGCTGAGGAAAATCAATGTAAGGGTGAACAACGACGTTGTTGTGGCTCCGAGTCATCTGATGAAACCTCTGAACAAAACTGGAACCCGAGATGTCGCTGTCGGTGCCCTTCCCTAAGTTGGTCGAGATGTACATATCCAACATTGGAAATCTAAGGGTATCGTCTTTAAGGATTAGTTTACTAACACGGAAGTAGGTATTCCACCAATACTGCAAATTACTCCATCATTTTAGTATTTTGACTTAATCTACATTTGCTCATAAAAATTATTTAAATTTTAAAATAATAATTTTGATATTTACCTCTATGATGCCCCAGAAACCAGTGAAGTTATCTCCGCCCGTAGACACATCATCCAGCGCACAGTACAATTCTGCTAAAATTGCAGATCCCCAATCATAATTTGGTGCTTTGTCAAGATCTTCTAACGCTTGAAGCCAACCAACACGAGCAACATAAGTTGAGTTTGGAAATAATGTCTGACCCAGTACCCATAAGATAAACATCCTTTCGAGTTCAAGATAGTCATCTACATGCTCTGGGTTTCTGGGTTGGTTAAGGAAAAACTTCAACGCTGAACATTTAATCCCACCTCCTTTTAATTGTTTATATGATTCAGGTATTTCTGAATCCATAAACGAGGGAAAAAGCGTCTCCCATTTAATATTTGATATTCATTCGTCTTGGTTGAACGGTGGCGGCTCTCCTATTCCACTTGGGATCCCACAAATGAAATACAAATCAAGGGGCGTAATTTCTATTACAAGTATAATATCAACTATGATTAATTCTTTTGATTATTTAAAATATATAATTTAAGTTAAGTTAAACAAGCTTACCAATTTCAAAATCAATGAAATGGAATGTGTGCGTCGTCGCCCACCACCTTTCTACCACTGTTGTCAGAATTTTGTTGTTGTATCTTCTAGGCTTCACACTATAAAGCGCACGACAGGGATATCTGTCAACCCTTTCTCGGACTTAAGGGGGTAAAACTCCATAAATAGCATTTAAGTCTGAAAATCCACCCCTCATTCTAAAATAATCATCAGACCGATCTTGATGCCCCGACACATGACCTTGGACTAATGATGGACCAACAACGACACTCGGCGCGACAAACTCGCTTCCGATTTTGAGAAAAATCTACACCTGTGGCAGGCCGCGGTGCCGGTTCATTTCTTCTTTACACTATTGACCGCTTTTCTAAAAAAGCCGCTCATATTGTCTCAAAATTTTTTGATTTAGAAGAGTTTTAGAAGAAGGAAATAGTAGTGGTGTGACAGAAATGAAGTGAGTTTAGTCCAATTTATAGGTTTTGAAATATAGACGTTGGAATTATATCCATTGGAGATATGAACGTTAGAGATTTTGTGTCTCACGCCCGCGTTGATAGGACCAACGCGCATTGGCCAACGCCCGAGTTTGTCTTTCCAACGCCCGTGTTTCTCTGTTCAACGCCCGCATTTTTTGTTTAAGCTCCAGCGTTTGTCTCAAGCACGCGCGCTTAGTTATCAAACGCTGAGTGCTTTACCATAGTGAAAAAGCCAGTTTGGCCATCCACCTAGCTCAACAAAAAAATGGATTTGGCCATTGCCGTAGGAATTGCCCGTAGGAGTATACTCATTTTGTATTTCCAGTTATAATCATGGGTAATTAGAAGTTCCTGTAAAAAGTACCGTACATTCTCTCTTTTATCTCTCTTCATGGGTAATTTTGGTAATTTGGTAACTTTTTCAGGTAGTTACCATCTTTTAATAACCGACAGGATGACCTAAATCTGACGGTTAATGATTCTCACAACTTCCATACCTGTGCAACCAATCAAAGACAAGAAGTTTCTACTCCCGTAACTGCTCAATCTGAAAGTCAAGCTTCATCAACTGCTCAGGCTCCGTCTCTGCAAGAGTTGAATATTGAATTATCGAAAGGAAAAACTACTGCTTTTAACCAAGAAAACTCATCAACAAATATCCAATTCAATAGTTTCAAGACTTTATAGGTGTCTGAATCTTTCAAATTCATTACAAAGAAACAAAAATCTTCCTCAACTGAAGCTTCTAATAAGTCCATCAATGAGAACCTTCATCAACTTTTATCCGGGTCCAACATCAGAGCACAAAGTAGTGACAATGGACGGATTTTATGGAATCCCAGACAATCAAGTAAGGTTACCAAACATCGTGATTGGAAATCGATGGCTAGGAGTTCTAACAATGCCACTATTCAGAAGCCAAATACCAACAGCAATTCGAGAGGTTCTAAACGAATGTTGGATGGAGCACGATTACATATTGGAACCACACAATCAGAGATGGCTTTGGGAATCATCGAGAATTCAAGTGATCAATGGGAGGTGGCGGCTATCCCTAATAGGCCGCACGGTCCATATTAGTCTTTGCCTGGAATTGTTGGGGGTTAGGGAATGACCCAACAGTTCAAACTTTAAAATCTTTCCTAAGAAGCTCTAAACCTAATATTGTTTTTCTCTCATAGACAAAATTATCTGAAGCTTCTTCAAACTCTATTCTTCATAGATTCGGTTACTCTAATCATTGTATTGTTCCAGTGGTTGGTCGTAGTGGTGGTCTTTGGTTAATGTGGCAAGATGATATTGAGGCTGAAGTGATTTCTTTCTCAAAGAATTTGATTCACCTTCAGATTAAACAAACGGGTCTTTTTCTTACATGGAATTTATTTTGTGTATACGGTCCACCAAACAGAGTAGATATAGCTCAATTTTGGCAAAGTCAATCGGTTTATTCTCAGCACGTTTCTGGTCCTAAGTGTTTCATAGGAGATTTTAATGCTCTATCTCCTGTTAGAGAAAAATATGGAGGTGACCATTCTTTGAACGCAACAATATACCACTTTAATAACTTCATAAATGAAAATCATCTCTTGGATTTGGGTTATTCGGGGCCTGCTTACACTTGGAGCAATGAAAGACAGTTCCAAAGTTTAATAAGACAAAGATTGGATAGGGTTATTGCGACTCCAGATTGGTGCCTGGTTTTTGAGAAATCAGGAGTTCTTCATATGACAAGAATCTCAAGTGATCAATCACCTATTATTCTTAACACATGTAGAAATATAGAAAGAGATCCTCCCTCTTTTATATTTGAAGCTTACTAGTGTTCCCATCCAGATTTTCTTAATGCGGTGATGGAGAGTTGGAATATAAATATATCAGTTGATTTGGTTTCAAAACTTGCTTCTCTGGGAAAGTTTCTCAAAAGTTGGAGTAAGAAAAAAATAGGTTGCATTAAGGATAAAATATGTAAGTTAAAGAAAAGATTACTTCATCTACAGACTCTTTCTCCCAATCCTAATGTTATTCGTCAAGAAAAAGTTATTGCAGCTCAACTGAATGATTATATCATTATGGAGGCAACTTATTGGGAACAAAGAATGAAAAAAAATTGGATGAAAACTGGGGATAAAAATACTAAACAATTCCATATTTCAGTTCAACAAAGAAGAAACAAGAATCAAATTTCCTGCATACAATCAAGTTCTCAACAATGGTTAACTAATCCAAAGGAGATTGCTGAAGAATTAGTTCTATTCTTTAAAACTTTGTTTCAAGAAGATATGAATATACAATCTCCTACAAATTTATAAGACTCTCCTTATTCGATTGGTACAGAAGAAAATTGATCTCTTTCTGCTATTCCTTCCAATGAAGACATATGGAAGGTAGTTAAGAATATGAATCCACTAGGTTCTCCTGGAACTGATGGTTATCCTGTTCTCTTCTACAAAAATTTCTGGTCAATAGTTGGTGAAGATACTACTCAGTTCATTAAGGAGATTTTCATTACAGGAGAAATCCCAAGTAAGTTAAATCATACTCATATCAGTCTTATTCCAAAAGTCAAAAACCCAGCTACAGCTATGGAATTTCGACCAATTGCTTTGTGTAATGTCAAAATCATAGCCAACAGACTTAGTTGTTTCTTGAGTATCTTTATTTCTTGGTCTCAGAATGCTTTTGTCAAGAATATACAGATAACAGACAATGTTGTAATTGCAAAAGAATTATTTCATTTTATGAACAAGTCTAAATCTAAACAAGGTTTCTTTGCTCTTAAATTGGACATGTCGAAGGCATATGATCGTGTATCATGGTCTTTTTTGAGTTTTATGCTACATAAAATGGGTATTCATGATCATTCTCATAACCTAATCATGAGTTGTGTTACTTATTCTTATTTTTCAATTCTCTTGAATGGTGCTCCACATGGAAATTTTAAGAGTGGGAGAGGTCTTCGTCAAGGATGTTCTTTGTCACCTGCTCTATTCATCATTTGTTCACAGGGTCTTTCTCTTCTAATGGCAAGGTTCGAATCCAATGGTCTATATAGTGGATACAAGATTAATAATCATGCACCAGTCATCAATCACCTGATGTTCGCTGACGACCTATTTTTCTTTGGAAACAATCATGAAGTTAATGTGAATCATCTCAAGGAAATTCTGGATAACTATTCTTCCTTTTCTGGTCAGATAATTAACTTCACAAAGTCGTCCATTCACTTCAGTAAAGGAACTTCCCCTTATAACAGATGGTTATCTATTCAGAAGTTGTGCGTTAGAGAAATGGAAAAAGAAGAAAAGTATCTGGGATCTTATCCTCTGAAATCAGATTGTAGCATTGAAACCTTTGAGCCTCTTAACTCAAAATTCAATTCTAAGTTGGCTGGATGGAGAAATTTCTTTGTAAAGCCAGCCGGTAGAACTGTTCTATCCAAGAGTGTTTTATCTACAATCCCCAATTATACTATGGGTACTTGTATTCTTCCGAAAGGAGTTACAAAAGAATTATCGAGTACTCAAAGGGCGTTCTAGTGGGGTCATGATACTAACACAAGAAAAGCTCACTTCATCAAATGGGAGAAGATTGAAAGAGCCAAAGAAGATGGTGGTTTGGGCATTCGAAATATGAAGTTTGTCAATATCTCTTTGTCCTCTAAACTTCTATGGATATTTTTAACTAATGAAGACGCAACTTGGACTCAGCTATATTCGGCTAAATACCTGCATGATTCTTCCTTCTGGGACTGTCAACCAAAAGCTAGTGATTCAAGTACATGGAAGGACATGTTATTTGTGAGAGATCTCTTCATAAATAACTGTTGTTGGTTTTTGGGTTCTGGTAACAACATCAAAATTTGGAACGATCCATGGATTCCGGGTATTCCAGGGTTCAGACCTTCTAGACTTCCAAACTCTACTGTTTAAGTAATAAGGGTTTCAGATCTCTTTAATCAGGGAGAAAAGTCATGGAATATAGGGCTACTTTCTCAAGTTTTTCCACAAGATCAGGTTCAAGCTATATTGGATATTTATATTCCCTTAGATACATCTGTGGAAGATAAACTTATTTGGCTGAAGACTCCTTCGGGTATCTTTACTTCTAAATCTGTTTATAAGCTATTGTCCGATAACATGGGTACAAGTTCTTCAATCTCTGAATTCCCTTGGAAGTTGTTTTGGAAAAAAACTAAGATACAACCAAAAATTTAATTATTTATGTGGAAAGTTCTTCATGAAGGTCTAGCGGTGTATCATAATTTGAGCAAGTTCAATAATCAAATTCAAAATGCTTGTCCAATCTGTAATTCGGAAGAGGAAACTGTTTTTCATCTCTTCTTTGAATGTCCGTTTTCTTTGATGGTTCTACAGGAAAGTCCAATCTTCATCAAGTAAATGATGGCTTGATCCAAGACAAAACATTCAACATTGGCTTACATATCTCAATCAGGGAATTATGTTGAATCTGGGGTCTTGTTTATTGTGGAATATTTGGAAGAGAAGGAATGATTTGATCTTCAACAACATTCAGGTCTCGGTTCCTCTGTGCATTCATAAAGCGCTCCAGGATTTCAAGTTATTTGATCTTCATCATGCTCTAAACTTCTGCTCAAATATTGGAGTTAATCAAAATAACGTAGCAATTTGGGAATCCCCACCTGTCTGCGTGATAAAGGTTAACGTTGATGCTGTCTTCAACAATGGCAATGCAGCAATAGCAGCTGTGGTTAAAGATTCGTATGGAAATCATATTGGAAGTGCTGCAGTTTGCTTCGCTGCCATATCTTCTGCCGTCGCAGAGGCAAAAGCGTATGGTTTAGGTATTCAATTGGCAAACAAATTACAAATATCAAGAATCATTGTGGAGGGGATGCTTTAGACATTCCAAAAGCTATAAAAGGCAACACAAATGATATACCATGGTGTATCAGATCAACGGTCCTTTCAATCCGTGATCGCGTCAATGAATTTAATGAAATCAATTTTACTTCAGTTCCTAGAGACGCAAACTCTATTGCACATGATTTAGATCTCTAATAATGTTTACCCCTAATTGTATTCCTTATTTTAAATGAGGATTAATTCAATGAAATACTGTTTCCTTCTTAAAAAAAAAAAAAAAAAAAAAAAAAAAATAAAATAAAATAAAAAAAAATTGTGTCACTCGCTCTCTCTAACTCGGTGAGTTCAAAAATGCATGGTCGACCTCGTAAACCCAGGAAACGAAGATGAAGATTCATTTCAGAAATCAACCCAATTACGAACTCTTCAATCTCAACTCCTTCATAATCATCACAACAAAATGTAAGAATTTCAACAAATTTGTTTCTCGAATTTCCATATTATTCACGAAATTGATTTCTCTATATAATTTGTTTTCACATCAGTTATACTAAACAAGCCCTAGATCTGAGCCCAAAATTACTAGGAATCAATCCTGAATTCAACACAGCTTGGAACTACAGAAAACTTGTTGTTCAACATAATCTATTATCACAAAAAAATCAAGATTTTATCAAATCAATTCTTGATCAAGAGCTCAAAATTGTATGTTTCTGTTAAATTTGTTTTACATTTACACAAGATTGAATCAAATTTTACTTATGTTAATGACTTTTATCTGTTTGAATTTGGATTTGTGTAGGTTGAGATTGCTTTGGAAAGGAATTGTAAGTCGTACGGAGCTTGGCATCATAGGAAATGGATTTTGAACAAGGGACTATCATCATTCGATCATAAATTTAACTTACTCAGTAAGTTTCAGGAAGTTGATTCTCGGAATTTTCATGCTTGGAATTATCGGAGGTGAATATTGTGATGTGATTTGAATCTTGGACAAGAGTATTGAATTTGTTGAGTTACTTCGTATGTGTTTGTTTTTCTTGCTGTTGGACCAGGTTTGTCGTGGCACTGAGGAATGTACCAGAAGAGGAAGAGTTAAAATATACAACCGAAATGATTGACAGGAATATCAGTAATTATTCTGCTTGGCACAATCGTAGGTATGTTCTAGCTGTATGCTGCCGATTTTAGTAATTATTTTGTTCTAGAACAACCTTAGGTAATTTTGTGTTGAAAACTATGTTGTTGATTTGATTGCCATTCTTATGCATTATGGAGGACTAGGTGTAATTTGTGTCATACGGCATAGACACACTGTCAAAGCTTCTTTTGTCAGATGGTTTGACGGAAAACTTGTTAGGTTTAATGTAATTATAGGTTCCAAACACAAAGAAAAAGCATCCTATTTTATGTGCATGTATTAGGTGTACAGCTACAGCAGTTAAACACTTGTTCAAGAGTTTGTGATTTTACTAAATTAGCATGGTATAAAGTGTGTTCACGATTGATGGTTGACATTAAATCTGAAAAGTTCCAAACAAAGAACCATGAAATGGATCAGCTTGTGACGGTGTGCCCGTGCCATATGGCCCAAATTACACTTAGCGTAGGTTGTAAGAAAGCAAACTTTTGTCATTTGGACCATTGAAATTGGAGATTGGTGAAGGTTTTGGCATTTCAGCGTACATATTTTACAATATCCCTTCTTTCTAATTGTTTTTTAACAAATCGTGGTCTTACTAGTTACTAGACCAGTAATGTGTCCATTAAACTTATTGATGCGATTAAACTGTCAAAGCTAAACTGCTGTATTTTCTCATTTACATTTTAAGTATATAATTTGCAACAGTCTAATTAAGCCTTGTACTTTCTGGTGATTCTTCTGTTTGAACACCTTACGAGACTGTAGGAAAGGAAAAAAACACAATACAAATTATAGGATAGGTAATACGAAGGACTTAATGATAATACGAAGGACTTAATGATTCATGTTGGGTGATGGATCTTATACTGTATTTGCTTTCTTACAGTTCACATATCCCAATTGTTGTTATACCAAACCCAATTGACATGTTTGAAAACAATTGGCTCATAGTTTGAGTAGATGTTTTTGGTCATATGATCGTTTGCCATCACCCGCATATTGGGTTAGAAACTTATGTACATCTAACTGAGGAGATTTTGCAGTGCTATTCTTTCTCATTTGCTGATGCAAAAAGCTCAAGGATTTGATTTGAAAGAAAAGGTTTAGGCAAACAGTATAAGCTTGTTCACGAAGCCATTTTTCAGATCCAGATGATCAAAGTGGATGGTTTTACTATTTTTGGCTTCTTGATCAAACTATTACTCCAGATGCTCCTGTGCTGGTTTCTACTTGGCCCGTTCATAGTTCAGACCTGATTTTATCCTTTGATGGGAGGTTGGATGGTTGTATATTGTCTCCATGCACAACTTACTGTTCGCGTAAAGGATTTTTCCCCTTTATTCTTTATTTTAACGAAAACGTCGAAGGTGTAAACTCGTCTTCTGTAAACATTAAGTACATGTTTATGAAGAACGAGGACATTTGTTGGAAGCCACTTTCAACTACTGACGCAAGATGTGCAAAAGCTTGGGTGGCACACTTGAAATTTCCCAAGGAAAATGACGGCTCTTTAATAGCTTATCCGGTTGAGGTTACTGTTGGACACTCTCAGGGTATCATGTCTTATAGCAGGTCCAACTATAACTTTCCATCGCGGTTTGCGTTCACAGTGCGTATTGATGAAGGAGATTGTAAAGAAGTGGGTAATGAGGAATTTGTATGGTTGGACGATAGGTTTAGTGATGAGGCTACTCTAGAGGATCTCAATCCCATGTTATCTTTCGACCGGATTCTTGTTGGTCAGGACAACAGCGCAGCAGTTTCAAAGTGGAAAATAGAGACTATACTCTCTGAGATTGATCTCTTTCGCAAGTTGAACGAGTATTGCTTTTAAATTTTATCTCTTTGTATTTTATTTATTGGTTTCAAATTCCCTCCCTCCCTCCCTCCCTTGTTGTTCACCCATTTTAATCTTATTGCCTGCTTTTGTTTCTTTTGTCTTTTTATCTCCTAGTAAAATCGGAAAGCTCGCACTTGCACGATTGTTGATTGCCCATGATGCAATGATGTCAATTCTTCATCTGCATCCGAGAAGGTATATACTGAAGAAGTTCTCAAATTTTTTACTGACTTGATGAAGTTGGATCCATCACATTCAAGATATTATACCAAGACCAGCACAGCTTAGTCGCTATTGAGCAGGTGGCTTTTTCCTTCCCTGGGATTATAATTTTTTTATAATTTTTGCACTCCTGGTATAGTTCATTTTTATCGTGCTCCATAGTTCAGCTGACTTGAAGGGAGGCACTATACAAACAGCAGAGTTCATAAACAACTCATATTTAATTTAACATAACAGGCTTATTTTAATATTTGCAGGCGTTTCTGGAATTGTTTTCTTACCGGGAGTACTCTAATATGAAGGTCTGCCTTTACTACAGTGATTCAAACTCCAGATATCAGGACAGCTTATGTGTTGGCCTCAACAACTTGTCATTATCTAGAATTGGATCCTTCGAATATCTACTGTGGGTCCGGGTTTTCTGGATCTCAAGTATAAAGATGAGCCTCAGTCTATTGAAGGTAAAGTTAGGAATAATATAGTGGTTCTAAAACACAATTCATTAGTGCCCTACCTGTTGTGCTTAGTTGCATTATACTTCATTTTGCCAGTTCTGTTTACCATTTGTTTACATGGAATTTTCTCATGGTTGTAGCTTTTTAAGTTTCGAATGCATGGATCTATAACAGAGTTTAGGCTGCTTGGTTACTTGTTTGAAAATTTCTTGAAGCGTTTCTTCATGTTAGCATTTCCGCGGAACACTTCTCCCACTTTATATGATATTGGTACCACATAGTATCTGATATCTTCGTTATCTCCCATTGTATACTCTCATATGAACCCAGTTCGTTAAGATTTCTTAGGTTTCTCTAACAGGTTCAGGGTTCAACTTCTTTCTTGCTTGAACTTAAGTCATAACAGATTTAGAAGCTTAACTGCACTGGAGCCTTTGAGACTGTTTATGTCGCTAGGAGTTCTGGACATATCCTACAATGAGATCGGTTTACACTCGATCGATACAACGAGGTATTTGTACTCTTCTCTTTTATCTGACACAGTAGTAATCAACTGTGAAAAAGCTGACATTGAAGGGGAAGAATGTTCGGAGGCAGTGTTATTCTTTAAAGGTCTGCCGTCTGCAACTAATTCAACTTGATATCGAGAAATTTTGGGTTCAGCTGGTTAAGAGTCTTCCGAAACTTAAGTTTCTAGATGGTGATGACGTAAAGTAATCTTTATCCTGTAAGTACTGACCAAGGTATGCCAGCTTTTTCTTTATTATGTAAATATCATTTAGGAGAGAGAATCACATGTAAACAAGTTAACCTTCTTTTTGAGCATTGTAAGGTTGCAGTTTGTACAGAAAATTAAACAAGTTTTTTCCACATTTGTAGAGAATTCGTATCCATACAACCTGAGAAATTCATCAATTCAGTTTACTCATCAATTAGAGGATGATTTTGACGACTTTGCAAATATTTCTTGCAGGATTCATCCTGTAGCAGAGCTTTGCCTATGTAAGAAAAAGAAGAAAAAAAACTCGAAAAACAAAAGTAAAAAAAGAAAAAAAATCAAGTAATATTAACCTTCCTAGCGAGTGCATGAGTCAGAAGATCTATCCCCTGTATATCCTCAGGTGTTGGTATAGACGAGTTTTCTCCTGTATATCTTTCAAGGAAACAAAGCTGTTCATGTGAGGAATTGCATGTATACCAATCAGAAATAAGTCTTCGTAAAGTACTTTTGTAGTTCCGTTTTTCGGGTTGTAGAGAAAGATGCTCTTTTTCCCAGAATCCCAGACTAGAACTTCACCACCCTTTGTAAGGGTGAGAGGGGAGATCCCACTCCACCAGAATTGGCCTTCACTTGGTATAGATGAAAACAAATTCCATTTCCAATGAGCGGGATTTCATGTCATTGCAATTAATCTCTTCCTATCGCCTAGTGCATCTGGACGAACCATGCATGGACAACTTCCCAACTGGCGGAGTTCACGAAAGTAGTGAACATTCTGATTCCGAGGTGGTTCCGGGAGCAATTGAAAAACTTCATCAGACAAATCAAAAACCGCAATACCGCGACTACAAAGCCAAACAAGAGCTCCATTTGCAAGGATACCCCGTGATGGCTGCCAATTATAGTCAATTTCACCTTTGCTCCTCCAACCATTGCCATCACCAAGAGTATACACCTGCACATGTCCCATCTTTGATCCTCTTACATTGGTGTCATATACAATTCTAACAACCTTGTATTCATTCTTAGACGAGTTGTACCCGAAACCACTATCCAAATATCCTTCCCTCTACGATCATACCTGAAGATTAACGTGTTCTCTTGTGATGGCATTACATATGTTGTGAACACATAAATCACGAAGGCATCCATATGTTCACAAACAATGTTCGCATTCGTTCATACAGTCGTAAAGGAGAATAAATCTTAAGTAAGCTATGTTGAGACGATGACTCATCGACTCAGAGCCTTCGGGCTCGTCCTTGTCTAGTCATAGAGAAGTAACCTAGTGATGCGTACGATCGAGATGTGTAAAGTATCAACGTGCAATAATGAGAACAGAAAGTAAAGTGCTTAATATAAATGAGACGAAGATTTACGTGGTTCAAGACTAAGGCATCCACGGGGGTAGTTGTTTCACTATGTATGAGGGGATACAATGATAGTCAAATGACTTTGGAGTGAATAACGAAGATAAAGGGGAGGGGAAGATAACCCACATACTTACTCTTACAATTTTTCTCTCTTCTATTCACTCTCTAACCCTGAATTGGTCGACCCCTTCTCTCTCAGTGGAGAGGGGTATTTATAGGGATAATACATGGGGTCCACTATTAAAGACAGTTGCAACCTTATCTCCTCGATCTTGGCGCCGATCCCGCTGATATCTTCGTCTTCGACCGAAGGCTCCAACGGTCATGTATGGTTTACGAAGAATCATCTCTTTCTGCACCACAAATTGGTTGACACGTACCCTATGCCTAGGGTATTTAATGCGGGTGGTTGGGGTGGTGTGCACGCGTCAGACAGATGTCTGATGCCCCTGTCACATCTTCATCAGCGTGGCTAACCCTCACCGTTGATCTTGGATCTACCTCGAGATGGAGTAAAGCAGGTCCTTGGATGCTCTCCAGTACTTCGCGGCGGCTCATACTTTCAGTGCTCCTCGGTCCTTAGTCGTTGGATTAGCATGTCGATGGACAAATATAGATGACAGATGCCCCTTGGGTGTTGGGACGTGGCATCATATCTTGATGTCTTTAGGCTGCATGTCTTCCACGTTTACATCTTCCATCACGTGGCAGAAGATGAATTATGTGTATACAATTTGCCCCTTTTCTCTAAGTTTGAAGTTGGTCAAAGCTTGGAGAAAAAACTGTCTTTAAACCCATCTCTCCTCATTAACTTCTCCTTATTCTTAGTGCACGTTTCCCACTATGGGCATTAACTTCCCCTTGATTTGTGGGACGGTTTTAACTTGTTATAAATATGAGAGAAGTTGCAAAATAAATTTTATTCTCTTCAATTCTTTGTCAGTTCATAACTCTTCATTCTCTCTTCCAGTTCTTTTTCTTTGTTCTTTAGCTCTTAACTGCTGCTGCTCCTGGTTCTCTCTGTTACGACTTCGATCGATTCTAACAAGATTTTTCTGAGTTAAGCTGTTGTCACTTTTCTTCAATAGTCTTTATCCCGTCCGCCTCTGATTATCCTAAGCGCCTTTTATCCAGGTATAGTGTTCATCCTCTTGATCTAGATTTTAGTTGATATTCGTCTTTCTGCTGCTGTACTTAGGTTTTTGCGATGAAGAAAAAAATATATGAAAGTATATATACTTCCTCCTGTTCTTTATCGCAGAAACCTAAGACTTCTCTGCTGGTCGTTGAAGCTTATTTTTGACAGTTATGACTGAACTAGTGTTTATTATTAGTCTATTTGTCTCTGTGACTTTGATGTTATCCCTGATGAATTGTGGAAGTTTGCATAATCTCGATTTTTGATCGTTTGCTTTATCTGATCTTCGTAGTACTTTTCTTTCCCCTCGTAGGTATGTCTGATCGTCATCGGGTCCCATATCAAACTCCGTCATCGAGCCCCTACAGATATCCTTCACGTACAAGTCCTGATATATCTCCGCCGAATGGTGGTCCATCTTGGTCTTCCCAACCAGATCCTCGAGCACAATTTTTTTTGTCATTACCGGGTCCAAGGATAACTATCACGAAGAAGGGGGATCCACCGAAAGGATGTCGGGTTAACCGTCGTGTGACTAATCCCTCTTCCCAACGTGTTGATCCAAGAAATGTGCAGCAGCCTTCTACCCATCGTGTCGAACCGATGAATGTTCAACCTTTTCGGTCCATGCCTCCTCAGACCACGATGCCTCCTTCGGGGTCTAAAGCTTCGCAATCCACTGCTGCGATGAAAGAATCTTCTGCTAAAGCTGTTGTGCCCCTGGTGGACCCTCCAGGAATCCGGTCAAAAGGAAAGGTTACGATATGAGTCCTCCCAAGTCAAATAAACCGTTGTTGAGTCAACCCGCTAATTCTGATGTTATACAAAGCATTTCGGTAGCCAAGAAAAAGGTTATTTTTAAGCATGTTGATCTCGAAGCCTTCAAGGTGAAGCATGGCCTCGAGTTTTTCGATGTTAAGTTCTATGCACAAGACGATGACCTTACTTACGATATGATCGTGAACTATAAGTACGATGACTTTCATTTGCTGACTACCGTGGGGGCTTTCGAAGCGGGTTTGATGCTTCCCTTGTATAAGTCGGGGGATTCCTTTTATTATGATGTTCTGGCCAATCGCGAAGGTTCCACTCATAATACTCATTGTCGATCGGTGGTGCAGCTAAGTGGGAATTTTCTTCAGACTTTGAAGGAGTGTTATCTTCGAAGCAAGGGTGAGACGATGATGACCTGCTATACTCCTGATCCTGCTGAGAGAGATTTGTATACTCCTGCAAATTTTAACGCTTCTTTTGGAGACTATGTCAACAGTAGAAATCGCAATCCATGGAGTGTTGGTCTTCGTACAAAGGGTGTACACAGAGACAGTATCATTGCTGGTCCGAGAAAACCAAGAGCTCAGAGATAAGATCGCCCAAAGCCTAGGAAAAACTCACCAGCATAACGAAGCCTTGCACGAAGCTAACTCTAAAGCACCTGAAACGAATCAGGACCGGAGAATGGTCGTGACAAATGCAGCAAATCCCGAGCCGTTGAACCGAAGAGTATCTAGAGGGAATATATCCAGCGATCCAGATTATGTTCCAGAAGATTCGGACTATTTTGACAGCGAAGACCAAAGACCAAGGCGAAACTCAACCAACGATGATAACCATCGGGCAATGGAGGATCTTCGGGCAGAAATGATGGTAGAGATCAAGCAGTTGAAAGCAAAACAAGGGGGGGGGGGAGATTAGAAGAGGTGATGAGAGAAGCCAACACCACCCCGCTGGTTCCGCGTTTAGCCAGAGCTCTCATTCCTCAGAAGTGCAATATCCCAGCGTTCGAGTGTTACGATGGATCCGGCGATCCGGCGGCCCATCTTCGTTACTACAACCGTATGCTGGCACGATGGGATCAGGATGACGCAATCCTCTATAGATATTTTCCTTCAAGTTTGAAAAGATCGGCCATATCCTGGTTCGACAACCTTCCAACCAACTCCATCGACTCCTACGACCAGCTTACTGAGAAGTTCTTGGGGACTTACATGTACAACAAGTCTGTAAACACAGGAATGGACAAACTATTCTCATTAGCAATCGCCTACACAGAGACAACCCGAGAATATATCGACAGATGGCACAAAATTTTCCAAGCAATAGGGAATGTAGATCCGGTGGTCAGTATCAACTGCTACAAGTGGGGGTTAGATAGGATGAGCCCACTATTTGTCGAAATTCATGGAAGTGTTCCAACGACCGAAGGAGATCTTCGAGTAATCATCGAAAAGCATGTCAGATTAGAAGAAATCCAGCGGGAAAATCCCGAGCCAGAGACTCAAAGACCTCATCGAACTAATTTAGTAGAGCAAGCCGGCGGTTCCATTTTCAACTTTGTAACATGGTTTAGAGCAATCCCAGAGCCCAGACTCAAAGACCTCATAGAAGTAGAGCAATCCTCAGGCACATGGTTTAGCCATTTTCAACTTTGGAATAAGAAATTGATGGGTCTTGCTGGATGTCCTAGGCGGCCTTGACTGCCTGTAAGTGCCATGACTCGTGAGCACGTATTTCCTTTTAGTGAGGTTTAAAAATTCGTGACTTTGTTTTTGTATATTTTGTTTATTTATTTTGTTTCCTGTTTTACAAATATTCATTTGGGGTCTATTTGATTGGACTTGATCAAATGTAAAACTAGGCCCGGTTCATGTTTTGAGAGTACTTTAGCCAAGAACAACCTTTTGTAGTGGTTTCACCTATTTGCCACCCACACTTTTCCTGTTTGGCACCTACCTTAGAATTTCTAAACAATTTTACTTTTCAATTTTATTTCTTCCTATTCACCACCCGTAGAAAAGTCAATATAATTTGACTATAACTTTAGTCACTCTTATTCTTCTTCATTCCTAATCTCCATGTTCACTAAGAACACATTAATAAACTCTGTCTAACCTAGGGGTGCACATATCCTACCCACCCGCTATTTCTACCCTACCCGCCACTATTTACCTGTATCCTATCCTACCCATCAAACGATGGGTAGGTGACGGTTAAACATTTCTTACCCGTCGTTAAATGGGTAGGGTGACGGATAAAACTCGAAATTATCCAACCCTACCCGCCTACCCGCGAATAACTGAAATGACTCCATAAGCCTTGCATTGTGTTCATCTCCTTCTTATTTTTTTCGTAATTTTGAAACATATCAGGGGTAAAAAGTGAAGTTGGTTTTTTCACTTCCATATCTCTTTTATTTTCCAAATCAAAAGATTCAAAACCAAATCGAAGCAAAGTCGAAACCCTTTCTCCCTGTTCCCAAATCAAACTCTGCTCCAAATCTAGCAGGAGAATCACTCAATTGAAATTTTCAACGAAACCCTTTCTTCTGTCAATACCATCTAAACTCGTCTTAAAACTCAACTCCATCTCCATCTAACGAGGAATTAGAACAGGTAAATTGAGGTTTGATTATGTTGTGAACTTGAGGATTTTGTTTGATTTATCTACTAATTTCATAATCTACATGTTTGATTTTCGAAAGGGAAGACAGACTATCCCGAATCATTAACTCATTCTCATGATTTTACTCTTTGTACTATGAAATCAAACCCTAATTCAATCATGTACCCTAATAGAGTATCAAATTGGTTTCATCGAACTTTTGTCCTGTTGACTTGCATTGATGCTTTTATTGTGCAATGAGTGTATCATCGAACTGTTGTCCTGTTACGTGTGTGTGTTACTAGTTATGGCCTGTCTTAATGCTGAGGTTGGATTTGAACAGTATACTGATTAAGTTTTTCTACAAAACTTAGGAGCTTGACATTCAGCGTCGTTGCTGATGGATCAAAGTAAGTACTTTCTTGGCTGATGTTTCTATTACTTTAATGGGTAAATTTTTGAATCTCATTGACGGATCCACCTACAGCTTTCTTGTTAAATGTACTTAAATCATGATAAGGAGTTATGAATTCTTACCACTTTCTGAAAGTTTTTTAAGTAGACATCTCTATGGAGTTGTTCGCTTTATCTGATACCCTGCTTTATCTGAGTTTTGCACTTATTGAGTACTTGGAGAATAGAAGAAGTCACAGTATTTGACATTGTTTCATAATTTTGAAATTTTATTGTTTCTTAAGTTTGTTGCCTAGACAACTTTAGGTTCGAAAGATAAGAGTCATTGTGCTAGATGTTAATATCCCAACAAAAAAGAAAGTCGGAAAAGCAGAATAATTTTAGATCTGTACAATCAAAACATGTTGAATGAAAAGTTTTAGAACCATGAATGGTCCTGCAGTTAATGATATTGGAATCTGCTTTTAACTTAGTTTTGTAGTAGCAATGAATTGGAATCATCTTTTGACTTAGAAATTTAGGTAGCGTCGTTCTGCTGTCCTTTGCAAGTAGTAAAACTCTGCCCCATTTACACTGTTTGAGCACATTGTTCTTTGTGTACCTTATCCAATGTAGTGCTTGTCCATAGGGTATTAGTATTTTAATTAATTATCTGTGATTTTTTTGTTTTTGTTTCTTCTTGAAATTGTAAAGTTGTCTTGTTCTTCTTACTGTTTATAAATTTCGGGTGGTGGTATCAACTGCAATAATGGTCACTTACTAGTAGTTGACTTGTTTTCTTTATTATCATTGCTTGATGCATAATATACGAGTATGTACGGTTGTACTGCCTCTTTAATAACAAAACATCCAAATCCATGTGCTAAAATTATACACTCTCTATGGCCTATGCTTGTCTTTACTATTTCTTGGCCGGTGCTTTACTTGTTGCCATATCCATCTTACAAATTTGGTATGGCCTTTACTTACAATTGTCTGACACATCTTTTAGTTTTGTTATACTTCAATTTCACGATTTTAATATGCCACAACTGCAAAAAGGGATAGAAGCTTATCATCATGGACCACTGCAGAACTGCTTTTAAACACTGTTTAGCTACCCATTCTGCCCATGCCTCCATTGCCAGTTGCATTGCTCCTAGTTGTAAATACACTACACTACCAACATATGCACGTTTGTATTCATTTAGGTTGCAAAGTGGTTCAACTGTTTGTAGTAATTTACAGATTTTTATGTTGATTGGCTTTATCTGTTCTTTTGCAGATTTATTTGGTGATCTAAGTACTTATTCCATCATCGTAGATGATGATTGAAGAAGAATGTCATATGAAGAGCTTTTGAGGATGATACTAATGCTTTTACAGGACCCTACCATCAGTTTTTTTATCCAACTCTTGCTTATATTATCGTTAATTCTCTGTTGCTTACTATTGAAAAGAGAATTGCTCTTTTGGTGCTCAGTTTGTGCCCTGCAGAAGCTATTTCTAAATTCTGATTGAGTTATTAGGCTGGTTTTCAAGATGATATTGTTATATGCATTTGGTAGCTTTCGTTTTCATCAGAATTTCTACTTTTTGTATTGTTTTTCCAGCTAATATTCACAAGTGTTTGCCAATTGGTTCTACTGGTGGAAGGAGGGTAGACTCTAAACTTGCAGAGTGGTCCAGCTCCCCTTCCCTGGCATCCATGAATCCCTTCCCCATTGATACCTATTATGACTGTCAGACCCCCAAAAAAAAAAAATCGTTATACCCGCTACCCTACCCGACCCGCCATTAAATGGGTAGGGTAGGGTCTTACCTGTTTAATGGCGGGTAAAAAAATTCTTACCCGCCATTAAGCGGGTAGGGTGGCGAAATATGCCATATCCTACCCACCCTGCCCGTTGTGCAGCCCTAGTCTAACCATTATTTTTCACCAAAAGGTTATGATTTTTTTAATGAGAAAAAATGAATTAATAGGTGAATCATTTTTGGCAAATTAGATGAATCAATCATCCAACAGGTAAAGCATACTTCCCAAATTAAAGCTAATTAGAGAAAAAAAAGGTGGTTGACCAGTAAAGATTTAATGACTCATCCTCGAGTATATACACAACATATTGGCTACAAAAGTGGGAAAGTTTCACAAGTTTGGGTCGAGAAGACAGAGAAGTACATCCATGATACTTCAAACGGAATTGACGATCGAGGTAATTAATTAATTTTCACTTGATGCTTGATGACCAATAATATCAATATTTCCTCTGTGGAATTAGGAGCTACCGAAAAAGACAATGAATCTATTAAAGAAATCTGCCGAACAACTTCAATAATGAGTTATCCCAGTTCTACAGCATCTATGAATTACCAACTTAATTAACTGAGTTATCCCCTTCTCATTTGAAAAAAAAAATCGTTAAATAAATAGCGAAGTGAGATCGGTGGGTGGAGATGGCGGAGAAGGTGACGGTGGTGGGGGAGAAGAAGAATAGTGGTTTTTAGGGTTTGTTTCTTTTGGTTTAGTACTTGGGTGGTTTTAATATTGGTTGTAAATAAAAAGTCAATGAGTAATATTTACACGGTTGTTAAATAGGATAAATAGAGGTGGCAATTAAGAGGAGTGGCAAATGAGAAACACTTTTCATGGAGTAATTTTATGGAAGCCTGCATAAACAAAGAAATATAGGAAATTGTTTATTCTTTCTTAATCATACAAAGAAAGTTGATTGAGTATGAATAAAAACATTTGGCCAATCTCTTGTTCTGCAAATGCAGCATTTCCTCGCTTGTTGGACTCATAGTTCATCTTTCAGTTCTTTCACTTCATCTGGCACCACATTTAGCACCTCATCTGGCATCGCATTTGGCACTGCATCTATCTCTGGTTCTGCTTCTGTTCTACATCTTAGACTTTTCAGGCACCCTTTGTGATAGGGATTAGCCGGTTTTGGTCTTCTTGCCTCCTCACACTCTTTATTCCCCTTGCAATTGCCCAAATGGGGTTTTAAAGGATCATAATGGATATACTTGGTGGCAACCGTTGTTTCCAACAAGAGCGAGCACACAAATACCATGGCCATGCTTAGGATCAAAATTCTAGTCATGGATGCCGCCATTGTTGATCAATTAACTTGCAGAATTTGATGAGTTTTCAAATTTAACTAGTTAATTGTTCAAAATGAAATGTTTATGAAAGAAACGAAATCATTGTTTAGTATTTAAAGAGGGAGATCGTATATGGCTGATACTGTATTTGTTAATTTTAGATGTTTTTGGTTAATCAACAAATTAAGTACTGGCTCGTCCCATAACCGTACAAGTCATCTCCCTACTATTCATGGCATGTAAATCTGTTCGGATCGCTTATCAAACTCTGGGTATATTGTGAGTTGGACTACCATTTTCATTCTTATACATTTAGAAAGCTCCGACGCAAAATAAAAGGCTGAACTAAAGGTAACTGCAAATACAAAAATCAATTACAACTAAGAAAATTTCTTTTCTTTTGGAAAACATAAAATATATAGGCATTATTTATTTTTATTTTGATCACACTGGAAATGGAAAAAGATACATTTACTTATACAGATCGCATCAAATTCCCTTTGTAGATTTCAAAAAGAAGAAGGCGCGCAGCAGGTTTCAAGTTAAGTGTCATTGATAAATCCACTCCACTTGATAAATAAACCATCTTGATTAACCCACTACAAAAAACTTAATATATTGCAGCACCCAATGATTATGGCATAAACTCTACTAGTGTCGCGATAACCTATGTAGCAAGAAGTCTATTGCTGCACCCAATGTTTACTGCTGCAGAAAGAGATTATACCTTTTTGCCACACTCTTTTCATATTGTTGATACAGTTATTTGGCAAAAGTTTCATTTTGCAGCAATTAATTATAGCTTTTAGGTGCAACTGAAAAGTATTGTGACTAGAAATTTGCTTTTGCAACACCTATATTGAAGGTGTGGCAATATATGGTGTAGCAATAGCTAGATTTTCTTGTAGTGACCATAACAAGGCATCCCATAATGCACAGACCCAACATAATCTTCGCAGAGAATTTCCTTTAATTCATCTGGAAACCCACATGGATTCAACACCTCCATCCCGGGTGCACCATTCTTGGCCAAATAATCTGCTGCGTTGTTAGATTTTCTTGGAACTTTAACGATCTGCAATGGCACAAAGAACTTAGGTACTATCTCTCCTATTCTCTTGAGGAGAGGGAAGACCGAGCGGTAATCCCCCTCGGTATAATCCTTTACATACCTCTTACAGATAACATCAAAAGAATTCTCTTCAGCAGAATGCATTGTGCATCCAGACACTGACTCGATCGCCATATTAACAAGCCGAGCAACATGTTTTTCATTGCAAAACAATTGAATGTCAAGAAGAGAATACTCTACTGCAAGTTCGACGCCTCTAGCCACACCCTGCACCTAGTGATAAATGAAGGATACTACTTCTGTAGAAGCCACGACAGACGCTACAATCGATTTGCCAACATTGTCGCGGATTATAACTCCATGTCCTCCTTTTCTTCCCGCTCTAAAATACCCATCTGTATTACAAAGTAATCCATAAGACAAGGGCCAGATCTGGGGGGGCCTTCCAGTTCCCTTATACCAGGAAGCTATCCACCGCTGATGCTCTTTATTATTATTGCTCTTCTTCTTCTTCTTCCCTTAAGAAATGGTGTTACACCTTTGCAAGCCAAACCCTTGCACATACGAATCAGCAGAATCATCAGAATCAACTTCCGAACTAGTATTATTATTGCCATGTACTTCTACATACTCTTCGAACTGATCAGCAGGTATCTCTTCGTAAGAATGATTAGTACTAATAACCTCATCATGATTGCAACAAGGATCTGAGTGAGGACTGGAGTTGCCACTTGTGTTAGGCATATAAGAGTTGTGATCGGATGTCTTTGCCATGACAGTGGAAGATCAGGTCTTCTTGTTTACTTTGTGATAGGAGAAGAAACTTTCTTCACTGAAATTTTCAATGTCTTTACAAGAGAAACTCGTAACACATATTTATACGTGTGATACTATAAAGAATAAGGAGATCAAGGAAAGTTACTGAATAATACTAAAAGCCTGAATTTAGAAACTAACTGCTACTTTGAAGGTCAAGTTGGCATACTTAACTTAATAACCCGTGTTTTTCCTTGTTGGGCCGGCCCAAATGACTACATTCCTATTTGAAGACATTCCTTCTTTTTTTATTTTCTCGTGGAAATTGAATTATTGTCCCTCCTTATGATGGGCCTTCACAAAGAACGCGCAATTGGGGGATATAAAAAGTAATTGGGGATACAAGAAAAGGACAAAAACTGGATCCAAGATATCAATTTGGTCACCCCTTATCTAAGTATTTTTTAAATCCTAATCTACCCCTCACTAATCAGGTTTAGTGGTTAATAATAATTAGTAAAATCTTAAGATTTTGTTAAATGATTAGTGTGTGTTTTATTTGTTTTTGGGTGAGTGAGGTGAGAGTAGAAGGAGGGAAAAATATTTTGAGAGAGAAATTTTTTTGTGGAAAATGGAGGATGATTGTGAAGAGAGGATTGTTTGCTGCTGAGAATCTTTAGCTCAACTACAACAAGGAGCATATCTTGAATCTTCAGCTAACGACAACAACTCTCAATTGCAACTCATTGTTGAGCCAACACCCTTGAATGATGATTTTGACGAGTATGGAGAGTTTCATGAAGAACCAACACAAGAAAGTAAACTTGCACAACATACTAGCATCCCCAACACATTAAAGTTGTTAAGATGTCGAAAAATCCAATTTTTCTTTAAACCCGCCATTTTTCAACTGAAAAACCTCGGTGCCGGTATGGTAGTTTTATGAATACCATGCCGGTAGTCCACGACCGGCATTGTATTCATACTACGACCATGCTTAGACACTTATATCCCCCAATTTGAATTATCAACCTAAGATAGAATTCGACCAAAAACTATGCCGGTACAGAGTTAACCTTTTACCTAACAAGGAATATACTACGGAATATTCAACCGGCATGGTTTCATTTATCGTCTACCATGCCGGTATTGAATGAAAAACATACAGAAACAATTCCATCCCAAACCAAAAACCGGCATTGAAACTTAATAAACATTAACGCGAATTTAGTACCGGCGTGGTACTATCACTATCGATAATGTCGGCAACCGAAAGGCGTTGTTAAGTTACAACCTTTCAATGCCGGTACCTACAAAAACATGCAGGAATAAATGTTTTCCAAAGCTAAATTCCGCATTCAATATCGATTACTTTTCAATGCCCGGAATTTTGTACCGGCTTGGAACAATATGTTACGATAATGCCGGCATCCTTGCTTCCGGCGTTGTAGTCTTACGAAACACATATGCCGGAATAGGTTTCAAATTTGGTCTTCCGTTTTGGTAAACTTATACTATGCCGGAACAATTTGTCGAGCAAAGTAGATGAGTTTTAGGCATAGTGTTTTAATGTTGTTTGGAACTAATTTTCATTGGATCCTTAGGTGGTGCCATATATTGATCCAACAAATGCAAAGCCGCTTTATCGGGATACGTCGGAATGCTATAAAATCCCTCCGGTATGTGACCAAATAATACTTTTCACCTAGTATCTTGAACATTACTAATGGATTGCTAGTAGTGAACCTTCTAATGAATGCGAAATTGTTCTTATGTAGGGAATAATCGATCGAAAGGAAGCAATCGCTTGGGCTAAAGAGACGGCTCTTAAGAACATGTGTGTGTTGGTGAGGAACACCGAAGGTTCGAAGAGGCGTTTTGAGATGGCTTGCGAGAGAAGTGGGAAATACAAGGAGAAGAATAGCCACAAGAGAAAGGATTATGTATATCCAAAGAAGACTAATAGGGTATACAAGACTCGTACGAGGAAGAATGATTGCCCTTTTAAGCTTGTATTCCGTTTAAATGACATGAACAATTGGGACTGTGAGGTTTTGTGTGGCTGTCATAACCATCGGGATCCGAAAGATTTTGTTGGTCACTCCTTAGTTGCGAAGCTAAAACCTGACGAGTTCGAGGATGTAAAGAGATTGACCAAAGCACTTATCAAACCGAGACAAATTCTCAGAGGCTTCAAGGAAAAGGACGAGACTAACGTGTCTTCTCTACGTACAATTTATAGTGCACAAGCAACTATTAGGAGGGTGGAATGGGAAGGGAGGTCCGTTATGCAAGAATTTGAGAAGATAGCTTGGGATCACAACTACACGCGTATCATTAAAAGAGGGCCCGACAACAAGCCCCTTCAAATATTCATTTCGCATCCGTTGCTTTCACAGTTGGCAAATACATGTTGTGGTGTTCTTTTGATGGATTGCACCTACAAGACAAACAAATACAATATGCCGTTATTCAACATCGTGGGGCAAACCTCGGACAAGGTAACATTCACATTGGCTTGGTGTTTAATGGAAAAGAGAGGGACCATAATTATCATTGGGCATTATGACAATTGAAGTTGTTCTTCCGGGAAAATCAACTTCCGAGGGTCATCGTGAATCGATAACGATGCCGCATTAATGAGAGCAATATCCGACGTCTTCCCGGACGCACAAAATTTCCTATGTACATATCATATACGTAATAATGTGATAAAAACTTGCCATGCCTTGTTTGAACCCGCAAAGGCGGATATTAAGAAGAGAATGATGGTACAACTAGAGGAAGATGTTCGAAAGAACAAACTATCCCAAGAAGAAGAAGAAGATGAGAGAGGCAAGATAAAGGAGCGAGTGGACAAAGAACATGCGGAAAATCATAAAAAGTGGTTGGAATTTCTAAGAGATTGGGAGAAAGTTTATTGGTCTCTTACTGAGGTTATGTACGAAAAGAGATTGGAGAAGTTTATTTCCGATTGGAATGAAGTTTATCCGACCGCCGTGCGGTATTGTCGGACTCAATGGTTGGATAAGTTTAAGGAAAAATTTGTACGTGCATGGACAAACGGTATAGACACTTCAAGACGGAAGCAACTAGTGCAGCTGAGGCCGCTCATGGGAGATTTAAAGATCTCATCCAATCCGGTCAAGGCAATGTGGTTACGGTCACCGAGGCAATAGAGCAATACTTTAAGCAAGATATCAATAGGATCAAGGAGGCTTTTGAGAAAAGCTCAATGGAAAGGATGACTCCATTTCTTCGTTATGGTAACTTTCTCCAAGGAATAGAATTCAACGTCTCTCATTGGGCAATAAAACATATGATGAGACAAATGGAATATGAGAAAAATTACGGAAAACCGGGTGATGTGTGTATTTGTCCCGACATGTCTTCATTGGGGCTTCCATGTCGTCATATACTTGTGAAGTATGAAAACCGATACCTTTGGAGGTTATTGATCCGTTTTGGAAGCAACTATCTTTCGACCCTCCCCCCGGGAGATCCCGGGCAATCTCCATGGGATACGAACGAAGCAAAGGAATTCTTGAAGCTTACTCTCGTGGCACCTCGGTAAGCCGACAAGTCTTGTTGAGCCAACTAAGGCTAATTGCTCGTCCATGGATCGCACAAAGCGAAGAGCCAAGAAAGGGAGATCCAACAGGAAGACCACAAACTAAAACAACAAGGAAAAACAAAGGGTAGAATTGAAAGAAATGACTCAACGTGAAGAAGAACTCGCGGCAAGTAAGAAACGAGATCTAACCGCATGTGAGATTTCGGAACAAAGGTTCGTGGAAGCGCAGGTTCCAAACAAAAGAGGTAGGCCGCCGAAGGAACCGCTAAGTCAACAACTAACCCAGGAATCCGTATCCACACCAAAAGCCAACTCATCGGAGGTTCCAAGGAAAAGGGGTAGGCCGCCAAAGGTAACATCATCCAGTGACAAAGAACAACATGGTGAGCATTCCGAATCCATACCCATAGTCGATCTAGCGGAGGTTCCAAGGAAAAGGGGTAGGCCGCCAAAGGTAACATCATCTAGTGACAAAGAACAACAAGGTGACCATTCTGAAGCCATACCCATAGCCGATCTAGCGGAGGTTCCAAGGAAAAGGGGTAGGCCGCCAAAGGTAACATCATCTAGTGACAAAGAACAACAAGGTGACCATTCCGAAGCCATACCCATAGACGATCTAGCGGAGGTTCCAAGGAAAAGGGGTAGGCCGCCAAGGTAACATCATCTAGTGACAAAGAACAACAAGGTGACCATTCCGAAGCCATACCCATAGTCGATCTAGCGGAGGTGACAAACCAAAGTGATAGCAAAGTTGACGTAGTTTTAGTTCGAAGGAGAAGGGGTAGGCCAAGGAAGTACGGACTCCCATCACATATCGAAGACATTGCAAGTGTAGAGATTACAGAGGATGGTTTGGATATATTATTGTTACAAAAGGGTAATATGAAGATGTATAAGGATCCCGAACATGTGTAGGACAATTAGAAGTTATCATACCAAGATACGAGTCTTACATAGACCAACTTCCGAGGTTATTCGAAGGTATATTTTATATACGGATGATGTCGACGGAGATGGAAATTGTGGCTATCATCTTTGTGATCGAACAATTAGGAATCTTTGACACGGCGGTTAGTAGAGGTATGACACCATGCAAATATGCTAGAACGAGGATGGCCGAACAACTTGTGAACAAGAGGAGCTTTTATGAGCAATTGCTTGGTGAAGGTGAGGGTTTGATGATATGCATGCTCAAGTATTGGGGCCCGAACAACGGATGAACTTTCTTCCTTCGAATATTGGATGAGAATGCCGCTTTGTGGGCATGCGGTGGCGGATACATTTAGATGTGTTGTTCATTATTTTACCCCACCGTAGAATGTACATTTACCCCAAAGTGGCAAAAATGCGAAGGATCCCTTAAGAAGAGAAGAGTTGTTTTGGCGTTCGTGAACGGTAATCATTTCGTTATTCTAAAACTCGGAGAAAATTGTCCATTGCCACTGTTTGTGGGATGATTAAAAACAAGGCTCTAGATCCCAATATCTGGAAGGGATGGATGGCATTGTATGAGGAGAATCACCAATTTTGGGATGCGTTGGCCTTATCAAAAAAACCTCTCCCAGAGGAGAAGATGCAACTTCATACGTGTGGAAGCGACGATGAATAATTTTGATGTATGTTGTTCACTAGTACGCAAAATTTTCTTTTTTTTTTTGGAAGTGTGAATTGTAAACATTAAATCATATTTTGATGCAAAGTCTGCCGGCATAGTTGTGTTTTATATTGTCTACTCCGAACATGTGTACCGGCGTAGAATCTTGTTTGAAACAATGCTAGGATATGATGAAAAAACTTCCGAGAATTGACTGACCTTTCCGGCATTGACATTAACCTCGCATCTTTGTCGGTTTTTCTGTCAAAATCGTATTTATCATGGAGATTACAGATACCGGCATAGTATCCAAACACAAATAAATGCCGGAACTCTGTCATTTAGAGAACCGGCATTGTGTTTACTGTTCTCGAGCATGCCGGGTATGAAAAAAAAACTCAGAAATTTAGGGGATTTGACACAAATTTAACAACATAAAAAATATAATAAAAATACTACAATGTATAAAAGAACAAACTCCTAAGTTTTGTGGTTCCAAACCGAAAACAAATCAAGCAAACACATTGTTCAAGACTCACAAACAAACATAAACCAAACTAATACTATAGAATAAACACACGATCACTCGGTTCTTGGCTTCTTTTGTACCCTCTTCATCCTTTCGCCCCACAAGTCTTTTGCCTTCGGATCTTCAATTATGTCCATCTTTTGCTCGACGTTCGCATTTCTTTCTCGGGTTGACACTCTCCTTTCGTGTTCTTTTTCTTAAAGAACTTTGTCAAATTTCCAATCCGCCGACGCTGTTAAGGAAATTTTAAACATGTACTTAGTATGTTCGATTGTATAAGTTCATAGACATAGATTAAAAGAATGGTAATGAACAAGACGTACGTACCAACAACGTAATTTTGTACAAGTGCGGGTACAGGTTCCGGAGTTGTGGAGGCATGTCTTGGTGGTGGAGGAACAACTACTATATCCGGGCGTACAACATAAGGATGCGTGAACTTCCGATGGCCTCTTAGGAAGGTTGGTTCGGTCTCATAACCGTTCTCGGCCAATTCCCAATCAGCCCTATCCAACACAAGTCCTTTTTCTTCCCTTTCACTCCAATGTGCAAGAATAGGTTTTGGGTCGTAAACCACGAGAGTATGGTTCTCAATTGATTGGCATTGAGGAAAGTCATGAGAGAATTTCGATAAGATGTATCCGTGAGATCTTTTTCGCTTGTACCCAAGTTGGCGCATTACACGGCGAGGGTTGTGCATAACAAATCCTTTTGGATGAAATAACGGTCCGTTGTAAAATGAAACATTGTCACGCCGTTGAAAGTGAACTCCTCCGGCATTCCTATATGGATCAAACACTACATCTTGGACCTCCACCGAGTCCAAAGCCAATCTCATTGCTAATAACCGTTTTTGTTATTGGGCCTTGGGGTATTGTCGAAGAAGTATTTCGACCTAGAGGCCTATTCTCTTGATATTCGGTGAAAATCTTCAATCCTTTGTACTTGTTTGAACAATTTTTGAAGTGTTCATAAGCCCACACCTACGCCAATGAAAGATCGTTCCAATGATATGTATAAGAAAATTAATAATTGGAAACTAACAAATTTAATCACAACAATCAAAAAAAAAGTAGTTGACTATACCGGAGTACGGTGAAATTCCCATTAAATTGACGGGCGTTTGCCTTAGATGCTCGACGCATTTACGCAAGAAAGCAAGAAAGTGCCCCATGAATACTCATGAACCTTTTCCAAAGGATCCAAGTATTGTAGGTTGTTCATATGCACCCTATTACCATTGGCGTCGGGGAATATAGTTGTGCCCAAGATGAACAACATATAAGCCGCGGCGGTTCTTTGGACTTGTTCGGGATTCAATTCCTTGTTCTTCGTGTTCCCAAACAATTCAACGAGTTTGACGAATGTGATAGTCTTTGTCTGGGAACGACTAGTCTTGTACATATTTGCCAAAGTGGTTTCCTTGTCCCATCCAAACAACTTTTTAGTCAGTTCATAGATCTTGTCCCATTCCAAGTCCTTAGAGTTATCTCATACTTTAACGGGTTTCCCGAGAACCTCAAGACCTATTATCCTTTGGACATCTTCAGGGATGATGGTCATCTCGCCAAAAGGAAAATGCATGGTATTAGTTTCACCATAAAACCTCTCCAAAAAGCAGTTTGCCGTGACGGTATCAGTGGCCACATAATTTTTATCGCAGGATACAACCCGGATGCTTTGACTACGGCTTTAACGGCGTCACACTCAAGCTTCAAAGGCCATACATCCGATTGTTGATGGCGGCTAACACGGAAGGCATTCTTGTGGTCCTATAAAAAACACGAAGTAAATTACATTCACTTGATCACAGATAAATAATATAATAACAAGATGCAAACGTCTTACATAAGTTTGATATATCCGGCGAGCCCAAGAGTATTTGTAGGCAAATAAGAGTTGCGGGTTTATCGGTTCACCCCAATGTTTGCCATCATCGTGGTCTGGAATCATGTCATACTTATCAGGAAAGTGGGATGGGGGTGCCTTTACACTGATCTTAGGGGCTTCTACTCCGACATCGGTCTGTCCTAAGCCACCTGCTTGTGAGGATGAGCCACCTGCTCGTTCGTGTACAGGATATGTTTCCCACTCATCATCATCATCACTGCTGGTTGGGTAGCTTATAGGTTGATCCCGAATTGTGACCTTAGCAGTAGCCGGATCGGGACGGCTATGTCGAGAAGACTTACGTTTTGCTTCTAAAACAACTTTGCCTTTTCCTTTGCTCTTTTGTGGTGCTCTAGACCTATGTGACAATATGTAAACTGAGTTATATAATGACAACCGGCATAGAAATCGAACTTAACAGGAGTTCCGGCATAGGTGCCGGCATTCTAATCAATTAATATATGATGCAGGTTGTCTTTGAATTTTAGACGGAGAATGAACATTTTTTTCAACAGAACACCGGCATAGTAAGTTAACATAACGACAACGCCGGCACTTAAAACCGGCATTGTTAAGAAGTAAGCTTAAATGCCGGTACTGTGGGATTTTAGTACAGAGATTTTAACACATAAAACGGCATAGTATTTATGAAACAAACAAAGCCGGTATGTAAAACCCAGGCATGGTATTCAATTAAATGTGTATGCCGGTAAAGGCATGCAATAAAATCGGATTCGGGACATATATTCGGGCATGATTTTCAAATTGTATTCTACCGCCAATCAAACATGCAATTTTTATGAATTTCAATTTGATTTTCAAAGACTAAACAACCAAGTTTCACTTTGTGTTTTCTACTATGGGCTAAACCCTAAAAGTAAAAAAATTCAATTCAACATATACATCACTTACCGCATCAAATTTGTTATTTCCACCTCACCATCAGACTCTTCAGGCACTTGTTGCGCTTTTGATTTCGATTTACCACCATCATCAACAGTTTCTTCAGGATTGGGTATTGGTTTTTCACCGGGTTTGCGACGACCCATTGGGTTTGAGAATGAATGATTTCCTTTCTATAAAAATGGAGAATGAATGATTTCCTTTCTAAAACCGTCCCTTAAATAGAATGAAGGAGTGTGTAATCGACGCATAAGCGGTATTAAGGATTTTGTAACCGCCAAATAAGTGGGATAAATTAGTTTGTAATCAGTCAAATAAGTGGAATGAATGAGTTTTGTAAGCGCCACATAACATGTGTTTATAATGTCGGCATGCCGGCATTGACAAATGGAACATTTCAATACAATAAGTATTTGGTGAGCGGAGAATTCAACGGAGGCACATGTAACGGTGTAGTATTTGGTTTATTTTTCGATGCCGGATAAGGAAAGAAAATTGATGAAATAAATAACATAGACCACATAAACTTTAGGAAATAAACTTAAAAACATTAACTCAAACCAATTGATTTGCCGATAACATTCAAGCCTAGAATGTTCTGAGCATCTTCAGGGATGAAGGTCATCTCCCCAAAAGGGAAGTGCATGGTATCGGTTTCACCATGATACCTTTCGACGAAGCAATTGTGAGAAGAATCGGGCTTCACATAATTTTCAACCAAAGCATATAGACAAGAATCCTTTACTATTCTTTGGACCTCTTCACATTCCTCGGACAAGTCCCAACCATCCGCGGCTTGGTTTCGGCAAACACGCACAGCCTTCTTATGATCCTATAATTAGGAGAGACAATACAATTAAGAGATTTTACATAAATACACAACAATACATATGTACAAGATAGAAAATGCTTACATAGGTTTGATAGATAGTACGAGCCCACGAGTCCTTGTATCCAAATAGTATTTTCGGTTTGGGAGCTTCGCCTAAATTCTACCACGATCAAGGTCAGGAATCATGTCATCAATGTGAGGAAGGTGAGAACCCTTAACTTTCACTTTGACGTTGCCCTTCCCCTTCTTGCCATTGTCTTGAGTTGGTTGTTGACTTGGGCCACCAACTTCGCTTTGGCTTGCTAATTGACTTTCCTCTTCATCTTGCTCATCTTGCTCATTGTGCTCACGGATTGCAAGTCGACTACGGTCACCACCACTCTCCCAAATTATCCCTATTGTACCAGCCCCCAAACGAATCTTACGACCTTCTTCTTTCCCTCGAGGAGGCAGAGACTGAGGAGTATCAAGACCGTCCCTCCTTCTTCTCTTAGTGACAACATCTTTATTTTTTCTTTTGTTGGCTTCCTTTGCTTTTGACCTATATCGTAAGCACACGGAAAGCAATGAATATAAGACAACTCAACTTCAGTTTTAGTACCGCATTGAATACTTTAAACTAGACAACGCCAGGTACAATGTTCCGACAGTACACATTGATCTGTCGATAGTGCAGTACCAACTACCGGCATACAAATGAAACCTAAAATCTATGCCGGCCTTGTTGACAATGTTCTGTATGTTTTAAGTCCACTACGGCATTCTCTAATTATTTAAAAACAACGCATTACAAATAACCGGCATGTAAAGAAACCAAAAATCTATGCCGGTACAAGTGACAAATTCATACACTCTCCGTATGTTTTAAGAGTACTACCGGCATGCTCGAAATATTAGAAACAAATGCCGGTACTTAACACCGGCATAGAATGAATCCAAAAAACAATGCCGGTACTGGTGGCAAATTCATAAACTCTCCTGTATGTTTTAAGTCCACTACTGGCATACACGAATTATTATCAAACACTGCCGGTACTACAAACCGGCACTGTATTCATCCTAGATTGAATGCCGGTAGTGAAAATTCAGTCTCTGGTTATTCTGGGGTTGTAAACCGGCACTGTATTCATCATAGATTCAATGCCGGAACTCATAAACCGGCACTGTATTCATATAAATTTCAATGCCGGTACTCTCTGAAACTCAACTGTTTGAGTTAGGGTTCGCGATTCTAACCTGAACCCATTGCCATAGATCGATTTAAACACCTAAAAAGTAGTTTTAAATGACTTACCTTCTCACAGAAGCCATATATTTGTGTAGTTGATCGTCAGATAACGTTGCTTCTTCGTGTTCTTGCTCTTGAGCAATCTTAGCAAGTCTTTTCCTTTGTTTTTGTTGAAGAATCGATGATATTGAGTTCGATTGGGCATTTGGTTTCTTTCGTGGAGGCATTGTTAATGATTCGGGTTGGTTAATCGACGAAGAAATTTTTGAATCGACGATTAATCGACGAAGAACGATGAAGAACGATGAAGAACACTGAAATTTTTTTTTCAAAAACTAAACCTAACAGTGCCGGTACTGAATTAATGAAATGGGGGATATATGTTTTGGTTTTTTGATTTTATTGTTTTAGTAGAGAGGGTATTATGGTATTTTCATAATGTTTTTTAATTAACCAAAGGGTATTTTGGTATTTTCATACCCAAAAATCACCCCTTATCAGACACCATGGGTTGGGAGAAGTAATCTATATCCCCCAATTACTTTTTCTATCCCCCAATTGCGCGTTCTTCACAAATATCCCTAAGCCTCTTTACAAATATCCCTGATGGCATAATCAAAATTATTAATAGAAATTTATTTTGCAATATCTCTTATTTAACCTTTCCCTTCTTCTTCCCTTCTTCGTTTCATTAGAACTCAGATAAAAATCAACTGAATCCACGACCACCAACTTCACCGCTGCAACCACCGCCACCGTCTTTGTCGCCGCAATGATAAACCAACACCACCACAACCACCGCCTCCATCTGTATCTCCATCGCCATCGCTACCATTGATTAGATTTAAGATTTGAGATTGATTAAATTTGAGATTTGAGAGAGAGAGTTCTGTGATTGAAAATCAAATCAAACCAAACCACTCCCACCACCACCATCTTCATCGTCACCAGCTCTGCAGCTGTCACCACCTTCGTCGTTGCTAACTGGTTCGGGATTTTGAAGATTAATTTTCAAAATCAAATCTGACGAGATGGAGATTTGATTTAGGAAGAGGTTTATGAAATTAAAGGATGGGTTTTGGTTCATTTCGAGATTCGGAAGGAATTGATTTCGTTTGTGGAAGTTAGGATTTCATATGATTATGGATTTGAAGTGGTTTTGTTGTTTGAAGTGTAAAGACCATCAAGCACGTCAACGCTATTAGACCAGTCAAGTGACGAATTAGCCGATAATAACTCGACTAGTTTAAGACGAATGTTAATTATTAGAAATTAATCTAACAACGATCTAGATACGAAATTGGTACCGTTGAATAGATCTCGAAAGGTTATGCGAGATGGACTGCTCGAACGCGTCATTCGGATACCAGACGAAGAAGAATTTATCAGATAAGTATGAAGGGAAAAAATATACTTTTTGTAGTGAACCGACCTGGATGCCCATATCCAAGTGATGGGTGCCTTTATCATTTTTCGTTGGTCTTATCAAAACCAATCGAGCAGATAAACTCATTCAGTCTTCTTCTTTCTCTTTCTTTCTCGTTCTTCTTCTTCTTCTCTGCTCGTATTCTGTTGGAATTGTGAGGTGAGTTTTGAGAGAGGGTCAGAGAGAAATAGATTGGTGAGTATATATAAATGGTGAAGATTGGGATGTCGATGTGTTTTAGGAAGGAGAAGATTAAGGGTTTTTAGGGTTCCGATTCACAAAGGGAGAAGTAGAATTAGGGTTTCTGGAATTAGGATTTATGAAGAACTGGTGATGAGATCGAGTTGATAATAGATGAATAAGAAGTGGGTTGTTGTTTTTAAGATGTTTCAATGGAGAATCGAAGAATTAATGTTTTGTTTTAATTAGGGTTTCTCTGAATTCAATTCTGAGATGAATTCAAAGATGATGATTGAGAAAAATAGTAGATGGGTTTTGTTGATGTGAATAATTAGGTTTTTGTTTTTGTTCGAATTAGAGAAGTTCAGATTTGGGAATTGAATTAAGGTTTGGTCAAGAACAGATGGTGATGAAGATCGATAGGATGCTGAAGTGAATCAATTGCTTGAGCTGGACGGTTTTTGAGGTGTTAGTATTGAACTGAAGATAATTGAATTGGTGATTTAGGGATTAAGATTGAGGCAGGTGGTATGTGATATAGTTGAGTGTTACTCAGCTAATAGAGGTGATAAGTATTATGTGTTGCAGTGGGAAATGTTGTTTCTATGGAGGGCATGAAATTACAGATGAGAAGAAGGTGGTTCTGAAATAGTTAAGTTGAGGAATGGAGGTGTGAATGAGACTCTCAGATGAAGCATGACTTCCTAGGGGTGTTGTATTTTCAAGTGGAGGAGTATAAGAGATTGGAGATGGTGTTGTTTTCTGTGTCTATGCTAACTGCAGATGTTATGAATTTGTTTAGTGAATTGTAGTTGACTCTGGGGAGGAAATGGTAGAATGAATGGATGTTCAGGCAAAGGAAAAATGTTACAAATGAGTATTGGTTTTGGTAAGTGAAATGACAATGAAGATGAAATTAAGTCTTTATTAGTGGTATTGGTTATTTGGGGTGGTGGTTGTAGATATGTGCAACTGTGGGAGTTGTTATTGAAGTAAATGCAATCTATAGTGATGATGTTGAACTGGTTTGTGTAGTGAATAGGTGGTTATTGAAAGAATGAAGACTATTGGTAAATTTAGAGTTTAGTTTGAGCGGTGATGTGAACTGGGAGGATTAGATATTGCAGGTAATATGAGATTGAGAAAATTAAGAATATTTAGAATGGGGATTTAGAACTGTAGATAGTGTTTGCTGTGAAGGCTTGGAAAAGCTGCCGTTGCAGGTATTCTATATTTGAATTTAAAGTGAGTCATGAAGTTTTATGCTTTGATTGTATGATTGTAATGATTAGATAAAGTTGTATAATCTGGTAGAACTGAAATAAGAATGAAGAAGTTGTTTAGAGTTTGGATTATAGAGTTGTATTGCACAATGATTGTGCATTAGAGTTCTTTAGCCTGTGCAAAGGCTCAAGCCAGAATCAGTTAAATGTCTGACTAGATTATTTAGCTGACTCAGTTAATATGATGAGTTGAACCCGAGAGTTGACTCACCGATTCCATATTTGACTCGATGGACCTTGGCCGAGTTAACCTTGACCGTGGACTAGACTTTGACCTTGATTAGACGTTGATTTGTTAGTTGTCCCTTTAACTGTTAGAGACAGTTACTTGACCCGAGTGGAATGGGCCTTGTGTATTGGGCCGAGTTTAGTGGACTTGGGCTTAGGCCTAGGTTTCTTACTTTGATGAATTGGACCTCTTATGTTCCGAATTAGCCTTTGGTTTCTTCTACAAAGTTGTAGATATTCATAAGACATATCTAATGGACTACGGAACCAATCCAATTGAATTAGTAAACCTTTAGATGCGCTAAAGATGGATTAATAAAAGATGTAGAACCTTAAATGGGCCTATAATCATTAGACTTCTTGTATGATTCTTGTGTGAGCCTTTTGGCTAGATTCTCAGACTTCTTGTGTGATTAACAGTTAGTCTATATTAACAACGATCGATTCAAGGATGAACCAATGGATCATGGATCTCGAGGTAGGCGAGGCTTGTCATCAAAAGAGGTGGGAATGCATTTGACTCTTTTGTAATCATTAGTATTGTTTTTATAAAAGTTTATGCTTAATAAACTCACGCATTGTCTATTCGTGCATTTCATGCTTTGTTTAAATTGCATTACGGTAATTCGTTGATTCGCAAATCTTTCCATAATTTGGAAAGTACTTGTACTTGTTTGCTTGAATTGTTATGGTAAATAAGGATTTCCACTTGTGGTGTATAGGATATGCTCATTCGCATTTATATCTAGTGCTTTTATAAGTAATCGGAGTGGAAGTGGGCTTCAATATTAGTAATCGGAGTGGAAGTGGGCTTCAATATTATACATTGTTTGAAGAAGGAGTTTTTCCATATACTTGTTTGTTTATTTCAGTTGACTTGGTCCTTTGTTTAATGCTTCGGAAACATGTAACGTTTTCCAAATCTTACATATGATTACTTAGAAGTTTAATGTTAATTATTACCACTTTCGGTTCAGAGACAGATCGAGTTGCGCGAATAAAGCTTTGAGGAGTTGAGTCCGTTAGTTAGTTAACTTCGGCTATGTTTATTATGTTGTATACTCTATTTGTAAACTATATGACTATTGTATATGTATAATTTGAGAGGAGTTCTTGTATATATTTCTGAGCGGGGCTTGTTTTGGGTTAAGTTTAACAGATTTCTAAATTGAAGGTTTAAGTAAAGGATTTAGATTCTTAGCGCCTCTTTATTTAGTTAATCTCTTGGATTAGTCAGCTGCTAGCTTAGGGGGCGCTACAAGTTGGTATCAGAGCTCGCTATTAGATATTATATGGGAAAATATAGGAATAGCCGGTGCCAGTTAGAGAACTAGACTAGTTTAGAACTGGGTTGGGTTTGTGAGATAAATCTAATAATATCTTCGAGACTTAATAATATTTGTAAGAGTAGTTAGAATAATAGTTCGACTAATGATAATAATAAAAATATTATAATAGTAATTACAGATGATAATAAAAGTAATCATAATTTTACTAAAATAATGTTAGCATTCATCAATTAGTATCATGTTGAACATAACCTAACTAAAATTTCAATAAGAGTATATAACAATAAAAATAATAATAACGATTAAATAACTATAGAAAATTATTAACGATTATTTGCGATTAAGTTTTATTAATTAAACTAATTAAAATTAAAGATATATGTTTTGCATCCAAATTAGCTAGTTAATATAAGACTTACTAGATGTTAGACGTAAAAAAAAAATGAGGATATAAAGTACAAAATAAAATGACTTAACTTGTTAGCATTATTGTACTGAAATTATTTTTATCTAATAAATGACTCTGTAAATTTCTAAAATGAAACAAATATACATGAAGTAGGAATAATAGTATCCAGAGGTTTAGTGTAATATTAGAATGAAAAGAAAATAAATTTGTATATTAGTACGATACTTTACATTAATAGAAGAAATTAAAGACTTTTAGGAAACATTATAATTTTATGCAGATTTAAATTTAAATCACATTAAATTACCAATGCTAATCTTTAACAATTCAATCTGAATAAGTAAAAAATCTGTTATACCAATCGTTAAGTGAATGTAAAATTATTTTTTGGAAGATTGTGACTTAGTGTACCAACTGGACTAGCAACTTAAGCGTAATGAGAATAATAATACCATTGATAATAGTATTGAATAATTAGACCAGTAGGAAATTTAGAGTAGATTATATTTAGAAATTTTGTATATGGTATTACAGTAAAGTTAAAATTATCGAATATTATATATTGACGTGAATCAAATTTGGATTACTTATAATGATAAAATAATAAATGAAAATAAATAAAATAAATTTTTATGATTAAATTGCTTAAAATGATGTGAACTATTTATATATTTTACGAAGTAAATTTATAAGACTTACACCAATTACGGTAAAATTTTAGGGACTAATTAATCTTAATAAAATAATACTTAGTTAATCCAGCACTGGGGAATAGTGAGGTTGGTAATTCCGATGTGTTCGGGAGATACTTGTTACGTAGCTAGGCATTGTCAGGAGTCATGAACCTAGACAGGGCAACTGCAATCTTGTATCACTAGGCATTGAAGGGAGACTTGCTTCTTTTAGTGGACTGGCAGATCCCAAATTTTATTTAGAAACTTATTTATAGAATATTTTCTCTCGTAATTAGAATCAGTAATTTATTAAAATGGAAATTAGTCAATTGAACCTAGAGCCACAAATTAATAGTTGTAGAAAACCATATAGGTGCTTCATTCATGTTGTTTGCGCTTAGACAAGAGGTATGATTATTCTATAAGGTGGGGAGTTTTTGAAGACCAGAAGGATAGTTTGATTTTTGAGGACGAAAATGTATAAGGTGGGGAGAATGTAAAGACCCTCAAGCACGTCAACGCTATTAGACCAGTCAAGTGACGAATTAGCCGATAATAACTCGATTAGTTTAAGACGAACGTTAATTATTAGAAATTAATCTAACAACGATCTAGATACGAAATTGGTACCGTTGAATAGATCTCGAAAGTTTATGCGAGATGGACTGCTCGAACGCGTCATTCGGATACCAGACGAACAAGAATTTATCAGATAAGTATGAAGGGAAAAAATATACTTTTTGTAGTGAACCGACCTGGATGCCCATATCCAAGTGATGGGTTCCTTTATCATTTTTCGTTGGTCTTATCAAAACCAATCGAGCAGATAAGCTCATTCAGTCTTCTTCTTTCTCTTTCTTTCTCGTTCTTCTTCTTCTTCTCTGCTCGTATTCTGTTGGAATTGTGAGGTGAGTTTTGAGAGAGGGTCAGAGAGAAATAGATTGGTGAGTATATATAAATGGTGAAGATTGGGATGTCGATGTGTTTTAGGAAGGAGAAGATTAAGGGTTTTTAGGGTTCCGATTCACAAAGGGAGAAGTAGAATTAGGGTTTCTGGAATTAGGATTTATGAAGAACTGATGATGAGATCGAGTTGATAATAGATGAATAAGAAGTGAGTTGTTGTCTAATTGTTGTTTTTAAGATGTTTCAATGGAGAATCGAAGAATTAATGTTTTGTTTTAATTAGGGTTTCTCTCGAATTCAATTTCGAGATGAATTCAAAGATGATGATTGAGAAAAATAGTAGATGGGTTTTGTTGATGTGAATAATTAGGTTTTTGTTTTTGTTCGAATTAGAGAAGTTCAGATTTGGGAATTGAATTAAGGTTTGGTCAAGAACAGATGGTGATGAAGATCGATAGGATGCTGAAGTGAATCAATTGCTTGAGCTGGACGGTTTTTGAGGTGTTAGTATTGAACTGAAGATAATTGAATTGGTGATTTAGGGATTAAGATTGAGGCAGGTGGTATGTGATATAGTTGAGTGTTACTCAGCTAATAGAGGTGATAAGTATTATGTGTTGCAGTGGGAAATGTTGTTTCTATGGAGGGCATGAAATTACAGATGAGAAGAAGGTGGTTCTGAAATAGTTAAGTTGAGGAATGGAGGTGTGAATGAGACTCTCAGATGAAGCATGACTTCCTAGGGGTGTTGTATTTTCAAGTGGAGGAGTATAAGAGATTGGAGATGGTGTTGTTTTCTGTGTCTATGCTAACTGCGGATGTTATGAATTTGTTTAGTGAATTGTAGTTGACTGCGGGAGGAAATGGTAGAATGAATGGATGTTGTGCAAAGGAAAAATGTTACAAATGAGTATTGGTTTTGGTAAGTGAAATGACAATGAAGATGAAATTAAGTCTTTATTAGTGGTATTGGTTATTTGGGGTGGTGGTTGTAGATATGTGCAAATTGTGGGAGTTGTTATTGAAGTAAATGCAATCTATAGTGATGATGTTGAACTGGTTTGTGTAGTGAATAGGTGGTTATTGAAAGAATGAAGACTATTGGTAAATTTAGAGTTTAGTTTGAGCGGTGATGTGAACTGGGAGGATTAGATATTGCAGGTAATATGAGATTGAGAAAATTAAGAATATTTAGAATGGGGATTTAGAACTGTAGATAGTGTTTGCTGTGAAGGCTTGGAAAAGATGCCGTTGCGGTGTATTCTATATTTGAATTTAAAGTGAGTCCATGAAGTTTTATGCTTTGATTGTATGATTGTAATGATTAGATAAAGTTGTATAATCTGGTAGAACTGAAATAAGAATGAAGAAGTTGTTTAGAGTTTGGATTATAGAGTTGTACTGCACAATGATTGTGCATTAGAGTTCTTTAGCCTGTGCAAAGGCTCAAGCCAGAATCAGTTAAATGTCTGACTAGATTATTTAGCTGACTCAGTTAATATGACAGAGTTGAACCTGAGTTGACTCACCGATTCCATATTTGACTCGATGGACCTTGACCGAGTTAACCTTGACCGTGGACTAGACTTTGACCTTGATTAGACGTTGACTGTTAGTTGTCCCTTTAACTGTTAGAGACCGTTACTTGACCCGAGTGGAATGGGCCTTGTGTATTGGGCCGAGTTTAGTGGACTTGGGCTTAGGCCTAGGTTTCTTACTTTGATGAATTGGACCTCTTATGTTCCGAATTAGCCTTTGGTTTCTTCTACAAAGTTGTAGATATTCATAAGACATATCTAATGGACTATGGAACCAATCCAATTGAATTAGTAAACCTTTAGATGCGCTAAAGATGGATTAATAAAAGATGTAGAACCTTAAATGGGCCTAGAATCATTAGACTTCTTGTATGATTCTTGTGTGAGCCTTTTGGCTAGATTCTTAGACTTCTTGTGTGATTAACAGTTAGTCTATATTAACAACGATCGATTCAAGGATGAACCAATGGATCATGGATCTCGAGGTAGGCGAGGCTTGTCATCAAAAGAGGTGGGAATGCATTTGACTCTTTTGTAATCATTAGTATTGTTTTTATAAAAGTTTATGCTTAATAAACTCATGCATTGTCTGTTCGTGCATTTCATGCTTTGTTTAAATTGCATTACGGTAATTCTGTTGATTCTGCAAATCTTTCCATAATTTGGAAAGTACTTGTACTGTTTGCTTGAATTGTTATGGTAAATAAGGATTTCCACTTGTGGTGTATAGGATATGCTCATTCGCATTTATATCTAGTGCTTTTATAAGTAATCGGAGTGGAAGTGGACTTCAATATTAGTAATCGGAGTGGAAGTGGGCTTCAATATTATACATTGTTTGAAGAAGGAGTTTTTCCATATACTTGTTTGTTTATTTCAGTGACTTGGTCATTGTTTAATGCTTCGGAAACATGTAACGTTTTCCAAATCTTACATATGATTACTTAGAAGTTTAATGTTAATTATTCCCACTTTCAGTTTCAGAGACAGATCAGAGTTGCGCAGCGAAAGCTTTGAGGAGTTGAGTCCGTTAGTTAGTTAACTTCGGCTATGTTTATTATGTTGTATACTCTATTTGTAAACTATATGACTATTGTATATGTATCATTTGAGAGGAGTTCTTGTATATATTTCTGAGCGGGGCTTGTTTTGGGTTAAATTTTGTAACAGATTTCTAAATTGATGGTTTAAGTAAAGGATTTAGATTCTTATTGCCTCTTTATTTAGTTAATCTCTTGGATTAGTCAGCTGCTATCTTAGGGGGCGCTACATGAAGATTCAGATGGATTTGATTGTAGCTGTTGGTGGTGATGAAGTCGCAAGACCAGTTGCTCCTGCCATGATGAATGTGATGTGAAATTGTGTTGCTGGTGATGAACACCGGAGATGTGTATTGGAAGTGAGAAGTAAATGGATAGACTTCGGTTTTTATGGATCAACTACAGTTGTTGATCCTATTTATGGGATCAACTTCTGTTGTTGACCCAATTTTTATGGGATCAACTCCTGTTGTTGACCCAATTTTTTATGGGATCAACTACTGTTGTTGATCCTTTCAACTCCTATTGTTGACAATATTTCCTTGGATAAGTATAATCATGCTTGTAGTTTAAATCATGTAAATTTCTTCCAATGTTGAATTTGTGGTGAAATGGTAGCATGACTGACTCCATGTCATATGATGTGTGTTCGACTCACGCTAAGTTCACACCATTTACATGGATCAACTTTCATTATTGATCCAATTTAGGGGATTGGATCAATTACCATTGTTGATCTCCTAAATTAGATCAACTTCTACTGTTGATCCTTTTTTTTGGATCAACTACCGTTATTGATCCCCTAAATTGGATCAACTTCTACCGTTGGTTCTATTTTTATTTGGATCAACTACTGTTGTTGATACAAAAATATCTGAACCAGTGGTGGTGGCGACGGTGGCGGTGGTGGCGGCGGCGACGGACTAGTGGTGGTGGCGGAGACGAACTAGTGGTAGTGGACTGGTGGTGGTGAAGGAGTGGTGGTAGAATATTAATGGTGGTGGCGGTTGGTAGGTGGTGGTTGTTGAACGGTGGTGGTGGAATTGTAGTTGAATGTTAGTGGTGGTGGTGGTGGTGAAGTGGTAGAGGAAGAAATTTGTTCCATTCTGATATAAAGAAAATATTATATGGGTGAGGGTATTAAGGTAATCTAATTTTAAATGGATAAGGTTATTAAAAAGTAAGGACATATTTATTGTTGTATAAGGTCGGTTCCTATGGAAAATGGCTAAACCCTCCATTTTCCATGCCAGCTGGCCTGGAAAACTGGCCGAGCCACTATGGGAAATAAGTTAAACGATTGAGTCTCGACCGCTCGTTGTTGTTTACACCGTCAGCGGTATAGTCTACACCATTCACGGTCGGTGCTCCACCGGCTATAAATACCACCATTCCATTCAGTTTTTCATTCACAAATTTTTTTCTCTTCTTTCTCCCCCTAGAGAGCAGACCAGAGCGATTTCTTAAAAATGAGTAGTAGCAAAAAAAATAGACAAAGGAAAAGAAACAGGAAACAAAAAGGAAAAGTTGTTGCAGATAGTGATGTTGTATGGGTTCAGGATAAAGAGCAAGAGTTCGCTAATGTTAGGCAACTGGTTGGAGCTGGTGTAACATCTACGCATTTAAGTAACCATCCCGAGCGAGTTTTTTTACCCAAAGTAAGAGGTGGGTGGTCTGAGCTAACCGAAGTTTTTGAGTTACTCCCTCAACCTGTTCAAGAATCCTTGAGAAGATATCCTTGGCAGCGTTTATATTTCATGAAAGGAAAAAACCACAAGACTCAAATTGTGCAAGTTCTTTGTGAACGTTGGTGGAACACTTCAAATACGTTTTTTTTTCAAGGATTTCGAGCGTGGTAAGTTTAATTTCTCCATTCAATGGTTTAATTTTTAGTTCAGAAACACTCATTTTAATTTTTAGAGATTCAATTTTTTAGTTTGATACAAATTTTAGTACCACATACAAACTTTAATTTTATGACCATGTAGTTTTTAGGGTTCACACCGTTAGATTTGTATATGTTGACTGGAATTATAAGTGAGGGTGACACAGTACAATTTAACCAATTAAAGTGGATGTCACAAGGAAGATGGAAAGAATTACTCCCCTTGTACGCAAATGATACTGAAGGAAAACCAGATTCAAGACAGATACACTCATTTGGATTAAGAGTGCTTTTTTGACCCGTTACCATGGCAAGGGGATAAACAGAGCTGAAGATTATCCCGAGCTTAAACGCATTTTTGTATTATGGATGTTAGGTCAAGTTTTTTTCCCCAATTGTAGCTCAGTGTCATTAATTGGTTTTCAGGAATCTTTAGAAGATTTGACTAAAGCACCAAATTATGATTGGGATTCTGCAATTTTAGCTGAGCTATACATGTGTCTCAGTGATTGCTCAAGTAAGAAGACAGATAGCTTAAATGGATTTTGGGTAGTAATGGAGGTAAGAACTATTTATTAGATTTATTACCGAGTTGTCAAACTAGTGGTGAATGTACTAACACATCAATTTTCGTCAATGTTATTTTTCAGTATTGGTGGTATACTTACTTTACTGTCGCCGAACCTGATCTTCACGATAAACGATTAATTTTTCCAGTCATGTACAAGTACAAAGCTGAGAATTGGGTTGGTCAGATTAATGATGGTCAAAATATCGCTGCTATGCAAAGGATGCAACAACTGTGAAGAACTAGTCTCAACATTACGTCAATGCCGTATTCAGTAATTAATGAGTTCCATGAAGCAACGACACAAAACATGCTACAGATGAGCCTTAAGCGACTCGTGTTTTACAATCCAGTTATTGGTCAGGGTATTTGGTACTACGGAGAAAGACATTTGTTTCAGCTACAAGGAAGAAAGGTAAAAGCTATCAACCCGTTTCCAACTTCACTAATTTCACATGATGATTGGATAAAGTTGGTAAACAATGGACAACCTTGGGAAGAAGCTGATGATTTGATCCAACAACCAGAAAATGAGTATGATTATTTCAGTTGGTTTCAGAAGGTATGTAAGCTTAATATTGCTACTCAATCACAAAACTTAGGTAGTGTTGACTTTCCAGCAATAGGAAATTTGCCACTTACAGATCTTCCATCCCAACCCCTACCACCGACGGGCGAACCATATACGTACCCTAGTACGCAAATGGGGTCGTCAAGTATGCCTTCAATACGTTGGGAAGTCAGGACTTTATCACCAACTGGAGATGTTGTTACAGTTCCACTTACTAGTGAAGTTTTGCAGCAAAGCTATCCATACTATGGTGTGATGGCATCACCAGAAGAGTTTCGGGATCGGTATAACAATTATGATCTTTTTATCAATCAATTCCAGAATTTTCACTTGAGACAGATGCAAGAATTGAGAGAGAGTTTAAGTTATGAATTGCCCGAGACTCCGATAGCATCAAGTTCTCAAATGCTTGGTGGAATTGGAAGTCGTGGAAGTGGGAGTCATTGAATTGGGAGTCGTGGAGGTCATAGAAGTCGGTAACGCACTACAGCTATGATGGAAGAGAGTGTGGTGGAGGAAACTCAGATACCACCAACAACATCAAACTTGGGGACGGATTTTCAATCTCCTCTTGGTTTCATTCCCCAAGGTCCTGTACTTACTCTTGATGGTGGACACGTCAATTTGGATGCATTTAGGCAATTTGTAATTTATACCCCAACAAGTTCAGCATTTCACCGATTTCAACCACCTCCTCCAATGGCTTCGGTACCATTTCAAGGTTATGACTCACCTGATGCTACTCAACCACCATCTCAGAGTCCAAATAATGAGTTTTCACAAGATCTAACTGACTTAGGGGATTAAATAATGAGTTTTCACAAGATCCAACTGGCTTAGGGGATTATGTATTTGGTGGTAATCGTTAGTTTGAGAGTTTTGTTAGTTGTTTTTGTTAGTTGTTTGTTTAAATCGTTAATGTAATTTCACTTTTGTTTGATAAATAATAATCTTCGTTTAAAGTTTTCTACATATGTTAAAATTAAGAACTTAGAATAGAAAATCTAGATTAAATTGGGGCAACACTTTTAAGATATTATAACAACTTGCATATCGGAACTCCTCTCCGTTGTCAAGGAGCCACCTTTCACGACATCTTTGATCAATCTCCAGAAGGGTTTCACCACTTCTCATGTTTCGAGCCTCTTCCCTTATCATACCAATATACTTGTTAACATTCTTGGAAATTATGGAGAACCGAGCACCCAACACCATCGAATTGCGATTGTAGATGTTCGTTGTTTCTTCTTCAAATTTCATTAAAACGCGTTCCCAAAACGGAATAAGCCGTAACGCGCCATCAATGACTGGATGATTAGTGTAGAAAACATAATTCCTGCAGATGCATTCATCTTCAAACGTGCTAAAATTGCGTTGTTGTGCAACTCTCCAACTATTTGCTCTTCTTAATTCATTTTGCACACTAGCTCGAAGTGCAACTCTTTGATTTTCGGCCGCATGTTCCTCTTCTATGAATTGAGCCATAGACATGTTTTGAGCCATTGGAAAATCTAAGAAAATAGGAAGAAGGTGTGAGTTAAAATGGTAGAGGAATGTGGTATTTATAGGGGGAAAGATTTATGGTTGTTGGATCATATTCTAATCAGCATTGGAAACTAGACCGACCGGTCTTATAAAAGCCGGTAGCGGTGGAGTGAAGACCTAGCGGCGTAGACTTGACCGGGCGGTCGAGTCTCCATAGTGGGTGCTTAAATGGCAAACTCTTTGGTTTGCCACACCCATAGGAAGGACTTAGTCTTATAAGCTAGATTGGAGGTGCTAGATTAGCACTTAAGTGTTGCAATTAAAAAAAAAATGTGGCAAAAAAGTTAACACTAGTTCTCTCTCCTACCAGTTTCTTGAAAAACTACCTTTTTGCGGAATGGTTCAGCACCAATCCAAGACAAACTTAATATATACCCCTAAGCTTAATACATTACTAAAATACCCTCTTTTATATTGTATATATATAAAACCACTATCATTAACAACTATTCATTCAAAAAAAAAAAAAACTCTACTGCCAACCATTACTGTCCACCACCGCCAACAACCACCACCACAATGTCCGCCACCACCGTCCACAGCCACCAACCACCACCGTCGTCCACCACCACCAACCACCAGCCGTCCACCACCGTCGCCGCCAACCGCCGCCGACCATCAGCCACCACCGCAGCCAACCACCAACACTGTCAACCACCACCAACCACCGTCGACCACCACCACTTTCCTCATATCCACCACCACCGCCAACCACCACCACTTTCCCCCTCCACCACCACTAGCAACTACCGCCGTCGTCATCACCACCACCACTACCACCACCATGTGGAGTCAACTTGTTTAAGTTGTCTCCAAATCTGAAGCAACTAGCTCAAGTTGTCTCGAAAATGGAAGAAACTACCACAAGTTGTCTCCCATAAAAAGTGTACATGAACAACTTGCTAAAATAAATGAAACCAACTAATTCAGGTTGTCTACGAAGTTGAGGCAACTAGCTCAAATTGTCTTCAAAAGTGAAGGCAAGTAGCACAAAGTTGTTTCCGAATCTGAGGCAACTAGCTCAAGTTGTCTTCAAGAGTGAAAACAACTAGCCTAAGTTGTCTCCAAATCTAGAAGCAACTAACTCAAGTTGTCTCCAAATATGGAGGCAACTAGCACCAATTTCATTCCATTGAAGCTTTATATATGTCTCACAGTACCATCATCACTTTCTGCAAACCTCATATTCAGTTTATTAATATAACCACCAAACCGAGGCATACACCCATTTCTTGCTCTTGATGATTTATACCTGCAATCCAACCTTGAAAATCTCTAGTTCTGCAATCAACACAACCCACATAAACTACCATATCTATATGAATCATCAGTCCCAAATCTCCTTCTCAGATCTGGAATAGATCAACACCCTTGAACTCTGTATGTAATCAAAAGCAAATTCAAGACAACGCATTAACATCAACATCACCTGCATCTTCACTAACCACCACCACCACCGCCGCCGCCACCATACTCCAATTATATCACCCTATTTACGCTCTAATTCTGGAAAGTTCTTGCGAGCATGGTCAAACAGCAGCTTTTGCAGATTCCTACATTGATTATACTAGAAATAAATTATTAATATAATTAATTCATACTACTAGAAAGAAAAAGACCAAATTATTAATAAATTTAATTCATATACATTGATCAGTTTATATAACATAAGTGAAAGGAGGCTTACTAGTCATAGACTCATAAACACATCCTCCTAGTCCTTGATTGATTCTTTTACTAGTTTTGGCACTTAAATCCTTAACAGATGGCATATCAACAACACAACAGTAAATGATAATAAAACAACTTTCTTCTCAAACTTTTTAGATGAAGTAGCAACATCTTCCCTAGCAATGTATCCATTTTCAGTAGGGATAAGCTCATCATCCTTTCCAACCAACAACTCCTACCACCTACCTTGTTATCTAGAGCAGCAGCTCTGTTTCATCCAATATATACAACATTAGAATATACTTCATGCTAGCATCTGGTGTCAACTCTTAAAAGTAATTAAATGTTGAACCAACTGACAAAATGTTAACACATAAACTAGCCGCCCTGCTAACGGCGATATCAGAAAAGCCAGAATCAGTTAAATATTGTGTATGAATTTACCTTATAATTGTGTTCGGGATCCCAGAATCAGCCAAATACTGCCCAGATTTTCTCCCTGGTCATCAACATTTCACAACATTTACCTTATATTGCAACCAGCTCACTCTATTCTCCATGGTCATCTACAATTCGCAACATTCACAAAACCCATAATAACAACATCTCATTCATTATAACTACTTCATATCCAAAATAAATCACAGACCCATTTGAATCTCATCTCCCAACTCATTTTACTGCCATCTTCTTTCAAGTATATATGACCATCACTACCACTTTATTGCAGGTGATGCTGCAATAAAAACCAACTAGCTACCGCCACTGCCACTGCCACTTCCTACTCTAGCTACTTCACTGACTCAACTTCTCACGAGTCACAACCATTTAATCTCTTCTCTTCCATCCTCAACAAACCCCCTGATTCTACCGACCACCATCACTGCACGGCTAATTTAACACCATCGATTCACAACAAACAGACCACTCAATATAGAATCCATCTCCTAAATCCATTGTTGTCACAGTACTCAACATCTCCATTCGCATCAAACATCCCGGCCATCAAATGGACCTTAATGCCTTGTTTGCTCTAATCATCCTGGTAGTAGTACTCATCTTATTCGATTAAACATCCCCATACATAACCAGTCAACATATCCACTTTATGTAGCTGATAAGCTTACATTTTCTTCTTGAAATCCCAGATAAAGTCCATCACCACTAGTTGAAATCTCTTCTCATTGGCAAAGAATGACTCCACCACTGCCACCGTCGAGACATCTGCATCACCTTCCATTCTCTTGGACAATTTCTCAAACACTAGGCATGCTATAATTTCCGACTCTAGAGGTATCTATATTCTACTTCTCCGGCTGCCTACATCTCGTCACCAATTCAAATTGAATCACAGCAAAACCCAATTTCATCACCATCATCACTAATCTGTTCTTCTCGCTGGTTCCTGGCAGAATCTAGTTCACCCTTCAATCAATCAAACCCCTCGATCCAAACTCAATATACGAACCAAACCTTCATCTTCTTGTTTCTGTGTCATTTCCCAATTATGACTTGAAGAATTCTCGATAAAAATTCACCACTCTTCAAAAGCTCCAACCACGTGATTTGATACCATGAATACATGCGCTCATTCAAATTACCAGAAACTGAAATCTAAAATTAGATCCATCTCCTAAATCTTCAACTAATATTGAAAAATTCAGTGATAAACAAATTTAAATTAAGAAGAATAACATTTAATTTTTGAATCTAATGAAGATTCGGGGAAGATGTCTCTGCTGTAGTGTTGTTCTCTGAGGTGAGAGAGATTTGATGTGATTGCAATGGTAGTGAGATTTGAGAATTTGTAGAGAATAAATCTGTCTCTCTCACACGATTTCGATTCTCTCTGGTTTAAAGTTTCTCTCGATCTTGCGACGGAGATGGTGGTTGTGGAGGGGTGGTGGTAGTGGCAGAGGTGGTGGTGATATCGAAGGAGGAGGAAAGAGAATCGATAGACTATTTTTTTCGGTTCTGACGATAACTCTGATACTTAGAGGGAATATATGGGAATATGAATAAAATTTGTTTCCTTAAAAAAGATAAGGGGTATATACATAATGGATAAGGGTATTTGTGATAGACCCATGGATAGTAGGTGTGTTTATAACATTCCCACTTTGTAAAAGATCGCCTGTAACATGTAAGATTTTGTAAATATCAAAACGAGTAAGGGTAATTTTGCAGACGTTTGAGAGAGGAGCGTATTGGTTTTATTACAACATTGCTAATAGGAGGTGACATTGGACTCATTTCAGTCAAAACTTAGACGTGTATGTGTATTCTTCAGACTTCAGAGGATTAATCTGCCCGAAATTGGCACGGCCGCTAAGACTCTCATGCACGTGGTAAAAAAAGTTGGTTTGACATACCAGGTGGTATGCTAAATGAATCACTATGGGGAAACCACGGAGCGACAGAGTCTCTAACGAACGATCTTGACAACATAGCCAGCGATAAAGACGTTACCATGAATATCGTTCGATATAGAGTCTAGCGCCGGCGTTGTAATTAACATTGTCGTCGTTCGACTTTTGAACGCCTATAAATACCGCACAGTCTCAAATATTCCCTTCACACTTTCCCTTCCCAACTATTCTCTTCTCTCTTATTCTCTTCGCTAAGAAAATTCTCTTTAGTTTTACTTCCTAAACAAATATGGCGAGTGAGAAAAGAAAAAGAAACAGAAAACTCAAATGATCTACTAGTACCCCAGCGAGTGGATTAAGTTTTGTTGTGGATAAATAATATGAGTTTCAAAATGCTAGACAAATAGTTGGTGATGGTGTACTCCCTATGCACATATCTGGCCATCAGGAGCAAGTTAATTCGATATTTCTAAGAGGTGGATAGTCTGAGTTCCGTACGATGTTTGGGTTACTTCCCCCTATTGTTCAAGAGAGAGTCCGAACATATTCTTGGCGGCATTTATATCATATACATCCTAGAAACCACAGGACTCGAGGAGTTCAAGTTATATTCGAACGATGGTGGAAGACTACAAACACGTTTATTTTTTTCAAATATTTAGAATGCGGTAAGTTATTTTTTCAAGTAATTAAATTTTTAGATTATATTTTTTGTTTTATAAAATCCAACAAACTCTAATTATGAATATGTTGTTAAATAGGAGTTGCACTGATAAATTTGTACATGTTAACGGGAATTCCATGTCTTTGGAAACCTACTTCCATTTAATGAGGCTAAATTGGTTATCAGAGGATAGATGGAAACGAAGACTTTCTTTATACTCAAATGATGTAGAATGAAGAGAATCATATAGACAAATAAAAGCGCATGGATTAAAAGTGGCTGGGTTGAAAAGTTTCTTACAACGTTATGCAATGAGAATGGAACATTTGAGGTTAAATGAGCAACCATATTTGTTCCATGACCATTATGAGGAGCTCGAACGTTTATTTGTGTTGAGGACACTAGGCCAATTTATATTTCCAAATGTTAGCTCGGTGGTGTTGATTGGTTTTCTCGAAGAATTAGAAGATTTATAGAAAGCACCAACATATGATTGGGGGTCTCCAATTTTATCAGAGCTTTACATATCCCTCGGTAATTGCTCGACGTGTGTCAAAGATAGTTTTAATGCTTTTTTTGGGAGTGTTGGAGGTAAGAACAAATATTTTTCACATTGTTTATTTGTTATTTTGACATAAAAATTTACTAATCAATAATATTATTATTTTCAGTATTGGTGGTATACATATTTTCGTGTTTTGGGACATTCTCTTAAGAAACACACCAATGTTTTTCCGGTCATACTGAAGTACGATTCCGATAATCGGAAAGAAGAACAGGTTGAAGATGATCAACATACTACTATTGTTCACAGGATTCAATAGTTGTGTAGAACAAGCCTTAACCTTTTCTCCACATAGTATGAAGAAATCCTTGAGTTCGAAGAAGAACAAGCTCAGAGAACGGTACAACTAAGCCTTAAAAGTATCGTGTTATACAACCATATTTCTGAAAAAGGGTGTTTAGTATTATGGTGAAAGACTACTTCTTCAGTTGCAAAAAAGAACAATGATAGTCGTCAACCCCTATCCGAGTGAAGAGGTTTTTGAAGACGACTACTTGAAATTGATAAGGGAAGGTCATCATTAGGAAGAAGTTGATGATCCAGGAGTCGATTGACAAAATTGACTGCCCATATTGGTTTAACACTATTTTCAAGCCCAATATTGTTATGCAACCGCAAAGTTTGGGTTGGATGGATTTCCCAGCTTTAGGTAGGATGCCACTTGGCAATGAATTTATTCCTTCCCAACCTCCACTAGACACGGGCGACGCATTTGCATATCCTACTCAAGCGGGTTCATCATCAACTATGCCACCATTTTCTTGGGATGTACAAACTTTATCCACCACATCTCGTCAGATTGTTACTTATCCAATTGTTTCTGGTGCACCTAATCGGACTTATCCATATTGGGGGTCAATACTACACCAGAGCAGTATCAGACCCAGTTGAACGATTATCATGCTCTATTACATGGATTTCAGTTAATCTACTTGGATGGGTTGCAAAAACTGGGGGAAAGCATGATGTTTGACCTGAGTCCATGATATTCCGGTCATGATGGTGCAGGTAGTAGTACAGACATGAGTCCCAGTGTTATAGGTATGAGTCCTAGTGGTAGAGGAATAAGTCTCGGTGGTAAAAGAATGACTGGAATGATAACTAGTGGCAAAGGAATGATTGGAATAACTCCTAGTAGTAGAGGAATAGGTCCCAGTGGTAGAGGCATGAGTCACAGTCGATCAAGTCAACGAAGTCATGGAAGTGAAAGAAGTTTGAGACTTCGTTCTATGTAGGAGGTACCAGAAAGTTTTACTCCAAATGATGTGTTAGATACTCAAGTAGTACGTGAAGGTGATAAAAACGTTGGCTTGGATACAATTCTTGCACGTTTGTTTAGGCAAATGCCAAATGACATAATGACTCCTGGTGATGGTGTGAACATGGAAGCAATTAGGAAATCGACTATGTATACCCAATTTCCTCAACCCCCCACTTGCCTCAAGCTCATCAGCATTTCAACCATTTCAGCAAGCTCCTACATCATATCAACAACACGCATTTCAAGATTTTTATCATGTTCCCTTGCGCCCTAAACTATTTATCAAGGTTATGGTGATTCAGATGAGACTCAACCACTATATGAGTCTCAAACCGGCTCGCTAACTGATTTGTTGAACAACACTCTTGATCCAGAAAACACGGGCAATTGGGTCTTTAGTTAGGAAGGAAATTGCCAAGGAAATGAGTAGTTTATGGACGTAGTTTAGTTTAAATATTTTAGATGTAATCTTTTTATTTTAATTAATGAAAACTATCTTTTAGATTAATATTCAAATAAAAACTAATTTTACATTTCATTAAAAATTAACCTTAATTGCATAACACAATACTTAAAAATTGAATCCCTACACGTGAACCTTATAGAGTTGATAATATTTACCGAGACTAAACCATCTTCTGTTGTCTTCAGCAAATTTGGTATGAGCTCTAATTTTTAGTTCTTCAGTTGACAACCCGGGATTATCCCCTTTTATCATCCACATAATTTGTTGATACTTTCTCACATCGTTATTGATGAAACAATAACGATTTTTTCTTCTTGAATTTACGTGACTTAAAATCATAAACCTTTGAAACACAGTGTCCCATAAGTTAAAAGTCTCTAAATTGATATCTTTATAGCTTGCAACTGAAATCCAACATCGAATTAGAGAAACATCTTCTTCGCAGGTGAAGCTAGCCACTTCGGTTATACGAGCACTAGGCATGTTGAAATAAATTTCAAGTTGAGATGGGGTGAGTTGAAATTGGGTATTTATAAATAGGGAAATTTTAGCCGTTGGATGAGGAACTGATGAACGATGATCAGACCAGCGAGCGACATCATGGCTATCGGCGCTGGAATGACCAACTAGCGACATTTTGACCATCTAGCGCTGTACATTCTATCGCTCGCTGCAATGTCTGTCGTCTATGCATATATGTTATATTTGACATATATGAATATATGTTTGGCGCTTTGTCATACCCATAGTGGGTGCATATATGGCAAAATCAGATGTTTGACATGTGCATAGGAATCGGCCTAATACGAGAATGTTCCGTGAACGATTTTTTCCTTGTACACCCAAGGACCGAAATATATTGGTATCCTTATTAGCAAAAGTATATTTATACCCTTGATTTCTATAAAAATACCTACAGCAGTGAGAATATTAATCCACTAGGAGGCTCGAAGCAAAAAAAAAAAACAAACATAGAAATCGTCGTTTACATGTTTTATCACACCTTTATAGACCCTTAAAGCTTCTCCAATAGGATGTGTGTGAGGATAAATGTCTAAATCCACATAGGATGCACATACATTTTCTCTAAAATCTTTCTCCAACCTTGATGTCTTTAACCAATGTATAGATGACTTTGGATAGACATTATCAAGATGAATATCTATAACTAGACATTCACCTTGATAATGTCTACCCTTCCTAAGTTAGCTTTTACTTAATTGAATTGGCTTTTATATATTACTCCCTCCGTTCCACTTTAGATGACATTCTAGGAGTTTTCACGTAGATTAAGAAATGGAGAGATGTATGAAGATTTTCCAACTATTAAGAAAAGTCTTCAAACATTAATTGTTATTAGTACATTTTAAAAATAAACTTATAGTTCCAAGACAAAGTGTTAGGGTATTATTGGTAGTTTCGTGGGAAAATATGAAAACTTTCAAGTATTGTGGAACAAGAAAATAACCCTAAAACATCATCTAAAATGGAACGGAGGGAGTAGCTTTTATCAAATCTATACTAATCAAAAAATATGTCAAAAACAATATCATTGGAGATGGATTTTTTTTCTCCCTAATTTTAAGGAAAAATAGGAAGGAAGATGTCTTGTTTGCGTTTCCACATAGGGAACACACATGTGGCAACACAAATAATGACCATTGGAGAAGCTCTTAGTTTGTAGAAGGAATCCTGAGAACAAAAAAAAATATATGGTTAAGATTCGTGCATCTATGTTTGGTAATTTTTAATTTTTAGTGTTACCCAGTTGGAAATATACTACAACAAGTATCTACAACGAGTGTTATAATCAACAAGGGCGATATTTTGGGGGCGATTCTATCGTTCACATTAAAACTATAAATATGAAACTTACACTAAGATTATGACCTCTTTAAATAATGTTGGTTTCTATATTGTCTGTGGAGGGTTTGACTTTTGCATATTAATTATTCTTACAGAGATTGTTATTTTTTTATTTTTTTCATATATTTTTATTTCAATGTTTTCGCATACAGGTACCAAAGTTTGTGAGAAGAAACGTGTCAAATATTGGTAAGTAAATCAAATAAAATTTGGTTATTAATAATGATAAGAGATACATTAAGAGAAAACAAGAATACTTAGTACTTTTCAAATCCTTGACTTTCGAAAACCTTGATTTTAAAAATCGTACATCTAATCCCTGGTGAACGTGGCAAACAAAAGGCTCATACCTCCAGTCTCAATACATAGATTAGTAAATCTATTACAGATTTGTCGAGTAAATCAAGTTTGGAAATTCATATTTAATTTACTTAAGAAAAAAAAAAACAGAGCACTTCTTGTAACTAGTCGAGCACTGACGATTCGAAAGAAAAGATTAAAAAACGGTCGTTTTTGTAACTGTCTATCCTAACTCAAATTTGATTATTCAGTTAAAACACACTCAAGCCTCATGGGAAAGGTTCAACCTCCAAGTTCTAGGAAATAAATTTCAATCTTGAACGCAAGAGAAAGCTCAGTCTTCAACAAAGATGAAGCTCCGTCCTCAACTCAAACAGAGGTAAACCTCAGCCACGACAGAGGTTAAGCCTCAGTTCAGACGGAGATGAGGCTTCAACCAATATGGAAGTGTGCCCTCAACCAAGAAGGATGTTGAGCCTCGGACGAGACCGAGGTAGAGTCACGACCAAGGGTAACCACATCCATTGAAAGGACAAGATGCAAGATAGATTCCATAGTACACATGATCAACTTAAGCCTCCACAAATACACAGCTTACCTCAGCATAGCTGAAAAAGCGGGGGCCTAACAGCCACACCCAATATTTCGTTTAAGAAATCTTTATGGACTAACTCAAATATAATTCCAAGAGAATCAACTAGACAGTCATACTCAATCAAGGAAAATATATCCAAGAGTTATATCTTTGTTTCTCAATGTAATCAGCAAATCAAACAGATAGAAATCCGCGAGCCTGATTATTATGAGAAACAACTTGAATGGTACCAAAGACCAATGTTCAAGTGTCAATCAATTTCAATCAACAACCAAAGGTTGGATTTACCAATTAATTGCACCACGCACAACCTGTGATATTTCAATTCTATAAAGACATTTAATGCGGAAAAAAAAAAACACAGTTACCAGAAGTTGTGTTAACGAGGAAATCGCAAATGTAGAAAAATCTTGGGGCCTAGTCTATATTTGAACACTACATATTATTAAGGCGCTACAGACTCTAGCCTACTACAAGTTAACTTCGGACTGGAATGTAGTTGAGCCCTAACCAATATCACACTGATTAAGGTACAGTCGCGTTCCTTACGCCTCTGAATCCCGGCAGGACTCTACGCACTTGATTTCCTTAGATAATCCTACCCACAACTAATAGTTGCTACAACCCAAAGTCGAAGACTTGATAAACAAATCTGTCTCCCATGGAAAAGTCTATTCTAATTGATAAATCTGTCTCCCACAGAAATACCTACAAAGTTTTAGTTCCGTCTTTTGATAAATCAAGGTGAACAGGAACCAACTGATAATCAGGTCTTATATTCCCGATAAACAACCTAGAATTATCAATCACCTCACAATAAATTAACTATATGGTAGTAGAACAAGTTATTGTGAAATAACAAAGAATGAGACGAAGAGCTTTGTGATTACTTTTTATATCTTACCAATCGGAGATAAATCTCGAGCAAATCTTAGAGAAGATAGTATTTAATATGATAGAACAAATAAGATCAGAACACGCAACTACAGAGAAAATAGTTGGGTCTGGCTTCAGAATCCCAATGAAGTCTTTAAGTCGTTAACCTATAATGGTTTCAGGAAAAACCTATGTTAAAGGAGAATCGACTCTAGTTGCAACTAGTATCACACAGGAGGTGTGGGGATTAGGTTTCCCGGTTGCTAGAGTTCTCCCTTATATAGTCTTCAAATCAGGGTTTGACAACTTTGGAATAAAGCAATCAATATTCACCGTTAGATGAAACCTAATTTTAGATTCAAGTTAATATATTTCCACCGTTAGATGGTCTTAGCTTGTCACACACAAATGAAATATATTTTAATTTAAATATGGTTAACCGTACCTAAGCGTGTATATTGAGTTGGCTCAATAAAAGTTGACCGAAGTTAGCCGTATGAACACTTTTCTCTTAACCATGTTCATCTTAACACTTATAGATCAATTGATAATCAAATGAATCTAATTGTGTTACTCATAGAGTTGTTCAATGGTTTATATTCTCATAGAAGAATACAAGACACAATTGAAGCAAAATCGGATTGATTCAAAAGAATCAGTTCATGAACACTTTAGCCACGGTTTGCAAAGATTGCATTCCTTATTATATAAATCATGAGTATGAAATCATACTTAACCAATTTAAGAACTTGAACCACTTAAGTTTACAAACGGGTATGTGAACTTAAGTTCCGGACATTGGTCACAAGCCGAGAGTTTGCAAACGGGTACGCAAACTTTAGCTCCATACCGAACTCAGTTGAAACCGTTTGCGAACGGGTACGCAAACTTGGTTCCCGGACTTCAACAGTTAAATCAGTTTAGGAAAGGGTATGCAAACTTAAGCACCCTGTCTTAAACAGTTGAATAAGTTTGCGAACGGGTATGCAAACTTCTGGTCCTGAATTCGTCAAAACAGTTCGTACAATAAGTACACAAACCGTAATGTATCCAGACATGGGTTTTAGATCTTAACTCCAATTTCAATTATTGAAACATTCTTAGAAGACGACAATAGCTGTCTGACACAAACTATTAGCTTATAAGAAATTTTCAACTGATCGAATGATCAATACAAAACATTCCGAGTCTACATCAAATGACTATCTCACACAAATCATGTAAGATGTTACCAGGTGATTTTCACATGATCATCTTTTGACTTTCGTCAAGAATAATGATGGACGTAGTTAAAGCAAAAAGCTTTCCAACACATATTTCAAAAAAGATATAAGCGAGTCAAACTCAGCTCGAAATATCAAATGTGTATAATATAAAGTCTATATAGCTATACGACTTTGTCTCAATAGGAGATAGAATAGAATATACTTCAGGGTGATATATGAGTTCAAGTCTCCACATACATTTTGTTGATGAAGTTTCACAATCTCCCTTAGTAGTTCTTCGTCTTCAATCGATGAACGTCGTGAAGTCTAAAGCTCAACTACACATTCTATCTTAATCCGAGACATAGCTATAAGTAAAGTAGAAATCAAGACTTATAGTTTTGACAACTAAACTTGACAAACAATTTTGAGATAGCAACGCTTGCGAAATCGACCGAGCAGTGCTCTAACAATAGCAACCATGCTAATGCATGATGCCTCTTTTATGGTCAGTCCTGCAACTAGGCCTCATAAACAAGCTCCAGACTTGACAGTGTTGAACACATCCAAAGCTAAAATATTAAGTTTATGCATCTTGCATTTATTCGAACTTTCCAAACGTATTTCTAGTTATTCTACCGGTCAATTTGGGGACCCTCACAAGGAATTATGGTTTCTACTCTCTTCAAAAACAGACACCATTTTCAGGTCCTATAGTGGACAAGCCTTGCCTCCACTCTTCGCTCGACGGACGACCATGCTAGGTTGACGCTCAACCTGAGCCTTCGTCTTGTACTTATAGTTGGATAATAGTTTTTTGCTCCTACAGTTGGAGAATATTTGTCTTTTCTCCTTGGATGGACAACGTCTTTCTCTTTCAACTAGAAAAACGACATAAGGTCTCAGCCTTTCTTCAGAGTCGGCATCGCCCCTGCTCTTTGCTCGATGGACGATCACCTAAGTCAATGCTTTACTTTAACAAGACCAGGCCATAACTCCCCTTCAGGACCGGCCTCGCCATAACTCCTATTCGGGATCGGTATTACCACAACCTCTCCATAAATTCGTCAATGCCTTTGCTCTCTTGTGACAAATGACCATACCAATTCGAAACTCGATCACATCCAAGTCAGTGCTCTTCTCATGACACATATAACTATAAAAAACCTCTTGATATCTCAACATGCCTCATGGTTTCCTTCACACTCAAAATGAGTGTTCTCCCATCAAAGTTACAGTAACTTTGGACAATACTGCCACATAGTATGATAAATCATACATAAAGGCTGATTAAATCATAAATAGAGGCATATCTTTAAGGTTTAATCCTGGAGGTTTACAACATGTGTGATTATTAGCCTACTCACACATGAAAAGAATAGTCGGTCACAGGGAATTTCAGAGGATAAACTCAACCCTTATTTTATTTAGTTAGCCATGAGATAAAATGATAGGTGATTATCCTACTCCTTAGCCTTATCTAACCGACTAGAGATTAACATTTTGTAGAGCTATAAATAGACCCAATCTCGGTCATTATAAATACAACAACACAGAAAAACTCAAACCAATATCTTTCGGTAGAACTTCATCTCTCTCGGGATTTTTTAGTCTGCGACTTCTTATCTTTCAGTAGAACTCAAACAGTCACATGGCCAAACTGAGTGCCCAGAACAGAGATGGTACCACCTGTAAATCATGTCAAAATAAATCTTGATGTATCCTTTGCAAATGAGAATTTGCTTATTGGTGTATGACTAATACTCAAGAATATTGCAGGAAAATTTGAAGGAGAAAAAAGGAAACGTAAAAGGCAGTAGATGAGGAGAAAGGGGAAGCATTAGATGCATTAAAAGCAATTAAATTGGCGAAGGAGAAAGGTATCACTAATGCACATAAATGGGCTAAGGAGAAAAGGATCACCAATTTGCAGCTAGAAGGAGATAATAAAAATGTGATTGCCGTAAATGACAATTTCAATGTTATAAATTGGACAACAAATATTACTATTCAAGAATGTATGTTCCTTTTGAAATGTTTTGTTTCTTGTTTTGCACCTTTGTTGAAAGGAATGCAAACTTTGTACCTGACACAATGGCGAAGAGAACTAGGGTCCATGATAGTAGTTTGTGGGCTTATGAACCACCAGATTTCCTTCAAATGGTATGTCAGTTTTTCTCATAAAATAATATATCTCTTAAAAAAAAAAAAAAAAAAGGCACGCCCTAGTAGTTGTTTCTTTCGCACCTAAAATTTACGGCAAATTTTATGTTTCGACCCAGTTTTTTTGTGTGGAGGCTATATGGCTGCAGGATGGTAGTTTTAAAAGTCTTACTAATAAAATTTTGGCCACTAGGTATCATTTCAACACTAGTGATTTTTAAGTGACTCAGAAGTTTAATTTGCTTGCTAATGAGGCTAGAATTTGGAATACGTCCAACTATGGATAAGTTAATTAGAAAATTCATCAAGTTAGAAATCAATTGTGTAAAGCTATGATTCTTTTGCTCGAGATCCTTCTTTGGACAATTATCCCATGTAGCTAACTGTCTTAGGACTTTTCTAGAGATGTTAAGACTGAAAGAGATTTTTTGGGCACAAAAATCTCGTATTCAGTGGCTTACTTGTGGTAATCTTTATACAAAATTCTTCCATCTCTCTACTATTATTCGCCAACATCGAATAAAATTTCGTGTGTTAAGAATGATAACGGGCAGTGGGTTTCGGATGAGGATGGCATTGACCTTCCAATAAATGATTACTTTAAGAATTTATATTCTTCAAGTAAACCTCCAGCTCATGTAGATCTAGACCCTTTAGTTCTTAGGGTTATTACTGATGTTGATAATCAGTTTCTTACGAGTCTTGTTTCTTCTGATGAGATTATGCAAAGTATTTCATAGTTGGGACCTCTTAAAGCCTAAGGTCCTGATGGTATTCAAGGTGTATTCTTTAAGACTTATTGGGACATTATAGGTCCCTCTGGCATTGAGGTTATGCAAGATTTTTTGCATTTGGATCTTTCGATATTAACTTGAATAAGACTTTTGCGATTTCATTTATAAAATCATCTCTAAATTTTTAGCTAATCAACTGAAGCCTTTTCTCTCTAGATTTATTTCCTTATCTCAGAATGCTTTTGTGCAAGGGAGATCGATTTTAAATTATATCCTTCTTCCACATGAGCTTTTAAATATTTTCGTTATAAATCTGGTTATGAGGCCTGGATGGATCTTAAGATTGATTTTGAAAAGGCTTATGACCGTATGGAGTGGAGTTTTATTTATGGAGTGGAGTTTTATTTATAAAGTTTTTGAAGCCTTGGGTTTTAATAGTATTTGGATCAATTGTTTATAACAATGTATTTCTAGTGTCTTTTTTCAAGTTCTTCTTAATGGTGCTCCTTGTGAATCTTTCTCTCCATCTCGTGGTCAGCGTCATGGGGATCTTTTATCTCCCAATATTATTATTACCTGCTTAGAAATTCTTAACAGACTGTGTAACAAGGTATCGAGTCACATCAACTTACCAGTTTCAAAATATGTGCCAAGGCTCCTATGGTTACTCATAGTTTCTATCCGGACGATAATATGGTTTTTCTTGAAGCTACTCTACATAATATTAGGGGTATTAAATGTATATTGGAGAAATATTTTGAATGGTCTGGGAAACTAGTTAATTAATGCATCTAAATATAATGTGATTTGTTCTTCTAATTTACCTCATCGTCTAGCTGGAGTTCTTAATAGAAGTCTTGGTATGCGATTGTCTTTTACTCGTGGTTAGGATGGCAATTTGTCCCACCCAAACCCATCCCCGTGGGGATCCGCCCCTATGGGTTAGGGTTTTACCCGTATAAACGGGAGCAGGCGGGTACGGGAATCCCAAAGTAGTGATGCGGGGATGGGGTAGGGATGGGATTCAAGGTCCCCACCCCACACCCGCCCCACACCATAACCTATTATATCTGAACGAAGAATTTTTTTGGAAGATAACGAAGAAGATCACGATGAGATGATTAACATGGAGGAAGATGGTTAATAATGAGGAACTAAGAAGTAAAAGGAACCATAATACTTAATCGTGGATCAATTGTTTCCTTTATTTTTTAGTTTTAGTTGGTTATTATAAACTTAAAATTTTAAAATGCACTGCTTGGGCTAGTATCATTGTTTGAATTACCACTATAATTATTTTTAAATTATTATTGATGACAAAATTTTATGTATTTATTGTAATGTTATGATAACCCATGAGAAACCCATCCCCTACGGGGATTCACATCTGCGTCCCGCCCCATTCTTATGGGGAGCGGGTAGGGGATGGGTTTTGGTTTTAGAACGGGGTAGGGGATGGGATTCAAGGTCCCCACCCCATACCAGCCCCATTGCCATCCCTACTCGTGGTTAGGGATGGCAATGGGTAGTATGGGCGAGGACCATGAATCCCATCCCCTACCCCGTTCAAAAACAAAACCCATCCCCTACCCGATCCCCCGTAAGAATGGGGCTGGGACGGGTATGGAGAATCCCCCGTAGGGGATGGGTTCCCATGGGTTACCGTAACACTACAATAAATATTTAGAATTTTATAAATAATAATAATTTAAAAATAATTATAATGTTCAAACAATAATAATAACCTATGCGGTGCATTTTTAAGTTTATCATAACCAACTAAGGCGAAAAATAAAAGGAAACAATTGACCCACAATTAAGAATTATGGTTCTTTTTACTTCTTAGTTCCTCATTATTAACCATCTTCCTCCATGTTAATCATCTCATCATGGTCTTCTTCATGGTCTTCCCAAAAGTTCCCATTCGATTTTAATCCACCTCTTTGAAATATAAAGAAAATGTATCATATATAACCAGTAAATAAGTATTTAAATGTAAAAATTGTTTTAATACAACAAATATTCTTTTACCTTTCATCTTATCCCACAACCAATCTTGAGTGCACATCAAATGGGGCGGGTATGGGGCGGGGACCTTGAATCCCATCCCCGCCCCATCCCCGCATCATTAATTTCGGGATTCCCGCACTCAGCCCAGTTCCCCATTTATACGGGTAAAACCCTAACCCATAGGGGCGGGTCCCCACGGGGATGGGTTTGGGTAGGGCAAATTGCCATCCCTACTCGTGGTAAATATCTGGGAATTAATATTCCTTGGGGTCATTTTAAAAGAAAGAATTTTACCGTTTATCTTGTGGAGGAATATAGACAACAAAGGTCAATTGCATCATATTAGTTAGAGGACTGTGTGCCAACCCACTTGAATTGGTGGATTAGAGCATCCACAGTCGTGGAGTATAACCAAATTTTTTGGTAAAAAACAGACGCAGTGGAGACGGAGTAAAGACCAAAGCAGGACTATAACCAAAACCCAGACCATATTTAGTCTTTAGTCTGGTCTTTAGTCGGGCGTAAATTGAGTTGCGCCTGATGGGGCGTAACTCAAAGTTGCGCCCCAACAATTAAAAAAAAAAAAAAAAAAAATGGGGCGCAATTTGGAATTGCGCCCAATGGGGCGCAACTTTGAGTTGCGCCCAACAATAATAAAAAAAAAAAAAAAAAATTGGGCGCAACTTTGAGTTGCGCCCCAACAATAATCAAAAAAAGAAAACAAATTGGGCGCAACTTTGAGTTGCGCCCCAACAATAATAAAAAAAAAAAAAAAGAAAAAAAGAAATGGGACGAGATTTGGAGTTGCGCCTGATTGGGGCGTAACTCAAAGTTGCGCCTGACCAAATTTTAGTCTCCCTCCACTGCGTTACAACACGGACTAAACCCAAATTTTAGTTTTTTTTTTTTTTTTCTTTGTTCTTTGGTTATGGTCGCACCCTTTGAGTTGCTCTTAGGCATCCGCAATTTAGAATTTCATAACTTGGATTTTCTGGCCGAGTCTGCTCAGAGAATTGCTAGCTCTCCTGATTCTATTATTGCGAAACTTTTACAGGCCAAGTATATTCTAGAACTAGTTTTTGGGAGGCGTTTAAGCCTAAAAGAGCCTCCTGTACTTGGCGTAGTCTTTTGCAAGGTAAAGACGTAATCAAAGGAGGCCTCAAATAGGCTATAGGAACTGGAGAACTAGTTGATTTATGGAAAGATCGGTGGTGCAGTGATGCCCCTATTAGTAATCTTTTTAATCATATTTTTCCAGCTTTTCCTTCTCTTCGGGTTGTCGATATAATTGATCTTACGACACATGAATGGGATCTAACCTCTGTTCGTAGTTATTAACCAACTGAGGTTGAGAATAACATTCAGGATATTCCTCTTTATCATTATGATTCTACTGCTGATACTTTATTTTGGGAACATAGTATGGGGATGGTCATGTCTCAGTGAAGACTTGTTATAATTAGCTAGTTTCTAACCATTTTTCTCCTAGTTTTGATCATTGGAACTTGCGAAAACTGTGGAAACTCCATTGTCCAACCCATATACGACATTTTTTTATGGCTTCTTGTACATGATAAACTTTTGTTCAGAATAAATCTTCGCAAGAGTGGTCTTAACATTTCTTTATTATGTCCTTTATGTAATAAGAAAAATGAGTCTGTTCTCTATTTGTTTTCTTCTTGCTGAAAGGTATTTCCCATATGGAAGGCCTTGGCTTATGCTTTTGGTCATCGGTATTTTCCTATATCATTTTCTCTGGAAAATTTGCTTCATCTGATTTTCTTACCAACCAATGAGGATGAGCTGCAATGGCCAGAGCTGATCCCATATACTCTTTGGTATATTTTGGTGTAGCCGGAACCATAAAATATTTCCTCATCAAGATTTTAACTGACAAAAGGTTGTTGCGCATGCATATAATGCCGCGTCATAATTTAGTCAGGCTCATGACATTAAGTCCCATTCAATTTTTTATACTTCTATATGTATATACCTTCGCATCCACCTCCGTATGACTTTGTGAAACTTAATGTAGATGGTGCTTCCAGTGAAGCAGGACAAGCAGGTACTGGTGGAGTTCTTCGGGATGCAGGTGGAGGTTTTGTGGCTGCTTTTGCTAAGTTTATACATCACTACACCAACAATATGGCAGAGATTTGGGACATTCGCGATGGTATGCGGTTAGCTTTGGTTTGTGGCATCCGGAAGCTTATTGTCGAGAGCGACTCTCAATTTTCCATTATTTTGTGCAAGCACAAACGAAATTTTCTAAAGGTTTGTGATGTTTTATTTAAAGATACTTGTGCTTTATCTCTTCTTTTTGAGCAGGTGGTCTTCCAATGTCAGGGAGGGGAATTTTGTTGCCGATATTTTGTCTAAAAAACTGTTAAAGAATGTATATCGGATCCTGATTTTTTACGTAATACTCCATGTCTGTAAGGCTCACTTATGTAACGAAGAGAGCCTTCCCCATGTCCGTAAGGCTCGCTTATGTTTGTTGTAATTGGTCCTACCGAACGGAGGGCCCGAAGGGAGAGAGTCCCTTTTATGGCCGTTTTTTTTGTAAAATTAAACCTAACGCAAATGTGCAATTTGATAACAAGAAGACTTTTGTTAAAGGGAGAGAAAAATGAGATCCGAGGAGCACAAAAATTGTAGTCGACTCACTAACTAGGGACAATTCAATAAATTTTTCTAACTTGGTCTAAAATATCCTATTAATCACAAAAATCATTGGCATGTGTTAAAGAATTTTTTTTTCCTTATCGTCTTCTTGATAAAAATACCTAACTTCATCGCTTGCGGTGTCTGTTGATTTTTTTATGCCGCTGATTGAAGAACTTTCCAAGGGGTTTTTACAAGGTTTTACCTATTTGCCACCCACACTTTTCCTATTTGCCACCTTCCTTAAGAATTCAAAGTACTTTTATTTTTCAATTCCATCATTTCCTATTTACCACCTAAAAAGTCGAATTAATTTTGACTGCATCCATTACCATTTTTCTTCTTCTTCATTAAGTTCCATTTTCATTAAAAAACCATTGCCCTTCTTCTTGTTCACCTTCTTTTTCGTCAATCCCCATTTCATAAAAAACAATATTAGCCTAGGTTATCCTTGTGTTTAACTATGGTATACCAAAATTTATTATTTCTCTACCTTTTATCATTTAGATGAATCAAACATCCAACGAAATTATGTTAATTCATAATCAACAAATGTAGTTTATGATTCTTATTTGTTTAAATTTATCAAAACCAAAAAAATTATTTAATTTATTTATTTGTGATTAATGGTAATACAGTTAATTAATAATGGAATTATATAATTTACTTATGATCTGAATTTTAGATTACATGATTAAAACATCATTAGCAGTAATCCACAATAGTCGTAGTCGTCCAGAAATGAACGACGGAGATTTTTAGTAGTCGTCCAAAATGCTACTGGCCGAAACAGTTTTAATAGTCCAGAAATGATCGACCATAAGCTTTTAAGTTTTTAATTTCAGTCGTCCAAAATTGATCACCTTAAAAGCAATAACATCCATTATACCATGTATGACAATGTTATCATGTTTGTCGTATTCTTTATTGCATGTAATGACGCCAAATCTACATGTGCAAGGAGTTAATGGTATGGTCTTCGGTTTCTTGGTTGCTGCAACATGAATCTCTATTAACGAATCCTTGAGTGGAATATTAGATCAGCTTTGTTTCTCAAAGTCCGACCAATTTCAGATTGATATTGGCGAAGGGCAATGATAAATATTCAGAGTATCATTCACTTGGCTCTGATAAAGTGTAAATGATACTGTTTTTTTTTCGAGGTTCTTTTTATTAATGATGAAATAAGAAAAGATGGGTGAAGATGGTGGTTGGTGGGTGGAGATGGAGTAGAGGAATGTGGTCGATCGGTGGAGATGAGAAGAAATAGTTTGTAACTCTAGGGTTGTTTTTAGCTATTGGGGTGGTTTTATAGTTGGGGGTAAAAAACAAGGTCAAGAGGTGCCATTAAGGATATTTCAAAATTATATGGGTGCTAAATAGGATAAATGGGGGTGGTAATTTATGTGAGTGGCAAATAGGAAAAACGTGGGTGGCAAACAGGGAAAACCTTTTACAAAATGGTAGGCTTATATTTGAGCAAGCTATAATACATAAATTATCTGAGTAAAAGGACGTCTTAGTTCTTCCCTGATTATTCTTCTTTCGAAATATAAGTTCATGAACACATGTTAATCGGAAATGTGAGAACTGGGGCTCAAGATCGTTATATATATTGGAAATGTTTAATTAGCAAGTGATGACATCTATGATGTCTCTGGATTAGGAGCTTTAATTTTAGACCAACATATTATAAAACAATCCTTTATCATTTAGAATTGGATATGAAGTTCAATCTGCAACAAGCTGGCATGATGCAAATTCAGTATGTAATAAAAAATTTGTGAGTTAATATAAAAGGACATAATTGCATTTTACCTTCTCGGTGTTTGTTTGAGAAAGCAGGGATTTCCAAAAATTTAATTTAATTTAAGTTTTCTAGGGTTCATGACTCGTTATAGAAGAAGACGACAACAAAGGGAGTTTTAGTTTTTTTTGGACATGTGTGAGAAACGTGTGCGGCTACTAAGGATAATTTTGACCGAGTTAGACAAAAACATAGAACTAGGCCTAGTTAACGAGTTGATTATGATTTTTGCACTCCTCGGATCACTTTTTGCTCTCCCTCTAACAAAAATCTAACAAGAATAGAAATGATTCGGTGTGATCAAAATTTTGGTTATTTTTTCACTAGACAATATTGTCCCTCCCTTTTAAGCCTCGTTTGGGATTGTTTTTTTTTTCAACCAAAAGCACTTTGTAACAAACTTTTACCAAAAATTGTGTTTGGTAAAAAAATTTCAAAGTGCTTTTGGAGAGAAGCACTTTCATTTTATGCCTGCTTTTAAAAGCTACTCGGCACTAGCTTTTAAAAGCAGGAAAAGCAGAAGCCGTGGACCCACATAATTCGATTTAACTGATTCTCTATTTTAACCTTGTTAATTTATTATAAAGACAAGTTTTACCCTCAAATATTGTACATTTGACATTATAATTCTAATTTAATTTTATTTCTCTGTTTTTTTTATTTTTTATTTAAAATAATAAATACAATAATAATTAAAATTATTATATAAAATAATAAAAAAATTAATAAATATTAAAATGAAAAATGAAAAAAATAATAAAATTTAATAAATATTTTTTTATAAAAATAAAATAAAATAATAATATTTTCATAGCAAACCACAATCATAAATTTTTTAATTAAATAATAAAAACAATTAAAAAATTAAAAAAAAATATTACTTATATTTTATTAAATATATTAAAATTAGAAATATAATTTATTATAATAAAAATTATATTAAAACTAATTTTTGAAATATGTCTATTTTCGTCATTAACTACATCACCAACACTTTTAAATACCAGTTTACCAAACAGAATTTACAGTTTGTTAATTGCATGGTGCTTTTAAATTATAGTTTACCAAACGTCATGCAGATTTATTTTCCAAGACAAGACAAAGAACGCACAACACAACACAACAGAAAAGCGCTTTTCTAAAATTCCCAGCAATACCAAACTAGCCTTTAGTCTAATTACTATAACTCTTTATGTATCTTTTTTTTTCAGGGATATAATTGGCAATCAAAGTACAATATAACATATCTAAAAATCAGTGTCTTGGAATTTTACGAATTTATCTCATTGGTAAGATTTTAAAGAAATTTACACAATGAGTTCAAACAACAATATCAAATTTAGTGTTTATACGAAAAATTTGGAGGTATTTATCCAGTTACGCACAATTTTTGAAAATTGAATACATATCCATTATGCAAACCACCACAAAGGAGGCATAACACATTATGCAGCCGTATTTTGGTTTATGTATCAACTAATTTTCCGTTGCACCTAATAAAACGATATACTCTCTCCGTTTTAGAAAAACTGAGACATTCAAAGCCTGTTTGGTACAATCTTTAAAAACAATTTTCAAAAATAGTTTTCCACTGTTTCTAAAAATTGTTTGGTAGGATAAAAAGTATTTTTAAAAACCAAGGAAAATTAACTAAAGTAGATCAAATGTAAAGATTCCTCTAAGAGATAGTGATACTGGTCATGACTCACTTGCAGTCATTCACCCGATCTCTTATTTTGTTCTGAAAAGAAGAAGAATGAACAAAAAAAACAAAAAGAGAAAACACAAAAAACAATAATTCGTTGTTTTCATTTTTCTTGTTTTCAAAAATAGAAAACAAAGGAAAACATTTTCTTATGCAGTTATGCCGCTATGCGGGTCAGCGGGTCTCACACCCGCAAGTAGACAAGGGAAAGAAAAAAAAAAGCAGAGCGGATTGGAGCAAGAACGCAAAATGCTTTCTGTGCATAAACGTTAGCATCGACGAGGGTTCTGATTTAATCTCTATCTCTTTTCTGTTCGGTATTGATCAATTTTTTGATTTTTGAGAGGAAAAATAGTGAGAGAGATAGAGAGGGAGAAAGAAGATGGAGATGCGTGGGTTAGATTCTGATGGGAAAGAATTTAAGAGCTCAGATGAGATGTGGAGACAAGAGTTTGGGGAACAAGGAAATGATGATCAGCACAAAAACAAGAATGAATGGTACCGTAAAGGCGTTGGATACTGGGAAGTAAGTTTTGTATCTCTTTTTCTCTAAACCCTAATTAAAACCCTAAAGAGCTAATTTATCATATCATTTGCTGTTTAGGGTGTTGAGGCATCTGTTGATGGTGTATTGGGTGGATACGGACATGTTAATGATACTGACATTAAAGCTAGTGAAGATTTCCTCAAGAGTATTATCTCCGAACGACTCGGCACCAATCGAAAACTCGCTGCTTTAGGTAATCTCCTCCTCTCTCTGTCACTTTGATTGAGAAATTAGAATGGCACACAGATACACAGCACACCTATATTTTGCTGTTTATAATTCTTATGTGATAGTAAATCTGCTACAGATTGTGGTTCTGGTATTGGACGGGTCACTAAGAATCTTCTTCTAAGATATTTCAGTGAGGTACTGAGTTTCACTTCTCATTTTTATACTTTTATGAATTTATAATATGTCATTATATCTTGGCGTTAAACATTTAGAAATTTAATAGAATCTCAACATATTAGCATTCTGATTTTGTCATAAGTTTAACCTATTTGTGTTGTCTTCGTTGAGTCTAATGTGCTGAGGATATAGGTTGATCTTGAAGAGCCAGTATCCCATTTTCTTGAAGCCGCACGTGAAAGTCTGTCCCCAGAGAATGGAACAGTCTCCGATGATCAAAAGGCTGTCAATTTTTATTGTGTTCCACTTCAGGTAATATTTGCATCTTTGGCACTGAACACATACGCATACACGCCATTGCAAAAGCTAGCACAGACAGTTAGATTTTAGACAACCAAATAAATACATCTTCTTTTGAATATGTAGGAATATATGCATGATGTGCCCACCCTTGCTATATGGGGTCCTTGTACATTGAGATATGGGTCAAGTATACCCAGTAATCCTCTTAATTGATTCACAACATGATCAAAGATTTAGAAAGAAAATTTTCAGAAAACGTCTATGGACGAGCTACTCATATGCGCATCCTTTGACCTAGAGAAGGCCGGTTGTTCAAATCTTACATGTTTACGTAGTTTAGTTTGATAGATTCAAGGGCGTGTAGCCTTCCTTACAGAAACTGTTATAAGCATCTTCAATGTCATACTGTGAATAAATGTGTAGGAATTCACTCCAGAAGCAGGGCGATATGATGTCATATGGGTGCAATGGTGTATTGGGCAGCTTGCTGATGACGACTTTGTATCATTCTTCAAGCGAGCAAAGGTAATAAAGATTCTACGAATCTTACTTGGTGGAGTGATCTTTCAGTTTGGAAATTTCTTGATTCCATATGTATTCCCATTTCAATTTGTTTTATAACTGTAATTAAATATGGGCCAGCATTTGGTTAGACATAAAAAATGCGCGTCAAAATGTAACTTCTGTGCTAATTGATATTTTCACTTGGCAGGTTGGTCTCAAACCTAACGGTGTTTTTGTCCTAAAAGAGAATATTGCAAAATCAGGTGATCCCTCTCCCTCACGCAGCATAAACATGCAAATGCTATTCATTTATTATGGACCCAGACACATTCTTTTAGTTAGTAAGAGCAAAATTCATACCCATTTTTTTTTTTTTTTTTTTTTTTTCGTTTTAACTGTTTCTAGCTCAAGTTAGGAATTCTAAGAGGCAAACGAGAAAGATTTCATGTGCTTCTAAACTCAAACCTTTCTTTCTTATATTAGATAATAATACACAGTATTTTCCATAGATATACCTTGTCTTATTTGATGAGAAAATAGTGAATTGGTAGCTGGTGAATACTTATTGAAGAGGGTGCTTGTTTGCAGGATTTGTGTTGGACAAGGAGGATAAGAGTGTTACAAGGTCAGATTTGTACTTCAAAGAGCTCTTCAAACAGTGTGGGCTGCATCTCTTCAAGTCAAAGGTGTGTTCGAGTTTAACATACCTCACTAGCTTGCTGAACCTACTTTGATAACTGTTTCTGTCGTCTGGTGTCTTCAAATAGATAAGATTGGTTCTTTGTTATTCCAGGATCAAAAGGGATTTCCTGCAGAGCTATTTCCAGTGAAAATGTATGCGTTAACCACCGATATGCCTAGGCGAGTTCATGGGACCAGATCCAAAATGCGATCCAATCTACCTGGCCTTATCAAGTGAAAAATCTCTTCTTTTTAATTTTAGTCTTGTAGATTAGTCCATGTTTTTTCTTATCACCAACTTAATCTTGTATTTGAGATTGCATCTCTCAATCTAATCATGCTATACTGAAAACCTGCCTTTCGGGGAGCTAATCTGTTTTGTTTGAATTAATTTATTCTATGATTTCGCTTGATTCTTTCTCTGTTCTTTATTCTATCAATTGCAATAGACAGTTCACAAATTTTTGTTTAGCTTCTTTGTGAATATTTCTTTTCTTTTACTTCTACATCTTCTGTTTTTGTCAGAACGATCGATTACTGTAGAATGATTAAATTAAAAAAAAAAAAAAAATCACGAGTCCATGAATTGCCAAGTAACAAGGACAAGAAACTGAAACTTGAACTAGTTGTTTACTGTGTTGGGAGAGAAAAGTAGGAAACTGGGACATGCTGATGATAATAATCTTTCATATTATATTTTTGTTTACAGAAGTTACCAAATCATTCAGAGGTACATGCTCATCTTGGCTGGTGATATCTCTGTCCTTATCTCTTTCACCATGCCATTGTTTGTGATTAGGGTCCGAAGACAGCGGAAGTCTCATAGACCCGTTTCACTGTGTTAGATATCTGGTGCAAGTTTGGCGGTTGGTGCTCATTTGAAAGATCAGTGCACATCAAGCCTAAGTCTACTATCTGAGAAGCTTGCTCGTAAGTCATACCTGCTTTTTTGATTCTTGCATCCATCACAGCCCATATATTTCCTGGGTAATGCATCCTCACCCATTCAACAGTACTTTTCCCTCCTTTCAGCCCATCCCTATTTGTGATCATTTCAAGCAGGAGAGCTCCAAACATAGAGACCACTGAAATCCAAATAAAAAGAAAACCTTAAGAACATACTGAAGTGGCTAATTACACCCTGTAGTTTGGAAGTCCCATCCATTGTAGATTTAGTAAAATCCGACATCACATCTGGTAGCTTACAAAATATAGTAAAAACATTCAATTAGCTTAGAAAATACAGTAAGAACATTCAAGGAGCTTACTCCTAGAATTGTTGTTGTGATCTGTGATCCCGAATCTTGAGATCAATGGCTCTTCTTGATCCTCAGAAATCAATACAGTAGTCCCCTTAAGGTCACATACAACTCCAGGCCACTGGTCCTTAAGATAACACATACCTTCCACGACACCCGCCAAAATCTTTAACCTTTTGTTCCACGATGGTGACTGTAATAGCCATCTCTCAAGGTTCACCCCGTCAGACCATTCTGTTACAATTGCCCTTAAATTTCGGCGATCACACCACCCCAACACCGGAACTAAGTTTTTCTGATCCAACTGAACTAGAATCCTGCATTCTTCTACAAATTCCTTTCGTTGTTCAGGTGTAATCATGTCTTGGTATATCTCAATACGGACTTCGGTTCCATCTTTCAATTTTCCTCTATATACTTCAAGTTGAGCAAGCTTCGCAACCAAGTTACATCGTGAGAATCCACTTGTTGCTGCCTTCAGCATTGAAGGTGTAAATTTATGCTGGTGTCTGAGGAACGACGGTAGAAAATCTGGTCTCCAAAAACAGATCCAACCTAAACTAACAACTATTAAAATGACGAAGATTGGGAAGCCAACAAAGAAGAACGTGGCCTTGATCTTGAACTTTCGGTGATCCGGGAGCAGACCAGAGTGCAGAAAACTCGAGGACCCAAATTGTTCCAGGAAGCGAGTGTCTGAGATTGGAAGTTCTGAAAAATGATTGTAAGAAAGATTGAGAAGTGTAAGATTATTCAGTAAAGAAAAGTTTTCCATAGGAAACTCTCCATTAAAATTGTTATGGCTAAGATCAAGAGATTGGACTTGAGTACATTTTAAAATGTCTGTAGGAAAGTTGCCTTTGATTGAATTGTTGGATAAATCGATTACGAGTACTGTTAAGGGACAATACTTCCAAAAGAAAGCAAAGGATAAGTAAAGAGGAGTTATTTTCGGGCGACTACGCAAGTCTATCTTTGTGAATGAATCACCATTGCAATTATGGTTGTTCGATTCATTGCAGAGATGGTCTGCCACAATAGTGGCCTTGAAAATGTCAGGAAGATCTGTGGGCAAGAAACCATTACAATATCTAAGAGATGGGTTCTTTAAACAATTGTTTGAGATTGTTACACTGAAATCTGGAGGTGGTTGTAGGTTGTTTAAATCATCTATGACTGATGGAGACGATAGAACTGAAGAGAGCAAAACTGAAGTTAGGAAGAATGCAGTGTAGGGATCACACAACGCCATGAAAAAAGTTTCAGAAGTGTGGGATTTCCATGTTTTTACAACACGGTTATGAAAATTTGAACGGACTTGAGCAACTGCCACTACTGCACCTTTTTCAGTAAATGGGCCTTCAATATTTGGGTTCTGGATAATCTACCTCACTACCTGGCTAATATGACTATTTGGGGCCTACCATTTTCTTCACCCACCTAGAAGGGATAATCAATTCTTCAATTCTATTATATAAAGCCAATTACCCTTACTGTAGCAAGGGTGAAGCTGCAAAAATTTTGGACAATATTACCCCTGAATGTATAACATTAAAACAAAAGTGAAAATATTATTTGAGGCCTAAATGGTAATCTAGGAATCTGAAAATCATTATTCCCATTTTGTCCTAATAAAGAGATCAAAAATTATTGTAGGGGCACCAGGGTAGCTTGAACGCAATTAAATGTTCGGATCCCATCTTCCTTTCTCCAACCTATTGACCCGTATTTGATCTGAAATTTCAACACATATTCATAGATTTTTAATTGGAAGAAGAGATTAAAAGGATGCACCGATTGCTTCTTCTCATAAATCAAAATCTTGAAAAACAAATCAACAAATTAGTCAGTCCTATAAAATGATCAAAATATCCATCCGAGCAAAACCCATATCTAAGCTTCTTCTTCTCTGTAACAGTGGAGTATGTGAGAAAATTTGAGAAAGCTTAAAGCTTGATGCTAACCCGCTCCATCTAATCGTAAAAATTTTCAGTTTTAGATCTAATGGTGGACGGTTGATCAAAGGTGCATCGTGCAGAACATAGTAACTTGAGACAATAGAACTGGGAGGAAGGAGAAGCTAAACAGAGTTTTAGGTTTCTTTTTGGGACAAAACCAAGTAACTTCTAAAAGTGTCATATCACCCTTGAACATGTGAACCGGGTGCGTCCTAAAACTTACCACCTCACATGTTTACACCCCCTATGTAACATATTAGTGATACATGTCTTATGGTATACCTTGGACGTGGATGCCCTAAAATTAACTCCACACAGTTTATTTATTTTTGCACGCGCAGAGCGCGTGCCCGCGACCTTGTGGATATCTAAAAGAATTGTGATTTAGGGGGAAGGAATTACGTTGGTGGGTGGTGGGGTGGGGGGGAATTAGGTGACTCCCCATGGTTATGAGAAAAAATTGAAACTATCCCTTATAAATTGAAAGGTTAAATACCAAAACTGGCACCCACTAACTTCTTTCCCTCCTTTCAAAGAAATATCTAGCACTTAAAAACAACAACTGAAAAAACCCTAGGTTAGTTTCATGAAAACAAAAGAGAAAAAGATTATTACCTAGATGTAGATGAAATACCATTAATGCTAAGACACCAAAACCAAATAAAGGACACTTAGGCTGAGTCTAGTGGAGGAGGTAAGAGGAGACTTGTACAGTCGCGCCACGTCATGTAGGAGGACGTCTTAGTCAAGTTGTAAGGGAGGGAATTAAGGAACATGCGAGGATTTTGATCATCGCCCAAGAATATTTTATTTATATATATATATAACACTAAAGGTGGGCCCAGAATTTGGAATTAATATATTTTATGAGTTTTTTTTATTATAATAAAAGAGTAGCGAGGATTGTTACCTCGTTTTTAGCTTTTTTATTACAAAACTAGTCATAAAACACCAAGGTGACCAAACTTGTGATACAAAAAATCCAGCCATATTATTTTTAATAATTAAAAACCATTTGATTAAAAAGTGGCACAAAAACCCCATGTTAAATAATACTCCCTCCGTTCCATTTTAGATGAGTGTTTAAGGTTATTTTTTTGTTCCACATTACTTGATAGTTTTCATATTTTACCCACAAAACTACCATCAATGCCCTCATATTTTTTCTTGAAACCATAAGTTTATTTTTAAACACACTAATAGCAATTAATGTTTGAAGACTTTTCTCAAGGGCATAAATTGAATTTTTTCATATCTCTTTATTTCTTAATTTGCGTGAAAACTCCAAAAACATCATCTAAAGTGGAACGGAGGGAGTAATGAGTAAATTTATTTTTTATTACTTTTTAAAAAGCCAAAGACCCTTTTTACGTTGATTTCTTCTTCTTCTTCTCTCCTTTCTTTTTTCTTCTTTCTTTCGCCTCCTTCTCCCCACCACCAGCAGCAACACCTCTGTTAAAACCCGCAGCAACACTTCTTTCTCCTCCACGAGCACCTATGTGTCCTCCACGAACACCTCCGCCTCTTTTCTTCTACTTTTATGTTCAGATCTATCACCAACAGTAGCTCCGCCACCACCAAAACAGCCGTTATGTCCAGATCCGTCACCAACAACACCTCCATCTCTTCCACGAACACCTCCTTCTCTTTTCTTCTACTTTTATGTCCAGATCTATCACCAACAGTAGCTTCGCCACCATCAAACCAGTCGCTATGTCCAGATCTGCTACCAACATCACCTCCGTCTCCTCCATTAACACCATCATCACCTTCTTCTCTTTCTACGTCCTGATTTTCCATCAACAACACTTCCTCCTCTTACTTTTGTTTTTTCCCACCACTACATGTCAGATCCGCCACCAACACTACTTTTGCCTCCTCCTTCTATCATCTAAAACCACCAGCAATACCTTCAAATCGGCCACCAACAACACCTCCTCCTCCTTTTATCATCTATAATCAACACCAGTACTTGCAGATCCGCTCCCAACAGCACCTTCGCCTCCTCATTCAATCCTCTACAATCACCACCACCACCTTCTGATGTTTCATCACCAGCAAATGATGATACATCTTCATCGTCGAAATCAATATTATGTTGGGGAAATGACAGATTTATGATGAAACCAAAATTGGTTTCATCAAATTCTGACAGTTTTGGTTGGTGAAAACAGTAAACTTATGATGAAACCAAATTTGGTTTCATCATAAACTTGCCTATTTTCTATCATGAAACCAAAGATTTTAATGATGAAAATTAAGTTTATGATGAAACCAAATTTTGGTTTCACCTGATTTTTGCCTAGTTTATTCGACCTGACTTTAAAGTCGGCGTGTTTGGTTTCATCATTGAAGTTATGTTGGTGAAATGACAATATGTGGAGAAATGATTCATCGTATTTTTTTCATTTTGTTGAATATTGATCTCTATGAAACCAATTTTTTATGGTGAGACACAGGTGGATTATTTTCTGTTGAAACTAGTTTTAGTTGAGGAGGTAATGGTAGTGTTGGTTGTGGTGCTGGTAGTTGTGGCGGCGATGGGGGTGGTGCAGTTGACGGTGGTGGTAGGTTTCATCCTATTGTGGTCCATTTTTTTTGGATATGTCGAAGAAACCAATCTTGTTGGTGATACGATAATTGTATATTAAAATGATTTTTGGTTTCATCCAATTTTGTTAAACTTTTTTTAGTGATATAGAGATGGATTGTTTTTTGCCGAAACCAAACAACTTTCTGACGAAACCAAAATTGGTTTCATCAAAATTTTAGTTACGAAGGTGATGGTATTGGTGGTTGTGTTGCTACCGGGGGTGGTAATGGCAACGGCGGTGGTTGGTGGCGGCGGAGGTGGTGGCGGTCGACGGTGGTGGTGGTGGCGATCGGCGACGGTGGTCGGCGGCGGTGGCGGTCAACGGTGGCGACGGTGGTTGTTATGCGATGGCTGTCGGAGGTGGCAGTGGTGGTTGGTGGCGATGGTGGTCAGTGGTGGTGGCGTAATGGTGGTGGTGATCAACGATGGTCGGTGGTGGTCCGCGGCGGTTGGTGGTGGTAGTGGTTGGTGGTGTTTCTAGTTGTTGGTGGTTGGTTGTTGGTGGTGGTAACAATATAATGAAAATTAAAGGTGGGGTTGATTTTTGTTTTTGTTGGGGTGATTTAAACTAAAAGGGTAATATAGGCAGTTTATGTTAAATGGGGTTTTTGTGTATGGATAGTGACACCTTTGGGGTTATAACTCGCATAATAAAAGAGTAAGCGAGGATTGTTTCCTTGTTTTCAGCTTTTTTTCTTTTTTTCTGGCGAGGATCTTTTCCTCGCCTATTTTTAAATCCGCGCTCACCTTACATGCTTTCGAGCAGAGAGAAAGGGGATTTAAACTTTTTGATGTTTTATCCACGAAAATCTGTCATTGTCATTACCCAAAATCTCTCCACTACACTCAGCCTTACGATTTCAATCACATCTTGTAATCGGCTATCCTTTCTAATCCATCAAAGCTATTACAATGAGTAATTCTAAAGATGTTGGGCAAGAATTATGTATACACAGTAGTGATTTTATGCTAATGGAATGAAATGCAAGTGGATTGGATAACATTTGATGATTTAAGTAATGGGAAAGAGGATTGTGCGGTTCCTTCAAACGAACAAGATTAAAATATGGGACGGGTAAGTTTTTTTAATGTCGTTTCTAAATCAGACGGAGAAATGAAACATAGTTTAGTTCAGATTTCGATCTTTTATCTTATAATTTATAAAAAAAAAAAGATCGAAAGTATCTCGTTCTTTGCCGCTTAAAATTGTGGAGCTGGAATCTTACAAACACCAATCTATTTGTGGGTGCTTTGGCTTGTGAGATGCTAATCTGTTCGCCATTGATATTAGTTCAGAAACAAAATTCTTTGATGACCTTGCATTTGTTTCTTAAGGAGTTTATAGATATATTTAATAAAAATTTCTTAGTACTGTTATATATGGTTTAATGTTGGATCAGTGTCGTCGATTGTGCCGTTGTCAGGCTTGTGACCCTTATAGATTTGTCCTTTTCCAAGGTTCTTGGTACTGGAATTGTTTGACTTATGGGATCAGCCGCGTAAGGTATATTGTTTAAGTTCTTCCCCCATTGATTTATACTTTTAGGCATTTCCTGAAGAATGTATTTTAAGGTACTCACTTCATCCAATTTTGTGAGATAAACTTATTTGGTATATCGTAAATGAACTACCATTACTAATCAAGATGAGTTTAGTAAGACCACGCTGGGTTGATAAACTAACCAGAGAAACTAAATTGATAGTGAATAGCTAGGATTATCATGTTATGAAAGCAAAATTAAGTCTTATTTATTAAGAATCTCATTTTGTTGTTGTTGCTGAAAAAATATGAGACTCATAGTGATGGATTAGTCCAATTCAACTTCAGTACAATAAGAGCTGCCACAAACAATTTCTCTAATACTAATAAACTTGGGGAAGGCGGTTCTGCGGAGAAATGAAATCTATGGCAGAACAAATTTGACAGTTTACGGGAGTTCAAGTCTGACGGTTGTGGAATAAACTTGGTTATTCCCCTCCCCCCCCCAACATAATTCCTTCCCCCTAAATCACGATTCGTCTAAAAAGGGTGAAAGTACCAACTTACTCTCACCTGTTAGAATTACATTTCTATCCTTATCTATAATATCAGGACTTTTTTTTTCTCTTTCTGTTTTGATGTCTATTCGTATTTCTCTCACTATAGATAAAAAAGTGAAAAATAAAATTCAAACCAATTATTTTTGTAGATCAAAAAGTGATAAATTGTATTTTTGTAATTAAATTACAATTTATGCTACGATTGAAAGTCTGAAGATGAGGAGGCGATCTGAAGATGCGATTTCAGGACGATTGAAAGTCTGATTTCGTTTTCTCCGTTTCGATCTCTCTTCCTTGGTTTCTTCTTGATACGCCATCCTTTTTATTACCCTTTTACGTTTTACGTTTTTGATTTTTAGGTTTTTCTTCCAAAGCTAGGTTTTTCTTCAGAGGTTGCCACCATGCCTAAAACTCTATCACCCATTTGCTCCCAAAACCTAACCCCTGATTCTCAGAGTGATTTGTTCCTTCATTGTCCGTTCAAGGACTACGATGGATGTCGCAATGGCGTTGGAGGGAGGGGTTTTGCTAGGGGTTTTCTTTCGGGACACTTGCACCAGCGGTATTTCTCTTCAGGTGGAGGTAAGACTTCTTACAGGGAGAGGATTTCAGACAGTGTCGAGGTATATTATGCTTTGATGGAGGTCTTAGTTCAGTTGCAAATGTGGATTTGCACCAGCTGCATGCACTTACATTCCTTAAGCAAAGTTTGCAGGTCACATGGTGGGGAGGTCATTCAACCATCTGATGGTTTCCTTATTCACGGGATTGACAAACCTGGCTGTATCAATAATGTTATTGTTTTGACTACTGATATAGAGGTTGAAGATGGACCTGCAACTCTTACTTTGGAGTTAATCAACCACATGTTTCAGAAGAAGTTTCATATTGTATCTAGTATACCTTTCCCTTGCATGCCTAACTTCTTGCGCACGTTGAAGACTACTGTCGACAAACTGCTGCTCAATCATAGGGAATTAACATGTTGGATCCAGCTTCCCCTTATCCCTATTTATATCCTTGGTATATGATAGGTGTGATAAACACCTAATTTTATATCTAGTATTTATGCTTTCTTTGCTATTATCCTTGTGAATTGTATCTCTTATGTTTAGTTTTGAGTTACTAGGTGCAATGGAGTCATTTGGAGCAAAAGATGAAGAAATCAATCATTTAGAGCAAAAAGGGCAGAGTCATTTCACATGCGAACATTATCTGCAGTCATGCGAGCGTTAAGGGACAACCTTGTTTATGTTTCAGAAATAAGGGATGCCATTCTGGTGGCCTGTATTAATCTTCATGGTGTCTATAATAATTTCGGTTCTTACCTAGCCCTAGGTTTCAGGGTTCTGAATTATTCTCTTCATTCTCTTCTCAAATTCAGAGAAGTGAGAAAAAAGGCTGCTGCTGCGAAGCCAAGAGAAAGCTGAGAAGAACTGTGAATTCGGATGATTGAAGAAATCCAGACCAAGGAATCAGTAAAGAAGGAGACGATCGATGTCGATCTGAGAAGAAGAACACTGCAATTTTGAGTTTAGGGTGATTGAGATATGAGATTCAGATGATGAGTGAACTGTAAATGTCAAATTAGGAGATGGGTTTGGTGATACTAGAGCCTGAAGGAATTAGAAGACATGGGTTGCTCTCAATTGCTTTCGAGGATACGAATTAATGGATTTTTCTGGTTAGGGTTTGGATAATGGCAACTTTATGGTGGTCTCTGTTGAGTTGTTCCCATGGAAGAGAAACAGAATCGTGGTGCTATGTTTCCGTTGCAATGGTTCATGGTTACGAGACTCGAGTAAATAGTGTTCCTGAGACAAGAATGGAAGTGATTTGACACGGAGCTGATGGGATGTTTTTGAAGGGTTACGGTGATGAATTAAAGATCGCCGGCCATGATGGTGTTTAAGAATATTAGAGAGGGGTTTGCATATGGAGATAAAAGTTTATGAATTTGTTGAAATGTTGTAACAAATGTGTTTGGTTATGCAATTGAGCTAGGAAGCTGATTGTTACATGTGAAATTGCAGGAATGAACTGTTGTTCTTGATCAGGTACTGAGTTGTAGATGGATAGAACTAGAGCTGACCTGCAATGCAGAGAGGGGTTAGCTACTATTGAAGCAACAGAAGAGAAGAGGAAGTTTTTGGAGCTGAAGTGAGACAGTGGCAATGGAGAAAATACAGTGTTGCAGATGTTGTTGGGATGTTATGAGCTAAATTAAGCTAGATTTGCAAAGAAGTATTGCAGCTAAAGGTTGAATGGTCTGTGTGTGTAAATAGAAGTTCATTGCAGGTAATGGCAGTGGTGGTGATGTGAACTATGGCAGAGATGAATGAATGCTCGACAGTGTAGATGAAAGCAGCTGAAGTTAAGAAGCTGGTGGTTGTCTGTGTTGTGGACTTGAGCATTGCAGATGCAGTTCTGGTGGATGCTTAGATGAATGCTAGGACAGGATTGTATGAAGTTGTTAAAGCTGAGAAGGTTGAGCTGCTGTTGTAGTCTTGAAGCTCAGAAGAAATGGAATGGTGGTGATTATGTTATTGGATGAGATTTTGATTATGTGTTGTTGCTGCCATGGGATTAGAGATGCTGCTACTAAGGGTTGGAGGTCAGGTGCTGAGTATATCTGGATTGCAGGTAGATTGAGATGCAAATGGTGAACAAATTAGACGGAATGGAATTGAGGTAGTAGAGCAGGCTGTGTTGCAGAAACAATAAATGTATGCCTAGGTTGAGAAGGTGCAATTGAAGGGAACTAAAATGGGAAGTTTGATTGAAGCACAAGGAGATAGCTTGAGCTGCTGGAAGAGACTGGTGCTGTGATGGGCATGAGCTGCAGCTGAAATTGCAGGAGTTGGTTTTGAGACTTGGCTGGTTTATTTGGTAGTGGTGTTGTGTTGTTAGTTAGCAGTGGGAATGAAAATGCAGGAGCTGCTGAAGCTACAGCCTAAAGAAGTTCTGAGTTACAGCTGCTTGGATGAAGCGCCATCATGGTGCATGAATGGATTACAGCCTGTGCAACTGCAACAGCTTAGGTTCTTGTCAAGATCACTCAGCTTAGTCAGGCTTGTTAGACTCTGACTCAGGTCTGACTAGACCACCTGACTCATATGACTCGGTCTGACCGAGTTGACCCGAGTTGACTCGTCTTAACTCGTTGACCGGTGACCGGGCGGACTTTGCCGGTCACCTGAGCCGGATTTCGGCCGATTTCCGGCCATAATACCAGCTTTCCGGCGACGGTTTTTGGGGCATATTTTCTACATGGGTTTCTCTCACTTATGGGCTTGGTGGACTTTCATCTATTGGACCTTTGAGATTAGACCTAATTTTGGAAACAAGAGAGCTATTTAAAGGAAAGTCTTCTACAACTTTGGATATAACATATTATTCTTGGAACTTGGAGAGAGCCGGTTTTGTTTACGCTTCTAGGGTTTGCTTTTGTTCATCTTCTTCTTTTCAATTAATATTTTTATGATGAACTCCATAGCTATGAGTAGCTAAATATATATTATTGGTTATGGGATAAAGTTGATTTCTCAACATGTTATTTAAATCTATGAATTAGTTTTGTCTCAATACTTTATTGTTTGTGATTCACAATTAATAGTGTTATATGATTTGATTGTTTGTTTGGTTGAGTCCAAAATCAATCCGATTTACATTCATCTCTAGAGCTATATTAGGGTTTTCAATACGAAAAAGTTGTTTATCCCTGATTCTAAGTAGCATAATTGTGGGTAGTGCTTGTAGTGATATATCCTACTAGTCACAAGTGAATCATAACTTTTGTTAAAACGGATTAGTGCTTTTACACGTTCGTTTGCATTGATTAGTCTTATTCCATAGAACTTATTGCTTTGAGGGAGTTAAACTTAATTGTGCTTTTACACTTTAGGTTGCTTTCTAGGAAGAATTCACATATGCATCTTTTAATGTAGTTATGATGAAATCAGGGAATTAACGGGATATACTTGCGATCAAGGTATCCTAGGACTTTTAGTAAATGAGAGATTAAAATACCAATTCTAATCATTGATGAAAATACATGTTTGTGAATGATACTATCCCGTGACCAATATATTCTCTCTATTGATTATTCCAATTATTTTATTTGCTTTATTTTATTTTTACTTTAGTATTTCGCTAAAACAACAAACATCCCCCTTTGGTTACCTTAGAAACTGAAAATCGCATAACAACAATTGCCTCTCTGTGGAAACGAACTCTTCCTTACCTTGTACTTCATTTATATTTAGTGAGTAAGAAAGTGAAATTATTTTTGACGCTTACGACAGCGATCAGTATATTAAATCCTTCAAGCGTTAAAGACGAGAAGTCAGGTAACCGGAAGAGGCAGCAGATTGCTTGTATTAACCAGGCCCTGTTGAAGTGGAGGGAGACAAACAGATGTGTTGCCTTAGCTTACAAGCTTTTTGGAAAATCTGTTTCATCCCTGACTGTTAAGCGTTCTTCCAAACAACAAAAGAAAAAAAATCAATTTGATTGTTGTGCGTAAGAAAATCAGTTGCGGACATTACACTTCCGCGATTCGAGTGATATTGCACCTAACAACCCAGAGAGTCTTTCTGAATTGCATCTCAAACATCCATACGCTCCACCCCCGGCCATTCCCGCTGATGTTATTGATTCCCCTCCTATTATTGTTGATAATAATATTGTCCTCCTTGGTTTGACAAGCTTTCCGAATAGGACATCTTGTGGCATGGATGGTTTAAGGGTGCAATACCTAGTTGACGCTCTGAGTGGCCATGTAGCTGCCGTTGTGTACAATCTTCTCAGTTCTTTTACAGGCTTAATCAACATATGGCTCGCTGGATATTGCCCTTGTGAGCTCGGTGAATTTGTCGCAAGCGCCCCTCTCACGCCTTTATTGAAACTGGGGAGGGGGGGGTGGATTAGATCTATTTCCGTTGGAACTATACGAAGGAGATTATTTTCGAAGTTGGCCGCTTCTGTTGTCGGTAAAGAGGTGGAAGTTTACCTTGGGGATTTTTAGTTTGGCGTTGGTATGCCTTGTGGTGGAGAGGGTAGTTTCATTCGGTGAATAGACTTCTAGAGGTTACAACATGTCCATGGTGCTTGTGGACTTCATCAATGCTTTCAATTCGGTGGATAGAATGTAGTTAATCCTCGAAGCGAGACACAATTGTCCATCCATCTCCAGGTGGGTCGAATTTTGTTATACCAAACCGGCTCGCTTGTACTATGGGGACACTACTCTTTCGTCTTCCTAGGGTGTCCAAGAAGGTGACCCTCTCAGGCCTATCTTATTTGCTCTTGTTTTTCATCCTCTCGTGAAGAAAATTGATAGCATGTGTGATTTAGACGTTCATGCCTGGTATTTGGATGATGGCACAATTATTGGCGATCCCGATGAGGTATCTAAAGCTCCTGCAACCATTCAATCAGAAGGTTATCTCAGGGGGTTGGACCTTAATGATTCTAAAACTGAAGTGTTTTGGCCTACCCTTGACCCTCGTAGTGTTGCACCGGGTGTTTTCCATGATAGCATTAGCAGACTTGTGAATGGCGTCAAACTCCTTGGTGCACCGGTTAGCTTGGACCTACAGTTTTGTAGTCAGATGGTGTTGTAAAGGGTGGACAAGGCTATTCAGTTAATGAATTTGGTTCGTAAGCTTAGAGACCCTCAAAGTGAAATGTTGCTTCTTCGTAGTTTCACTGGTGCTTATCGGCTTTATTTTTCTATGGGTACTACTCGCCCTGCAGCAATACAACAGGCTCAAGCTCATTTTGATTGCCATCTTTTCCAACACCTACGCCAACTTTTTACGGGAGATGGACCTGGCTTTGGTCCTTTGCAGCAGCGCATTGCTTCTCTCCCCTTAGAGATGGTGGACTTGGAATTTACACCATGGCTGACACTGTTCAATATTGCCTCCTTGCTTCTTGGGCTCAAACAAAATCCTTGCAAGACAATATACTTCGTAACACCTAAGTCACAGGTACCTCTACTTTTCAGTTTGCTCTTGACAATTACATACACTTTTTGGCTTTTTACCTTCTCCTTTCAGTATCGTCGACACTTCCCCGCATCATATGAGTACTTTGGCAGTCCCTTATTTCGATGTTATGAAGAAAGAGATGCCTACTAAATTTTCTATGTCTAAGCGCGACTCTATTTTATAGAAATGCCACAAAACTAAGCATGCTAAGGACTACCTCATGGCCATTCCTATCGGTGGGCTTAACCAGAGTATTGGGCCACGTCATTTTTCCCAATTTCTCTGTTATCGTTTGGGTATCCCACTTTTTGAAGAATGTAGCTCTTGGTCAAGCTGCAATAAGGAGGTGGATATTTGCGGTGTCCATGCCTTACATTGTGCTAGTGATGTAGGCCTTAAATTCCAGCATGACCTTGTTCGTGAAACTTTGGCTGATGCTTGTTTTAGACCAGGTGTGCCTGCTAGGAAGGAAGTTTCATTGGGTCTCATATCCGATGATGGTTCTGCGTTGAGGCCTGCCAATATCCTTGTTTACAACTGGGACAATGGCCGGGACACGTGCTTTGATATCACTGGGGTTTTTTCTTTTGCTTGCAAGATGAAAATCGTTGGAAATAGCTTGTGTAATCATAATTTTTGCTATACCAAACTCTAGTTATCCTTCAAAGGTAAGAATAAACTTTCACAAGAAGTTTCCTAGAAAATAACCAATTTTAGGAAAATTCGAAAATAATCCTACCATTGTTTTAGTTGAACTTCATATGGTTTGACACATTTAGCAATTTAATTGAAAGATAAAATCATTCAAAGCTAAAATACCATCAAAGTATTACAACCATTAAAGAACAATTCCAACAAGTTCAACATAGGAAGTTCAAAAACAGACATAACACATGAAAACATAATAAAGAAACTAACTATGCCCGATTGCTGTAGAAATACTCAACAATCTTAAAAATTGGTTCTACCAGAACTGGATGAACATTCATGGAATAGTTCAGATGCTTCTGCATGCAGTCAATTCTTTGTTGAAGAAGAAAAACTTCAGTATTTTGAGTAGGGAATCTGCTCATCTTTTCGATGTTGTGTCAAGGGTTTTTGACCTCTAGTACTGGTTCCAAACGGAGCATTTCGATTCTGACTGCAAATCCTTGTAATGGTATAAAGAAATCCAGGAGATTTCTTATAAAATGTAAGGACCCTCAAGCTCGTCAACGCTATTAGACCAGTCAAGAAACGACTAAACTGCTAATGACTCGATTAATTAGAGATGAACCTTAATCAATAGAAATTAATCTAACAACGATCTCGATACGAAACTAATATCACTAGATAGATCTCGAAAAGTTATGTGAAATGGGCTACTCAAACGTGTCATTCGGATACCGGACAAAGAAGATACGAGACTCGGAAGATGTAGTAGAAATTAGTTAACCCGCCGTTAACCTTGCCGCGGACTTTGGTCGTTGACTTGACCTGACTTTTAACGGACCTGACTTTTAGTGGACCTCTTATTAGTATTTGGACACCCCTTAGAAGTTAGGTCAAATTGGTAATAGTAATGAAGTTTAAGTTGGGTGCAAGACTTATTTATTTAACTTTTAAAATTAATTTCCATTCACATCTCTTCTTCACGTGTGCTAAGTAGGTGGTGTTAATGTTTTAGATTGTAAGGTGGTGGTGGTAGTTTAGTAAGAAAACAGAGAGTGAGAGAGAAAGAAGATTGTCATAGTATTAAGAAAGAGTTTGGAACTCTCTATTTTTATTTTAAGAAGCAACGGTAAAAGTTGTAGTAGAGAGTTAACTATAAAGAGTTAGGGTGATGATGGAGAATAAGAGAGAGTTGGCTGTTATTTGAATTCAATCAATGAATATATGTAAGAGAAGGTTACGGTTGTGATAGTATGATTAATATAGGATTATATGATAAGCTTTTGATGATGATAGTTTGTTAATGGAGGATAGAAATATATATGGTGTTCATGGTGATTATCATTATATGGAGGGGATGCAAACTAGCAAAACCAACCAAGGTAGCTTTTAGATTAATTTTCTTGTGATGAATGATGCTTTGAGTATCGGTTAAATACTGGGATTAACTTAGAGTCATTAAATTACGTAACTTGATTATTCATGAATTTTTTTATGTATGGTTTTGTGTTCGCTGGCCAACATGTATACAAAATTATAGGTACCTTAGATTATGATATGGTCTTGGGTTATAAGTTGAGACTTGTAGATGAGTCTCTAACCTTTTTACAGAACTTTGATTCACTCGATTTGGGTTAGTATTGAATTAGTTATGATTTTTCAAAGTTGCGTCGTTTTGTGTGAAAGTCTGGAAATAGCGGTGACTAAGCGACTAAATGGACTCCGTTAGGCATGTTCTAGTCGGAATTAGCTTCCAGTCATGGCTAGAAAGCTGTAGAGGGCACCGTCATATTTCTAAAGAGACATTAGGAGCATCATTTAGATACAAATTGAGAAATTTATAGACCCAGAAAGACTGGTGCTTGTGCAGTGTACAAGTAGGTTATATGTCTGTCAATTGTTTGTAAAAATGACTGTCAATTGTTTGTCAATTATATGTCGATTCCGTTGGACATGATTAGTGGGCCGGACCAGATTAGCACGTGGGCTTGGGCTTAGGGCCAGAAGTAGTATTTCGAGTTTTTGGACCACTTATGGTCCGAATCAGCTTTCGGTTCCTTCTGCAAAGTTGTAGGGGTTTTCGAGGGCTTTCCGATGACACTCAATTTGACCCTAATCGGATAAGTAGATATTGTTTAATACCAAAATTACTTATTACTAAGTTATATAGCCATTAATAAAATTAGAACCATAAATGAGCTTAGAACTATTAGATATCATTGTATGATTCTTGTGTGAGCCATTTTGGTTAGATTCTTAGTGTGCTTGTGTGATTAACAGTTAGTCTTTAATAACAACGATCGATTCAAAGGATGAACCGGTGGATCGTGGATCGCGAGGTAGGCGTGGCTTGTCATCAAAAGAGGTGGGAATTTATAATTAACTCTCCTGTGATTATTGTTGTTTTCTTTCACAAAAGTTTATGTTTAAAAAATTCATGCATTATCTGCTTGTGTATTCCTCGCATTTTTTTATTTTGAATTCCGAAAGTATTGTTGTTTCTTTTAATCTTTCCATTGCTTGGAAAGGAATTGTAATGCTTTGTATGTCTTTATGAAATGTTTGGGAAATAAGAATTTCCATTTGTATGCTTAATAGGTGTGTAAGTAATTGGTCGACACCTATTAGGAAAATGATAGGTGTGTAAGGAATTGGTCGACACCTATCTTGAAAACGAGAGTTTTTCCATACGTGGTATATAGGATATTGCTCCTTCATTTATATCTACATGAATTCGAGCTTTTATGCCTAATAGGTGTGTAAGTAATTGGTCGACAATAATATAAACTAATATGGTGTGTAAGGAATTGGTCGACACTTAATATATACATTGTTTGAAGAAGGAGTTAGTTCCATATACATGATTGTTTAAATCTGTGAATTGATTGCCTTTCAATATTTAGGAAAAACATGTAATGTTTTCTAGATCATTTCAGTGATTACTTGAAAGTTAAATGTTATTCCTACTGGGCACCCCTTTTAGGGATGATGTGCTCACCCATTCCCACTTTCAGTTTCAGAGACAGATCAGAGTTGCGCAGCGAAAGCTTCAAGGGTTGATTTCGTTAGATGGTTAATTTTTACCATGTTTACTATATTGCATATTGTATTTGTAAACCAAATGACTATTATATATGTATCATTTGAGAGCAGTTTTTATATATATATATTTCAGAGCGGGGCTAGTTTTGGGGTTGAATTTTGTAGCAGATTTCTTAATTGAATGCTTAAGTAAATGTTTTAGATTCTTAGTGCATCTTTATTTAGTTAATTTCTTGGATTAGTCAGCTGCTAGCTTAGGGGGCGCTACAATGTTGGTATCAGAGCTCACTATTAGATCTTATATGGGAAAAGATAGGAATAGCCAGTGCTAGTTAGTGAAATAAATTAGTTTAGAACTGGGTTGGGTTGTGAGATAAATCTTAATCACTAAAAGTTATCAATAATTAAAAGATTTATTTGATTGATTGGTTGTTTGTATATGTAATGAAGTAAAAATTGTAGGGTACACCAGTAACTTTAGCTAATAGATATTAGAGAGTAATTGGTCTAAAAAGTATGAACACGTAATAATTCAATATTAGAAAAATAGTGAGATTAGTATTATTGATAAATCTTGAAAATCACATAGAAACTTACTAAACGCCTTGACTTATTTGTAGAGTAAACAAATTATAATTACATAAATGTTAATAATATTTTTGGGATTCAATAATATTTATAAGAGTAGTTAAAATAATAGTTTTACCATCAATGTTAATAATAAAAACATTATGATAGTAATTATAAACGAAAATAATAGTAATAATAATTTTAAGAAAGTAATGTTAGCATTTCTCAATTAGTATCATAGTGTACTTAACTAAAATTTCAATAAAGATATATAATGATAAAAATAATAACGCTTATCTATGGTTAAGTTTTGTAAACTAAACTAATGAAAAATTAGGGATATATATATTTTTTTTGGAGTTATAATTAGGTAAACCGAGAGAGGAACTTCTTATTGATAAAAGAGGTAGAGGGATATTACATAGGCATAATGTTCTTTACATACATAATAAAAGGGAAAACCCTAGTCATCTAATGGACCGCACATCCATGGGCCGCGGGCCCTATAACACTCCCCCTTGTGCGGTTCAAAAGTGGAACTTCAAATGTGTTGCCTCATTAAAACCTTGACAAGGAAAAATCAAATGTGACAAAACCTTGACGAAGGGAAAAGAGTACAACGTGCCGAGTCCTAGTAAAGTTGCTCCATAAAGTTGACCACTTCTCTTGTCGTTTCTGAAATTCCTAAAATAGAAAAAACCTGTGGGAAAATAAAAACCTCAATCGAGAAATTGTAATCTTGGTTTCGTCTCATTAAAAACCTTACCGAGTAACAAAACCCAGTGGAAAAAAGTAATCTCGGTTAAGGGAAAAAGAGTTCAACACACCAAGCTAGATGTCGACATCATATCATCAGATACTCCCCCTGATGTCGTCATCTCCCCCTGATTGTATTCAAGGGAGTTCGGCCAATTTCCTTAGTCCAATACTCTTTACGTGCTTTTGAAATAAGGACTTGGGAAGTGATTTAGTAAATAAGTCTGCCACATTCTCATCAGACGGTACTTTGCTGACTTGAATGTTTAAGAGACACTGTTGTTGCTGATTATAAAAGAACTTTGGTGAAATATGTTTCGTATTATCACCCTTGATATACCCTTGCTTCATTTGTTCAATACAAGCTGCATTATCTTCATAAATGCATGTCGGCTCTTCAGTGGTAGAATTCAAACCACTTGTCCCTCGAATATGTGTAATGATAGACTTTAACCATATACACTCACGAACTGCCTCATGTAGGGCAATGATCTCAGAGTGGTTCGTGGAGGTAGCCACAAGAGTTTGCTTGGTCGATCGCCAAGATATCGTTGTGTTCCCTATGGTAAATACATAACCAGTTTGAGATCGAGCTTTATGTGGGTCTGAAAGGTACCCAGCATCAGCAAAACCAACCAAAACATTATTTGGGGTTTCAGTGTAGGGGGTTGTCTTAGCATTCCTCCTTTTGTCCTCATAGGGATAAAATAAACCCATGTCAGTGGTTCCTTTAAGGTATCTAAATACATTCTTTATACCATTCCAATGACAATGCGTTGGCGCGGAGCTATATCTAGCTAACAAGTTCATTGAGAACGAAATGTCTAGCCGAGTACATTGTGCTAAGTACAATAATGTGCCTATTGCACTTAGGGAAGGAGTTTCAGCTCCTAATACTTCTTCATCATCTTGCTTAGGACGAAATGGATCCTTATTTACATCTAAGCTTCGACCAATCATGGGAGTGCTAGCGAGGTGCACTTTGTCCATATTAAATTGCCCGAGTATCTTATAGACATATCCGTTGGTGGATTAATATTCCCGAGGCTCGGTGTTCTAGTTCAAGTCCGACAAAACCGAGTTTTCCCAAGATCTTTCATCTCAAATTCAGATTTCAGATAGCTTGCGGTTTCTCTTATTTCATCAAGAGTACCTATTATGTTCATATCATCAACATAAACAACTATAATTGCAAATCCGGAACTCGTTTTATTTATAAATACGCAGGGGCATAACTCATTATTTGTATATCCCTTCCCAATCAAATAATCACTTAAACGGGTATACCACATCCGCCCGAATTATTTTAATCCATAAAGTGAGTGTTTCAACTTAATTGAAAACGCACTCCGTGGTTTAGAGTTATTTGATTCGGGCAATGGAAGGCCATCAGGCACTTTCATGTATATCTCTGAATTAAGATCCCCATAGAGATATGATGTAACCACATCCATAAGCTGCATTTCAAGTCCTTATGAAACTACCAAACTAACTAGGTAGCAGAAAGTTATGACGTCCATTACAGGAGAATATGTTTCTTCATAATCAATTCCAGGGCATTGTGAGAAACCTTGCGCCACAAGGCGAGCCTTATATCTTACGACTTCATTCTTCTCATTACGCTTTCTGACAAATACCCATTTATGTCCTACAGGTTTTACACCTAGTGGGGTTAGCACTACCACACCAAATACCTGTCTCTTTGCTAGTGAATCTAGTTCTTCCTGGATTGCAACTTCCCATTTAGGCCAATCTGCTCTTCTTTGGAATTCTACTATAGAGCGTGGTTCGATATCATCGTGCTCTATAATTTCTCGAGCAACAGTATATGCAAATATATCATCAATGTGCGTGGAGGATCTCTCCATCAACACGTATGCACTCTCATAATCCATAGAAATTTCTTTGTTCTCTGGAATCATTTCAAACATCGGAGCGTCCTCCAGTATTGATTCATGGACATAACTATAATCAGAGACAACTTCATGAGAAGGATTATCTGCATTGATGATAAATGGATCGGATTGTGCCTTACTCACTCTCTTCTTCCTTGGGTGAGTATCGATCGAACCAGGTGGCCTCCCCCTTTTCCTTTGGGGGGCCACGGCCTCAGCTAAACTTCCACCAAGTTTAAGCTTAGCATCTCTATCTAGAGTACTCTGTCCCGTAGTAGGGATTTCTAACCTTGCAGGCACGTTTACAGCTGGTATATGTGATCTTGTCACTTTGGCGATATCAGTAAATGCATCAGGCATTGAATCTGCAACATTTTGAAGATCGATGATTCATTTTACTTCACTCTCACATTGTGGAGTACGGGGATCAAGGTGAGACAACGTGGGAACACACCACGACAATTCCTGTCGTTCCCTTAGAAAATCCTTTTTCTTATCTCCCCCTAACGACGGGAAGGTTGTCTCATCAAAGTGACAATCCGTAAATCTAGCGCTAAAAAGATCACCTGTCAAAGGTTCTAAATAGCGAATAATAGTTGGTGATTCATATCCAACATAAATACCTAATCGTCTTTGTGGACCCATTTTAGTACGCTGTGGGGGCGTAATAGGCACATATACGGCACAACCAAATATGCGTAAGTGTGAAATATCAGGCTCATATCCAGTTACCAACTGGTACGCAGAAAATGGTTGGCTAGCAGTGGGTTGAAAACGAATAAGTAGAGCTGCATGCAATGTAGCGTATCCCCAGGCAGTAATAGGCATGTTGGTACGCATAACCAGTGCCCTAGCTATCATCTGTAACCTTTTGATAGTAGCTTCTGCGAGACCATTTTGAGTGTGAATATGGGGTACGGGATGCTCTACGTCTATTCCATTAGACATACAGTATTCATCAAATCCTTTTGATGTGAATTCTCCAGCATTATCAAGTCTGATAGACTTGATAGGGTAATCAGGGTGGTGAGCCCTCAAACGAATAATTTGTGCTAGGAGCTTTGCAAATGCAGCAATTCTTGTGGACAATAATGCAACGTGTGACCAATGAGTCGAAGCATCTACTATAACCATAAAATACCTGAATGGTCCGCATTCTGGATGTATAGGTCCACAAATATCACCTTGTATCCTATGAAAAAATGGGATATTTTGTTTGGTATCTTTAGCATACGATGGTCTCGATCCTGTTTTTGCTAAAGAACAGGCTTTGCAAAATAAATGATGTGCTTTTGACAGAGTCAATGAAGTAGAATGGGAAATATGTTGCGCATCAGCTTCTTGAGAAAGCAACTGTCGTGTTGGAGTAACACTCTGACCAGTTAGTAGTTGGTTACTTTGCACTGTAACAGTCTGTTGTCCCATTCTCTTTTTTCCTCGAAAAAAGGGATGTCCATGTGAGTTCTTTAAAAAACGGATCATCATGTTACGACCTGGGTGCCCTAACCGGTCGTGCCAAAGCCTGTATGAGTCACTATTAAACAACTCATCGTTGGTAACAACATGAGATTCAATAACCCGAATAGTAGTGAGATATAATCCACTATATTGACTCATTAGTTTCTCTAAAATGCGTTTTCTTCCACATTCATTAGAGGTAACATGTATGTATTCAATTCCATTTTCACTATGAGTTTCCAAATGATAACCGTTTGCACGAATATCTTTGAAACTTAACAAGGTGTGGTTAGCTCTTGGTGCATATAGAGCTTCTGTGACTTTAATCACTGTGCCATTTGGCAACATGAATTGAGCATTACCTCGCCCAATTATCACTTGTGATGATCCAATCATCGTAGTCACAGAATGTATTATAAGGGGTCAAGTTAACAAACAATTGTCTATTTCTTAAGATAGTATGGGTGGTTGCACTATCAGCCAGACATTCAATCTCTCCTTGAGACATTCCTACAAGTAGATAATGTGGTATCATTACAAAATCCGAAAAATTTATCTCATGTACTTTGGAGAATTTGAGTCTTACTAGAATGATATAATTTTTATTCTAATATGCATGCTAAACAACAGATTATCAAAGTAAAAAAAAAATCTATTAAACTATCATCAAAATATGATTAATATAATAAATACTCATAGATAATCCATTCATAAGTTAATCATGACGACATACAAAGTAGTTTAAGTCATCAAGAAAAATTATTTAAACCAAAGTCTACTAAGACGTAAAACACTAAAATAAATTTCTGAGATAAAAAAAAAGGTAATTAAAGAAGTATTTTCAATCGAAATCAGGTGTATCCAATATGGCATGACTCTTGTTGCCTTGAAAATTTGATATTGTCAAGTTGACGTCAGGGGCATTCTCATCTTCTTCTAGATAGTGAGCTTCTTGTTCCACAGACTCTCGATACTTCTTTTAGATGTATGCAACTTTGTTATTAGCCTTGCATTGCTGGTACCAATGTGCAGTAGATCCGCACCTATAACAAGGCCCGTTTCCAACTTCGTCCTTCTTAATAGGGGGATTTTTCGGAGCTTTCTCGACCTTTGAGCTGCCACCACTTGGGCCAGAAGGTACATCTCTATTCCAAACATTTGAGTTACCACTACGTCCTTGGCCACGCCCGTGACCTCTGTTGGGTCCCTTGTGTCCTTTTCCACGTGTGTTGCTTTCTCCACGTGCATATGGAGTACGGGAATGTGAATGATCAGCATGTCCTCCTCTGTTAACTTTGCCATAATTTGCTTGAAGAACTTTCTTTTTCCCACAGCTCTGGCATTATTGTTAACAAGGATTTCGTTATGCCTTTCGGCGACTTGAAGTAAGTTAATCAACTTATTAAAAGTGGTTATCCTTTTGTTATCCACCTCCAATCGATACTGGTTCGCTAGTATCATTGAAGATGTTGGGAAAGTTGACAATGTATTTTGGATCATTTCAACATCAGTTAGTTTGGTGCCACAAAAGTCCAGACGTGCTTGTAACTGCAACATGTCTTTTTGGAAATCATTCACTTTGACATAATCCAGAAACGGATTTCATTCCTTTGGACTTGCGGATTGTGGAAGTAAAGAGTCATGAATATTCCCGAAATGACTTTCGAGAGCATCCCATAATTCCATTGGTGTTTTCAAATGGTGGTAGCCCCATCGCAAGTTAGGGTCAATATGCCTCTTGAGGAACATGAGGGCATTGTCCTTTTCTTTTTCAGTCGCTGGAACAGCATTTGCAGCAGTTGAAGGCTTGATGGTAGCAGTGTAGTCTTTCGCCACGAAAGTAGTCTCCACATCAGCTACCCAACGATGGTACTCAAGTCCAGCTGAGTCCAAAAGTTCAAATTCAGGTCGAATTGGGTCCATCTTCTTCCTTATGCGTACAGTGAGAGATATAAAATAAGAACAGAAGTAACCGCTGCTATAGATCTTCCCGAGGTATTGTTCACTGCTCACTGATTGATTCCGGATGTTGTACTTGAACGTAGTACAATGGATTGATCCGTGCTCGAGTTGATGGGAAAAAAAATCAATAGGGCAGAGCTTCGTGACTGATAACGTTTTGGAGTTATAATTAGGTAAACCGAGAGAGGAACTTCTTATTGATAAAAGAGGCAGAGGGATATTACATAGGCATAATGTTCTTTATATACATAACAAAAGGGAAAACCCTAGTCATCTAATGGACCGCACATCCATGGGCCGCAGGCCCTATAACAATTTTTCATTTAAACTAGATATTTAATATAATAATGGGAAGGCGCCAGACTTAAGAAAGCGAGGATATAATATATAAATAAAGAGACTCAACTTGTTAGTAATCCTGTACCAAAATTATTTTTAATCTAACAAATGATCCAGTAAATCTTTAAAATGAAAAAAAATATACATGAAGTTATAATAATAGTATTAAGATACTTAGTGTAATATTATAATTAAAAGAAAATTCGTATATTAATAGGATACCTTACATTAATAGAAAAATCTAAAGACTAGTGAGATATATTATAAATTTTAGGAAGACTTAAAATTAGATCACATGAAATTATCAACGCCAATATTTAACAAGATTTAGTATACGGATTCAATGTGAATAAATAAAATCTGTTATATCAACCTTTACATGAATGTAAAATTATATTTAGATGATTAAGGCTTAATGTACCAACTGGACTAGCAACTTAAGAATAATGAGAATAATCCCACCGTTGATAATACTATTTGAGTAATTAAACTAGTAGCAAATTTATAATAGATAGTATTTAGAAAATTTATATATATAGTATTACACTAAAGTTAAAATATCAGACATTATAAATTGACGTGAAATCGAATTTGGATTACTTATATTGATAAAACAAATAAATAATAATAATAATAAATTTCTTAAAATGATGTGAACTATTTATATATTTTACGAAGTAAATTATCAGACTTACACCGGTTACGATAAAAGTTTAGAGACTAATTAATCTTAAATAAATTAATACTTAGTTAATCATAATAAGTTTGCACTTAGTTAATCCGGCACTGGGAATAGTGAAGGTTGTGTTTTCTCTGTTCGTAGGAAGGCATTGTTGGGCTTGGCCAACCTTGACAGGGCAACTGCTTGCAGAGATGACCGATCATAGAAGTATGATATAGTTCTTTAGGAAACCGATAGATATAATTTGCACTTAGAAAGATTTGTAGGATTCTTCCTTGTAATTAGAGAAACCTATTTTATAAAATAATAATTAGTGTAAAGAGCCTAGAGACTAAAATTTATAGTTTTCCATTATAGAAATTAGTATCAGAAACTTGGACTTCCTTATTTGATAGAACTAGTCTATTGAACCTAGAGCCACAAATTGTAGTTGTAGAAAGCCATATAGGTTTGTGCTTTGTCTCATTTTGCTTGCGCTTAGTTGAGAGATAGTAGTTCTTTATAAGGTGGGGAGTTTTTGAAGACCTGAGGGTGGCTCGATTTTCGAGGACGAAAATGAATAAGGTGGGGAGAATGTAAGTACCCTCAAGCTCGTCAACGCTATTAGACCAGTCAAGAAACGACTAAACTGCTAATGACTCGATTAATCAGAGATGAACCTTAATTAATAGAAATTAATCTAACAACGATCTCGATACGAAACTAATATCACTAGATATATCTCGAAAAGTTATGTGAAATGGGCTGCTCAAACGTGTCATTCGGATACCGGACAAAGAAGATACGAGACTCGGAAGATGTAGTAGAAATTAGTTAACCCGTCGTTAACCTTGCCGCGGACTTTGGTCGTTGACTAGACCTGACTTTTAACGGACCTGACTTTTAGTGGACCTCTTATTAGTATTTGGACACCCCTTAGAAGTTAGGTCAAATTGGTAATAGTAATGAAGTTTAAGTTGGGTGTCAGAGTTATTTATTTAACTTTTAAAATTAATTTCCATGCACATCTCTTCTTCACGTGTGCTAAGTAGGTGGTGTTGATGTTTTAGATTGTAAGGTCGTGGTGGTAGTTTAGGAAGAAAACAGAGAGTGAGAGAGAAATAAGATTGTCATAGTATTAAGAAAGAGTTTGGAACTCTCTGTTTTTATTTTAAGAAGCAACGGTAAAAGTTGTAGTAGAGAGTTAGGGTGATGATGGAGAATAAGAGAGAGTTGGCTGTTATTTGAATTCAATCAATGAAGATATGTAAGAGAAGGTTACGGTTGTGATAGTATGATTAATATAGGATTATGATAAGCTTTTGATGATGATGGTTTGTTAATGGAGGATAGAAATATATATGGTGTTCATGGTGATTATCATTATATGGAGGGGATGCAAACTAGCAAAACCAACCAAGGTAACTTTTAGATTAATTTTCTTGTGATGAATGATGCTTTGAGTATCGGTTAAATACTGGGATTAACTTAGAGTCATTAAATTACGTAACTTGATTATTCATGAAATTTTTTATGTATGGTTTTGTGTTCGCTGGCCAACATGTATACAAAATTATAGGTACCTTAGATTATGATATGGTCTTGGGTTATAAGTAGAGACTTGTAGATGAGTATCTAACCTTTTTACAGAACTTTGATTCACTCGATTTGGGTTAGTATTGAATTAGTTATGATTTTTCAAAGTTGCGTCGTTTTGTCTGAAAGTCTGGAAACAGCGGTGACTAAGCGACTAAATGGACTACGTTAGGCATGTTCTAGTCGGAATTAGCTTCCAGTCATGGCTAGAAAGTTGTAGAGCGCACCGTCATATTTCTAAAGAGACATTAGGAGCATCATTTAGATATAAATTGAGAAATTTATAGACCCAGAAAGACTGGTGCTTGTGCAGTGTACAAGTAGGTTATATGTCTGTCAATTGTTTGTAAAAATGACTTAGTCAAACCAATAAGTTAGTGAGTCTAACCTAGTTGGCCGTGTTGACTCGGTGAGTCAGATTAGCTGATTTGTTTTTCAGATCGAGTCCGTTGGACATGATTAGTGGGCCGGACCAGATTAGCACGTGGGCTTGGGCTTAGGGCCAGAAGTAGTATTTCGAGTTTTTGGACCACTTATGGTCCGAATCAGCTTTCGGTTCCTTCTGCAAAGTTGTAGGGTTTTTCTAGGGATTTCCGATAACACCCAGTTTGACCCTAATTGGATAAGAAGATATTATTTAATACCAAAATTACTTATTACTAAGTTATAAAGTCATTAATAAAATTAGAACCATAAATGAGCTTAGAACTATTAGATATCATTGTATGATTCTTGTGTGAGCCATTTTGGTTAGATTCTTAGTGTGCTTGTGTGATTAACAGTTAGTCTTTATTAACAACGATCGATTCAAAGGATGAACCGGTGGATCGTGGATCTTGAGGTAGGCGTGGCTTGTCATCAAAAGATGTGGGAATTTATATTTAACTCTCCTGTGATTATTGTTGTTTTCTTTCACAAAAGTTTATGTTTAACAAATTCATGCATTATCTGCTTGTGTATTCCTCGCATTGTTTTATTTTGAATTCCGAAAGTATTGTTGTTTCTTTTAATCTTTCCATTGCTTGGAAAGGAATTGTAATGCTTTGTATGTCTTTATGAAATGTTTGGGAAATAAGAATTTCCATTTGTATGCTTAATAGGTGTGTAAGGAATTGGTCGACACCTATTAGGAAAATGATAGGTGTGTAAGGAATTGGTCGACACCTATCTGGAAAACGAGAGTTTTTCCATGCGTGGTATATAGGATATTTCTCCTTCATTTATATCTACATGAATTCGAGCTTTTATGCCTAATAGGTGTGTAAGGAATTGGTCGACACTAATATAAACTAATATGGTGTGTAAGGAATTGGTCGACACTTAATATATACATTGTTTGAAGAAGGAGTTAGTTTTATATACATGATTGTTTAAATCTAAGAATTGATTGCCTTTTAATATTTAGGAAAAACATGTAATGTTTTCTAGATCATTTCAGTGATTACTTGAAAGTTAAATATTATTCCTATTGGGCACCCCTTTTAGGGATGATGTGCTCACCCATTCCCACTTTCAGTTTCAGAGACAGATCAGAGTTGCGCATCGAAAGCTTCAAGGGTTGATTTCGTTAGATGGTTAATTTTTACCATGTTTACTATATTGCATATTGTATTTGTAAACCAAATGACTATTATATATGTATCATTTGAGAGCAGTTTTTGTTTATATATATTTCAGAGCGGGGCTAGTTTTTGGGTTGAATTTTGTAGCAGATTTCTTAATTGAATGCTTAAGTAAATGATTTAGATTCTTAGTGCCTCTTTATTTAGTTAATTTCTTGGATTAGTCAGCTGCTAGCTTAGGGGGCGCTACATAAACCCGTCTTACACTTATCATATGACGAATAATAAGTCCAGATAAATTTATATCTCTCCATTGTGCAATATAGTAAACCAATTTCGCAACAGACTTGGTCCACCGAACTTAACGATTGTGCTAGGCAACAAGTTTTCCACAACCAACTTCCCAGCTTCCCTTAAAAATAGTCCGACATCATTGACATTAATTTTCCCACTCTTCCAAGATGCAGACTTTCCAATTAGAAGAATAACAATCTCATTATGAGTGGGTCTCAAATTTTCTGGCTGAGGAACTTGAAAATTACAATACGAGGTAAGACTATAAGCTCAGCAATTACTTCACGATTTATAACAAAATTTGTACTATTAACAAAGGTCTTAAAAGTATATTTTTCAATATCAGCCTCGTGTAGGTTGGAATAGAATAGAGCCGTGATTTTTATATGGGCAATTCCCATAGGTTGATGAATAATGCCCCATTCGTGTAGGTTCATAAGCTGAGGTAGGTCACGAACCCTAAGTTTGGATGCATCATATATTCATTCCTTAACTATGGTTCCGGTACAATATTCCCCACATAGGTTACGAGCCTCCTTGCTAATGAATTGAGTTTACAAGCTTGGATCAAAGAATGTTTCATCAATATTGCTAGTGTTCGAGCTTTATCCACTATGAGTTCTCTTCTTAAACATTTACAATTGAAGAAACTCATAAAAACAAGATGAAATACTTACCGGATTTGTGAATTGTCGTCAATGGTGCGGCTCCGGAACGGTGAAGAGATGAGAACCAAATGATGATCCCTTGAATGAGAACTGTTCACGAATTCAATGGTACCACAAACACTCAAGATGATTAAGAAAAGGCTTGAAAAAATTTGATGGGTTCAGGGGCAGAGCCAGCCCAGTGCAGGGGTGTGCACTTGCACCCCCATCCCAGCTGGCTCCAAAGCCTAATTTAGGCCCAAAGCAAAAAAAAATTAACTATCCATAAGCCTAATTTTGCATTTTGCACCCCCTAAAAAAAACTTATCTGCCCAAAGCAAATTTCTGCACCCCCTCCTTAGAAATCTTGGCTCCGCCCCTGGATGGGTTACGAACCCTTTGGTTCTTCACACTGAGTTCTCGAACTATCGAGAGAATGTGATGGAAAAAACAATAAGTGTTTCTATTTTTACGTGTGAATATGGAAAGGTACACGAACCGGCCTGACTAGTTCCGAAACTAGATTTTCACACATTTTTGGTTCTTGTTCAACGTACATGAACCGCACATGTGCAGCCAAAAGCTTAATTGTTTAGCTATTTATCATCCTGCACAAGCAAAAGTTTTTTTTAGCTCAATAAATTAATCCAGTGGATATTTAGAGCGCAAAAAATGTAAAAAAATAAAAGACTTCCTCAATATAAGACCTCATCATTTTATGCTTGTGAAGAGTAATAGATAATTTGTATGGAGCAATACTCAACACACAAATTATATCTAAATAAATTAACATAAATCTAAGAGCACGGTCGGCTCGATCAGATACTTGACAACATGACTCCAAGAGAGAACTTCCTTCCAGCTGCTTTTACATCTAGATGAGTTGCGAAAAACCCATGAATCTGAATTTTCAAGAGCCTTACAGAACTTTAGTGAGACACAAAAAATAAAAAACTTTGTGTCCTTGATGTCTCGTTTTGCATATTATAAATAATAATGTCTGCAGATAACGTTTAGTACTACTGATAGGTGTTGAATACACCGTATTTACTATCTAGAGTTTATGCTTTCTTTGCTATTTTTCGTGTGAATTGTGTATCTTATGTGTGCTTTTGAGCTACTCAGGTATTTTGGAGTCATTGGAGCAAAAAGAAGTTGAACTCGCTCAAATATTGGATTTCTTTTCATCATGTTGAACAGTACGAAAGGACAAAACCAGTGGAGAAAGAATGAGGTCATTCCGACGTTGTATGAGAAGGTTACGAGCAAAATCAATGATTAAGCCCGTCGGTTCCCTGAAACTGGCAGGCTTTAGAATCGTGAAGGGCAGCCCCTATCCTAACACCGGGTGCCAATAACAACCCAACTCACTAACTAGGTCGAGATTACACTGAAGACACAAACTTCAGTCTTGATTCTTAGTCGTTTCAGAGAGTGGTTCACAGCGGCAACCTCAGATGGTTCTCAAATGGGAATCGATGAGGAGGAAGTGGATGATAATAATAGAGGATTCAGAGACAGTATTAGATAAGATGGGTTGGAATTGGGTTCGAATTGGAAGCTGATTTGGGTCAGTTCTTGTTTGGAAATGGTTCTGGTCGATTCTGAGATGGGTTTGTTAACAGGGAATTGATATTGTTGCCATGGATTTTGTTGAAGATTGAAGTCGTGTTTACTGGGAGAAGTTTGGGTTATACATGAATGTGAATTACTTGCAGGGAAGGAGCTGAGATCGGCTTATATAACAACAAGAATCTCGTGTCTGTATCAGCAGAAGAATGCAGTCGTACTGTTTGAGAAAATGCCGGAATGATTGTTCTTGACAAATTCAGTTGATTACTATGCCGCTGCACTAAATAAGAGATCGAGAGAAGATGGCAGGGATCGATGGTTGGTCATTGATGCTGGTGACGACGAGTCGAAGGTTGAGTCAGAGAGAATGATGATGAATGGAAAGGGTATGACTTCAGGGACGGAGATTTTAAGAAGCTGAGAAGGACTCGAGGTTTGCTGTGAACTGATGGCAGCAATGCCGATAGATAAAGATGAGTATTTTCAGTCGGGTTTAGCTATTACTAGAGAGAGTGGGTCTGAAATGTGAAAGGGAGTCGAGTTTGAGACGAGAATGAGGAGAGCTACCAACAATTGATGGTTGGGTTAAGTTTTTAGAGCTTAAGAAGAAAATGGTGATGCTGTTGTTGTCTTGTCTGGAGTTTGAGGAATGAGCAATGAAGATAAAGCTTGAATGACATTTCAGCTGCAGTTGGATGTTTGAAATGGCTGGCCTGAGATGGTTTGTGAAGTTTGGTGCTTGTAATAAGCAAAAAAGTGAAAGCTAATGGATTGATGTTGCTCGGGTGACGATTCGGATGAAGTTGAGTTGCCGACGAGAGATGAATGGCAAGTGGAGCACTGTGATCTTGTTGCAATGGACTAAGTGGTTTGCGCAAAGATTCGATTATGGCGGTGTAGTTGAAAGTTCAAGTTTTATGAAATGAGTCGCAATGCAAGTTGGTGGTTTACGGTGTGCAAACTGGTTACAGGAGAAGAAGGAGCCGACGAGATGGTTTAATGAACAAGGAAGTTGAGTGGAGTTGAAGACACCTACTGTTACTGTCGTGAATGAGATTTCTTTGCAAGAAGGATGTCTGCCAGCGGCTAGAAGATACGTTTGACATCAATTGAGACACGGAATTAGGCTGGGGTCTGTCTAATGCGAGCAGTATGAAGTTCAGGCAGCAATAATGCCACCAGTATGTGCAGTATTACCCATGGGCTCACTGTGAAGGATGGATAATAGGATAACACAAGAATAAGAGGTGTGCTTTGGCAGAGATCATTGGAGTTGGATACGAAGACGCTGATGGCTATGGAGGCTCTGGAGAGAAGGTTGTAGGATTTGCAATACGAGCAGCACGGAAAGACTAACGCAAATAAGTTCGTTCTTATTTCCATCATGACTGGATAGAGTAGGTTTTGGTGGTAGAGCTGGATGAATTTGTAGTATAGAGAGTGTTGGCTTGCTGCAATTGAAGTTGTTCATTGCAGTTGAGTTGGCTTGACAGATTTCAGTGAAGTTGCAACTGCAGTATGGGTTCTTGAAATGAGGAGAAGTGAAGTGACTGAGAGATGGTGAAACGGATGGATCGGAGCTGTTGCAGAAATGGATGCAGCTACAGATTGGGGTAGTGCAGTGAGTTAGCTGAAATGCAGGGAGTATGCCCTGAGATGGTGTCGCACTTGGTGTTAGTGCTATTGTTGTTTCCATGGAACTGAAATAAGGAACAGTGCTGTGTAATGAGTTACAGGTTTGCTGGATTGGTGGAGTTTGACAGAAAAGCAAGCATGTATGTATGCAGGGAATGGATTTTGAAGCTGCAGAAATTGTGCGAAAACGGAGTAGAATTGGTTCACCGGTGGTACTAGCCCGCGATGCCGGATTTCAGAGCTTAGAGTATGGATCACAATATTTCAGTGAATCGCGAAGGGGGTATGTGTTGGATGCATGATTCGGCCGCGGCATATATGAGTTTGGAGCTGCGCTTTTGGGCGCGTTTTCGCAAGAATTCAAGAGTTAGTTTAGATGGTGCAATTGTGATGTATTACTGAATTGTGAGTTATGAACTGCAGAGAATGATAGTGAGTTGCTGGGAGTTACGATAGTCGGATACAAGCTCATGTGGTCGGAGATAATTTGCCGGCGGCCGGATTCTGGCGACCGGTGACCGGATCCCGGCGATGACGTCAGCAACACGGCGACCAGTTTTGACTCGAATTTCCAGATAAGTTATTTTCACACACGGGTATTTTCCACACATGGGCTTGGTGGACCACTTGGAGATGGGTTTTAAGAAGACCTAATATTGGAAAGAGTATCCTTATGGAATGGGAGGAGCATATAAATAGAAAACTCTTTCTCTAAACCATATATCTCCATTAGGGAGGCCTCTACTTTGTTCTAGGGTTTAGAACCATGAAGTCTTTTCTCTTTCTTCTTGTTATGAACTCCATGAATATGAGCTAGAGTTTTCTTTTGGTTATGAATTAGTTGGATTTCCAAACATGAATTTTTGTGCAATAAATTAGTTTTCTCTCATATTATCGTTTATGAGTCACTATTAATATTGTTACATGATTTGAATGCTTGTTTAGTCGAGTCGCGAATCGATTGAGTTTGCTTTCATCTTTATTGCTAGATTAGGGTTATTATACGCAAAAGTGATAATTCCTGATTGCAAGTAGCATAAATAAGATTATAGTTTGTAGCGATATATTCTTATGATCTTATGTGAACCATAACCTTTGTTAAATCGGATTAGTGCTTTTACACGTTCGATTGCTTTGATTGGTCTGATTTCATAGAACCTAATGCATCTAGGGAATTAAACTTGATTAGTGCTTTTACACGTTAGGTTGTTCTTTTAGATAGAATTCATATTCGCATCTTTTAATGTGTTTGTTGATGACAAGAGGAGATTAGCGGGATATTCTTGCGATCAAGGTATTCTAGGGCCTTTGATAAAAGTTGAGATTAAAATATCAATTCTAGTTATTGTGTTGAAAACATGTTTGTGATTGAAGACGAAATCCATGACCAATACTTTCTCATTCTTGATTTGCGTGTTTACTTTTTATTGTTTTGCTTTTATTTTATTTTCGTTTATAAAAATCAGAAAACCCCCGGTGTTATTTATAGGGAACCGAAACAATTTGACAACCAAGACCTCTCTGTGGGAACGATCCTTTCTTGCCCTTGCTTCATTATATATTTTGAGTAGTAAGAAAGTGTAAATTTATATTTGTGTCGGCTGACAACCGGTCAACTACGTAAGGTAACTCTTTTGGTAAAAATAGACATCTTAACATTTTTACTATATTTATTTCTATAAGACCTATCAGGGTTTGACCAATGAACTGAATCATGTTTTATGAGGGAATAATCCATTAGATGAGGCTTACACTCCTTTTGTATCACACCTAGCTTACACCTTTTTGTGTTACAAGAAAATGGAGCATTGCACTCACTTATTAACAAATCAATATCTACCTCAACATGAATATTATTCATCATGACAAGATTTAGCCTATCAAGGGAATCATGTTCTTTCTGGAAAAATATCTCAACATCAAGAAATATATTCTCAAGTTATTTTTCAATCCCTGAAAACACTTGAAGGGATTTTAGACCTGAAGGAGGTCGAGAAAGAATTTCTTCTACAGATGGAAGAAAATTCCGAATCCCATGGATCTGGTGGTACATTTATCGAGATTTCGTTTATGTCCACATAGCTAGTCAGACTGTTTCAAATACAAACTTATTAGGTGAGTGTTGCCTGCTCTGATACCAATTGAAAACACGGGGGTACCAAAATACACCACTAACATTTTCTTAGGCAATTTGTGTGGAAAAACTCAATACAAAGTATCTAGAGTTATATCTCTCTCTCTTTTGCAATTAGAACATTTACAGAATCAAATCCGTGAACCCAATTACAAAGAGATTACTTAGACGGTACCAAAGACCAATGTCCAAGAATCAATCAAGTTGTATCCAATAAACTAGGTCGGATGTATCTACTATGATTGATCAATGCAAAAACTGTGATATTTCAATTAAAAACAATATAATGCGGAAAAATAAATAACACAGATACCAGAAGTTTTGTTAACGAAGAAACCGCAAATGCAGAAAAACTCCAGGACCTAGTCCAGATTGAACACCAAATTGTATTAAGCCACTACAGACACTAGCCTACTACCAATTAACTTCGGACTGGAATGTAGTTGAGCCCTAAAAGGTATCCCACCGATTAAGGTGCGGTCGCGCTCCTTACTCCTCTTGAATCCCAGCAGAACTCCGCGCAATTGATTCCCTTAGCTGACGTCACACAAACTAAGAGTTGCTTCAACTCAATTGAAGATTTTAAACCAAAAATGTATCCCACAGATTAAGCCTATATGTGATTTCCTTTCCGATCAAAAAGTTTGACCAAAGGTGATGGAAATCGATAGCAATAAAAAAAGTCTAGATATCCTCAAAATACAGACTTATGCAACCCGATTGCATCCTAGATTATTATTCACCTCACAAGTATAAAACTTGTTTTTTCTTTAAAGTTTGAGACGAAGAAAACTTTGATGATTTCTATCTATGTTGATCGAGTGAGAAGCTCAACGATAGATCAAGATCAGGATATTCGAGTTATCAAGAGAAGATAACTAGACATGGCTTCACGAATCCATATCAAGTCTTTGTAGTCTCTAAACCCTAAAATGGTTAGGAAGATGACGACTTTAGTTACAACTAGGACACACCAAAAAGTAGTGTCGGGATTCAAATATCCCAATTTCTTGAAGTTCCCCTTTTATAGACATTCAAAGCAAGGTTGCTTTAGGTTTAAGCTAAGATAGCTTTGGAACCAAGCAATCAATATCCACCGTTAGATGAATCTTTGAATCTAATTTGCATAAACAAGATATACACTCTGGTTACGTGAAATCGTAACTGAACCGTGTATAAAGACTATGTTCAACGTGGTTAGCCGAAACTAACCGATTTGAACTTAAAATCTTAATACTCATTTTCATGAACACATAAGACATTAATCTTGAGTCACAATCATGTGATCAAATAAGTTTAGTATTTTTAAAGAATTGATCAAATGTTAATTATCTCGTAGAAATAATTTTAATCGCACTTGAAAACAATCGACATGGTTAGTAGATACAAATTGGTACAAATACATAGCCGTTTCGTGAGTCAGGTCAGTCATAGTACGTGTATCGGTTTGTAAACATTTAATCAAACCAAGTTCTGGAGTTCACAAAACTATCTAGGTACGTGTACCGGTATGTATACCTTAAGACGATGACCAGTTCCAGAGTCCACATAACTATTTTGGTTTGAGTACCTGTTTGGATACTTAACCGAGTTCCGAAACACAGAACTATTTTGGTACTTGTACCTGTTTGTATACTGACCCGGTTCCGTAACCACAGTTCCCTTAACGGTTTGCATACAGGTATGCGTACCGATCCGGTTCACGAGTTAAACAGATTTTCACATAATGTACATAAAAATATGCGTATCACAAGTCTGCAAGTCGATATATAGCTACTCCGCTACGTGTACGAGTACATGTGTATAACGTGTTCAGACTTATAATAGTTTTCCCAGTTTGTAAGACTGATAACACTGTCTTGTATCGTAGTTCTATATTTTTCTTTAAATCGATTTCGAAACATTCTCGAGTAACATTAATGACACATATCACTGTTTCAGGCTATTTTCAAATGATAAAACTTGAATCATGATTTTGATTCCAAATAATGAATTATCCTTAACTGAAATTCACCAAGTATGAACAAATGCTCATTAAGCTTAGTCATTATAGTTTGAGAACTAATTACCAAGATAAACTTGGCTCAAATTTTTTGTATATGCATGATAATCTAATTAGTTATGCGACATCGTTCAAATGATAGAAAAGTGAATATAACTTGAGAAATAGGTGGTTCAGTATTAACTTACCTTTTGTTGATGAAGTTCTCCAAAAGCTTCGGCTGATCTTCGCCTTCAAAAGGTAGAACGCAATGATGACTGTCGTGATCCACTATTTCTCAACTACATTTCTATCTTAGTCCAAGACTTAATTAATTTTAGACTAGAAATCAAGATATAGTTTTGACAACAAGCTTGAGATAAAAACATTTGTGAGTTCGACCGAACAATTCCCTAATATATACTATCCAAAATATCGAGATAAATGAAGGATTAAAATCCATTTTGCATTACCTATATATTGAGAATTGCATCAATCTTGTAACAATAAACATTTTTGAGACTTAATCAAATCAACATATTGCCTGAGGATTAATCCTCTTTTCCGCAAAAAAAAAAAAGATAGAGGTTAAAAGAGAACCCGACTCTCTTTGTGCATCAATCCTCAAGGCCAAATATTACTTACATAACAATATTTTACATATAAAAAATGTTCTTGAAATGATAGTTGGATATGGAAAGCATGCTTTCTGATATTCAACAATTTTTTCTTTTTGGGAAGTTGGGAATGGAACCAAAATAGAAATTTAGAATGATGCTTGGATTCTGGAAACAAGAACACTATCTAACTTTGACCTTGCTAGTGGAAGTATGTAAACCTATCAAAAGAATTCAACAATTTTTTCTTTTTGGGAAGTTGGGAATTGAACCAAAATAGAAATCTGGAATGATGCTTGGATTCTGGAAACAAGAACACTATCTAACTTTGACCTTGCTAGTGGAAGTATGTAAACCTAGGGCAATCGCATGATGAACCAAGAAGTCTCCAGCAATGTCCTAGTAAACAACCTTGTGGGACACATGAGTTTGTAAGCAACCTTCTCACCGATCTGAAGACTTCCAGGAGAAGATATCTCGACTTGGCGAAAAGAGAATATGATAAACCACAAACATATAATGAAGGTCTACAAAAGGTAAGTGACCTGATTACTAAACAACTCTTGGGACTTAAGACAGGTGCAATATAACATTTAAAAAGGAGCTAGGATAGTGAAGTCACGACTAATAACATTATCAAGTTTATAAATAACTATGAAACAGTCCAAAAGTCTGACTATGAGATATTGCAACTTTTATATTATAATCTATTAAATGATGATACCCTCAAAATTACGACGGATCAGTTGCAAGGACAAACAAAAATAATAGACACAAAAATCGATATTTTCCTCATTATGATGAAGTCAGGTGCTAAAGTTGGTATTGGACTAAATTTTTGTTATCGTGTGGGGAATATCAAGGAAGCTAGAGGTCTCCATGCAGACCGCACAACTAGAGAACAATTAGAGATGCAGGAGCGAATGCGGCTTTCCAGTGGGCAACAAAATGGAGTGGACACTCTATCACTTTTAGGAGCGATTCAGAACCTAATCTCTTGTTGCTAAGTACGCAGATGCAAAGGAGCAAAGATATAAGAGTAGTACAAACGTATGCAACATAGCTAAGTTAGATATTAACTTCAAAGTTCAGGCTTTCAATCTTATATTAAGCATCAATATAATTTGGGCTGCTAAAATTTCTATTTTTTTGTAACAAATATGCTATCAAGCATATCTGGAAACGGATTCAGAGAACCTTTTGCGATTCATCACATCCTCTACTGCCCCCCTTGGCACGTCTCAAGGATGATTGAGGAAATAAAGAATAGAATGTGACAGATCCCGCAAGCTGCAACCGGACACAATTACAGAGATGGAAATCAGGCAACAGATGGCTTGGCCAATCATGCGACGGATGGAAGTCAATTGTGATAGAGTGTCCATGGTACCACATACCCACGTCAAATTGTAACTTCATCTTAATTTAATAAAATGCATGCTTCAAAAAAAAAAAAATCTGGAAAGAAGATAGCCTATAAGAGATTTTAAACTACCAAATACTTAGACTTGGAATGAAGATGTAATAGTGTCAAATTGTAACTTGATCTTAATTTAATAAAATGCATGCTCCAAAACAGAAAAAAGAAAAAAAAACATATCTGGAAAAAATATAGCCTATAGAAGATTTTGAACCAATAATTCTAGGTTCACTTCGTTGTTTCACCGAAATCACCACCGGGAGAGACAAAGCATTGGGCCCACTTCTGCCCTTTCTAATCCCGATGCTAAGCACGCTCCTTATTATCCGTGCGATTCTTTCTCGGGACAGTTTGAAGTGAAAATCACGGTGAGTGTAGAATCACTCATTTTGAACTACCAAATACCTAGACTTGGAATGAAAATGCAATTAATAGTGTATTGAAACTCTCCTTGCGAAGAATATGGGCTATGAGTAGTGTCACTCTGTCAAATGAAGGAATGCACTTCTAATTTGAGCAGATTAGAGGTTGTTATGTGTAGTTATTACCCCAATTTCCCCCCAAACTCGTTGGCACAACGAGTGGTTGGTAGTGTAATCCCCCGTCTAGAAAAAGAAATACAAACTGGGGACTGTCACCCGTGTATTAGGAAAATTAGGGTTGGACGGGGGATAGTCTACCGTTTGAGTTTTTTTTTTCTGTGTTAGATGGTGGACTATCCCCCGTTTGATGGTCCTTGTTCTAAAAATTGGCAATCAACAGGAAGAAGAAGAAGAGACATCAGAGGAAGAATGAATCTGGAGGAGCTTTTGGATATGGATAACAATTGGAAGCCAATGGCCAAGTGTAGTAATAACAAGTAGGTTCTGGGCAGCATCAGTATTTTCGATCACTATGGAATCATGGGTGAGATATTGAGCAGGCTCCCAGTCAAATCACTCATGTGTTTTAAGTGTGTAAGCAAACATCGGAGATTCTCAATCTGCCAGGATCAAGGCTTGATTGTTTTACACTTCACCCGGTAATTTATTTGAAAGTGGAACATCGCGTGGCCATTAGAATTACTGTTCGAAAATTAGTGCGAAAGCCATTTCATTATATTGATATCCTAGCACCTGTTAATGATTTGATTTGTTTTGTTAACCGTCCTTTAGCTGCCGTTTGCATTAATAAATCCATGTACTAGAAAACTAATGCTATGGATCGGTGAAATTGAATCACATATACTTAATTGTTGTAGTAATTCAATAAAACCCTTCGATTTATCAGAAATCTCTAATTTTCTAATCTCAAATCTCTTCTTCATTTCCATCCCTGTTTTCTTTTTCTATCTGCAAGAATGGAAGTCCTCCACAATTTTTTCTCTCCCCGAAAATTTGGTTTGGACGGGTGACAGTTCCCCGTCTATTTTCAATTTTTTTAACATACTCCAGTGTAGTGCCTTTTCTTATTTGCCCGTAATAAGTTCCTTTGTTCATTTAATAAACAATCTTGGTATAGGGGCGGCATGATTTAGTAGAGGGGCGGCATTCTAATAGGACAAAAAGGGTCATTACATGATCATTCAAGGTGTCCCTTATATAAAAAAAATGGAAATGACAAATTAACCATCATTATTGATAACCTAGTTTAGTGATGATAATCAAGTTTAGTGTTAATGATTAATTTCACTTATATTAACTCAAAATCAAAATCAAAACCAAAATCAGATTTTTAGAGTTAAAAAAAAATTAGAGGAAAAGGTCAATCTCAATCAATTGAAGAAATTAACCAATAAAATGAAGAACCAGGACTTGAAAATGACCGGATATACTTCTAAATTAGTCCCAACTAGCTTTTTGTTGCTCAAAGTTATCTAAAGTACGTAAAAAATTCAATTTATTAACATTTTCTGAGCTAATTACGGTTGGAATTTTGCTCATAACCAATCAGAATCGAAGTTACGGTTCGTAAAAAGATGAACTACCAACCGTGGCTTGGTTAAATTTGAAGAAACCCAATCGTAAAATCGATTACGGTTGGTAACTAAATCTTTCGATACCAACCGTAACTCAGTTACGGTTGGTAACCAAATGCTCGATACCAACCGTAACTCAGTTGCGGTTGGTAATTAAATGCTCGATACCAACCGTAACTGAAGAAAATTCAAAGATATAAGAACATACAGTTGGTAATTGAACTATTACCAACCATATTAACATCAAAATCTCCAGTTACGGTTCGTAATTGAGTTAAAATCAATCGTAACTCGCATAAACCCAGAAATTTCAATTTCAATTTTCATACAAAACCCTAATTTTTGATACAAAATTAACTTAAATCCAACACGATAAACTAAACCCTAACTGGGGTTTTCCGAACATTTTTCAAATCGCCGATTAATCGAAGACGATGAAATTTTCAGTTTTAATGGAGGTTACGGTTGATGGAGGAGAAGAGAAGATGAAGAAGAAGATGAAAAAAAAAACTGATTTGATTTTTTCTGATTCATTAGGTTTAAAAAAAATTGATTTGATTTTGGTTGATTTAAGGTGAAAAGGATAATCTAGTCAATTTACATCCCCTAACCAACTAAAGGGACATTACTATCACAGTGCCGCCCCTCTACTAAGGCTTAGTCCTATGGGCTAGATATCTAGCCGCTAGATTGGCCATCCACGTCAGCCTGGGCAACCTCCTAAGTCTTATGGGCTAGATATCTACATTGCTAGTTTGGCCATCCACGTCATCCTGTGAGCGCCTAACCATTCGGCGTTTTTCTGAGCGCCGCACCATTCGGCGTTTTGGTTACATTTTGAACGCCGAACGGTTCGGCGTTTCAATCTCGGCCCGTTAGATTTTGTGAGAAGAACAGTTCGGCGTTGAGACAACTTTTGAGCGTCGCACCATTCAGCGTTTCAATCTCGCCGATAGTGCGACTGCGAGCAAATGCTAGGAGAGAAAAGTAGCCAGATTGAGTGTTAACTTTTTTCCCATACTTTTTTCATGATTTGCAACACTTTTTGGCCAATCTAGCCCATAGGACTTTGCCTAAACCATGCCGCCCCTATACCAAAATTGTTAATAAATGAAAGAGTTGAGTCTCCATTTGGAGACTACCTATAGCCCCCTGCTTTTATTATCAATATTGCTTGGGAAACCTCCCTTTAGGGCAAGTCTTATGGTGGAATCCAAAACCAATGGAAAATCATGGAATGTCAAGTCCTTCCTCCACAAAAATACCAAAATTGTTAATAAATGAAAGAGTTGTGCGTTTTTTTTTAATCTAAATAGATTTAAGGAGACTACCCGGAAAAATAGCCCCCTGCTTTTATTATCAATATTGCTTGGGAAACCTCCCTTTATAAGAAAATAAAGATGGCGATTTTTTTTTTTTTTTTTGAAGCATGAAGATGGCGATTCTGACAACACCACACCACTTGATAGTTCTCGCGGACTCTTATATTTAGTGCAAGTAGTCTGAGACTTGAAGTACTTGTGTTGTGTCCTCCTATATTAATAGAAAAAAGGAAAACTAAGATCGGGTTTCCTATTCCATACATGATAAGATTACTACTGTGTTCGAAAGGATAACCTTACCAGGATTTTGTTATGTATTGTATACACGGAAAGAAAATACAGAATTTGACTAACCTTCTTTGCATGTCTTCTTGCCATTGATCTCTTTTTACTATTATGAGTTAGGGATTTGAAGAAACAACCTGATGATATATATACGCATCTCTTCTCAAAGGTAAGTAAGTAGATCTTTCGTATCTTTTAGGTTTTCATTTTTTTCTTTTTCTTTTTGTAATTTTCAAAATGAAATACTAAACATTTTCCCGGGAGCTATACGGATTACTAGCAATACCAATTTTAAATTTTGACAAAAGAAATCTGAGGCTATAAATAGCAACTTGGTTCTATTTTTAAATTGCCGCAGTTTAATGGAATTGCCTGTTGCACCAATTATTTGTTGGATTTAGGGATCCCATACACCAAAATGATCCTGATCTATAGAGAATCACAAGTGAAAACACTCTTGTGTGGTCCTAGAAGATGGAATTATAGTAGAAATACACTTACATTTTATCTATTCTTGGGATATGAAAGGGATTTCAAATTGGTGTGTGAGGGTAACGGCTTATGTAAAGCTAATTGAAGAGTGTCGGGTTAGAAATTATATGAATGTCTTACTCTTGAGGTTATGTAATGTTTATCCAAAAGGAAGAAGAGAACATGTCATGTTTTGAATTTTTAAAAAGTTGACCTGTCTAGTTTATTCCCCTTTCTTCATAATTTTCATAAGATTTAGATTACATTTATAGAGCTCAGGTTTTTTGTTGATGTTTATCAGATGATTCTAGTAGGTGTTGTTTAAAGAGGAAGCTATTGGTGGTGTGACTAGAAAAGAGGGAGGTGATGTCTTGCTTTTTAAAATAAACACCGACTGACTACTAGTAAGTGCAAGCATGGCTGAAATTGATGAAACTACTCCAAGTGGAAGAAACAGTTCTAGTAGCTCAAGCCGTACTAGCAGCAGTTTACAGGATACTGAAGATGACAACAGAACCATAGGGAGTCTCTTGTCAAAAGAGTTGAACGATGTCGTGGTGGGTCGGAAACTTGGGAAGCATCTGTCTCATCTGGATTCCATCCCGGTAAGAATAATTGTTTGATCAAACTAAGTGTCACACTATTAGAAAATAATCAGTACAAGATGATTATGTGATTCATTTCTGTTTCAGAAATTTTAATTATCCCACATTCTCACTACCCTTGTGGCTACATTCTCCTCAAACTGTAGCTGCAATCAATAAAACTACCTTGTGTTTAGGATTGTACCTAAATTATCTTTGGGAGATGGAGGACGAAATGAATAGCAGGACTCTTTCTGTTTACCTTTTAGTAATTAAGATACTGTCTGATTCGTCTTTCTTAATCTAATTAACCTTACTTCCATAAAACTTTTGAATACTAAGTTATGAGCTATTTTAATGCTTCTGACCCAAGAATGATTTTATCTCACCGAAGAGGCAATAATTCCTCTTTTTATGTATACTGGAAGCTATTGCATAATCAGAATGACTAGGAAAGCTGTGTTTGGTTTTTATCTAATAGTTCTTAACAATGGAGTCCGTCATGTTGTGCTCTCGTGTTATGTAAACATGCCATTTTATAGTTTATACTTCAGTTCCTTCGCCGATCCTTCTAAAATACTATCTGAAGATTATCTTGGAAAATTCTCATTTAGTTTGAAAGGCAAGAAGGTAGTGGTAATCATGACGAGTAGTGGATTCGAATGGTGTTGCCCATTAAGGTGGAACATGTTCCATCTAGTGACTAATTCTGCAGTGTGAAGCTAGTTGCACTTGCACATATGAAATGATGTACAACTTTCAATTTGGTCTACGAAATTCATACGTTTTAGCTGAAACAACTTGTAATGAAACGAAGCTTAAAGTTTAAAACCATGTGGCAAGCAACAGATGTAAGTTGGACTTATGATCTTTTACTAAAAAGAGTACAGTAGCAGTTGAATCAGTTGCGCACTGTCGTTATTCTGAATGTTTTGGATAAAAAACAAATTTCTGTGCGAGGTGAACCTTTAAGAAATTCGAGATTGCCAATTTCTTAAAGTTATATACATCGAGTCATACAAACTATTTTACCTTTCCTACGCCGAACTTAAATAATTCATCTTTTGAATTGACAGCACACACCTAGAGTGAATGGGGAAATTCCTGCCTTGGACGATGCAACCTTGGATCATGAACGACTTGCAGAAAGGTTGTGATTGTCATTATTAGTACTATTCCAAATGAATTAGTCGTAGTATTGCATGCATATGTGGGAACTTTGCTAGATAACTTCTTTTTCTTCGCACTGCATATATGGATGTAATTGTTATGACCATATGTGGGAACTTTTGCTACCTTCCAAAGAGATAGCAAAAGTTCAATGCATTTTTATGCAACCAGGAGTATCTTCAGTAATATTATTCGACCATGGTATGGTACTGTTACATACCAAGGCTTTAATCATACAAACCTAACAGTTAAATCATTATCATATGACCATTCTGTAATGGAACATGTTCCAAGAGATATGGTTTTTGTTATTCAGGTTTTGGACATGAGAAGAATTTTGAATCTTCTATTTTTGTTTATAATCTAGCTCAATCAGTCTATCATGGCATGTGATTGGCCCCAGCATCTTTTAATTATTTGGTGTGGATTATCTGTTCCCTGTATGGTCCCTAATGATTTTGATTTTTCTTTCAGATTAAGCAAATATGGTTTAGCAGAACTGCAAATTGAAGGAGATGGAAACTGCCAGGTTTGACAAAGAAAATATTTTAAAACTTACAGCTATACTGGTCATTCCTTTGAAATTAAACATCATCATCTTAACTTATGTTACTTTTAGTTACATTTCTTCACTATTAAATTTCTTACTTTACTTTAGATACGTTTATTCGTCATTAAATTTCTTATGTTACGTTTAGAGTTTTAGTATTAGAATTCTACTATGTTCAGGTATGAAGTTAAAATAACCTCAGCCCTTGGTTATGTTTGTTTTCATCATAAATTGCTTATGCCTTGCATGCCTCACTGGTGATGTCACTTTTTTTAAAAAAAAATTTTTTTTTGGATTCGATAGCTTTTGTGCATCTACAGTATGCTTTAGTGTTCCGTACTTTTATTTTCTATGATTTTATCCCTCTGAAAAGCCAAAAACGGTGTTTGTTGCTAGCCTCATTTTGGGCCTCTATCATTAATGATGCATTCTCTTCGGTGGTCTAGTATTATGTAATATCCAGCACTCTGGAAAAATATTATCTCGCCACTTCTGGGACATACTTTGGTGGAAGGGACATACTTTGGTGGAAGTATCTGCATGAACGTTTTCCCAAGCTTTCTAATACCAAGCGGATTTAATTATTCTGCCAAGTCCTCACCTAAGCTTTATTAGCTGTACAGGTTTGTTTAAATATGGGAATGTTAAAATCGATTTCAGAAAAGAAAGGGACCCCAAACACAATTCTTAAATGATAATTTGAAAACCTGATAGAGAGAGTCGGGTCTGTTTGTACAAAATGGGCATTGATCGACGTATAGTAATAATATTAAAAAAAGAGTGGCAATGTAAGGGCTGGTTAGTGGAGTACCTCAACCATTTACCAGGTCTGACATGCTCAATCTGGCTTTCACAACTATTGAATCCAGTGTAATGTTTACATTTCATCTATGTATTCTTCCTACTTCGGGATTTTTACAGCTGAACTATATTTGTATGGTGACTTTAATCAGTTTCGAGCTTTGGCAGACCAGCTGTTTCGAAATCCCGATCATCACAAACATGTGAGAAAGCAAGTCGTGAGGCAGGTACGGCAAATCTTTTGTGGATTTTAAGTTTTTAACATGTTTTCTTTCATTCATTTTTTTTTCTTCTTGAGATTAAGCTAAACGCAGGACTTACAATGGATCTTGTTCGGCTATTAGTTTTTTTTTTTTTTTTTGTTTTCCTTTGGTCACAAATTCACTCTTCAGTCTTCACTCAGTTACTGGTGTACATGGTTGACTTGTGTTAGGAGGTGGTTCTAATATAGTAATATTTCACAGTGGTCATCAGAAACTATTGATATAAGCTTGAAAATCTATTAATTTTGGTTTTGGTAGTTTTGTTCCTCACCAGTTTTTCTTGCTATTCTGTCTTGGTATTCATATCTGTATTAATAAGTGTGATATTATTTTATTGCTCAAGCTGTATTAATATCCTCTAAATACAAATCAAAACTAAAAGAGCAAAAGAAAATCTAGTGTTGTTTAGGTTATGAGACATGTTAAAAAACTCATCCTCAGTTCACACTGGAGATCTAAATTTTTTCGGAGAGGAGGCGTTGTTTTAGCTTTTGGCTTTTGCTTAATTTTTTTTTTTTTGATCGGTAAAGAAGAAAGAATTTGGTGCTGATGAGTTTCGAACTCAGGTCACTGGTATCATCACCCAATGACTTTAAAGACCAACGACATTGGCCTGGCTTTTGCTGATTATCCACCTCCTTTTGTTCTTTCAGTTTTTTCAAAGAAACTGATTATTTATTTATTTTGTTTTGTTCAAGTAGTTTTAAATGTTTGTATGCTGGTGAAGCACTGTTCTTGAGGACAAAGTGTTGGCGCAGTTGTAGTTACTTTTAATTATTGGTTTGTCAATTTCTGTTCAGCTTAAGCATTTCAAGACATTGTATGAAAGCTATGTTCCAATGAACTACAAAAGTTACTTGAAGAAGCTAAAAAGGTTGGACTTTTATAGTGTTGCTTGTTTCTATTTCTTGGTGGAGTCACAAAGTTCTTGTCAATCGTCATGATGAACTTGCTAACTGTTATAGTATGTTGTATCACGCTATAGATCAGGGGAGTGGGGGGATCATGTCAGTCTACAGGCAGCAGCCGATCGGGTAAGATCTCATAATAGTGGATCATGCTGTGCATCGTTTGTATTAAGATAGAAAATGAGAGAGCTAATAGTGAATCTATTGTTCACACGTTGACTATATGAAAAGTATGAGGACATACAACTTACAAGCATGTTTACAACACATGATATATCACACAGCATGGACATATAACTCAACATTATCATTTCAAGGTCCAGTATAACTGCATCTTGAATGAGAACCATACTTCAGCATGTGGTAGAACCTCAGTATTCCTTGAAACGACTCATTGATTCTTCATTGGCTTCTGTAACACACTCGCATGACAAACAAACCAAAAAAAAAAAAAAAAAAAAAACTCCAAAACAGTCATCTTGGTACACCAAGTAATCAATTATTTCATGCCTTATTTTTGGAGAGGGAATTGTAGCTTGAGAGCGAGAAGTGATTTTATTTTCGTTTAGTTACACAGATATATTCTCATCCATCTTATAATATTATACATCATTGTGCTGTCTTTGGGGTTGTAACAACTCATTGTTTTTCCTGTAGTTTGAAGCTAAAATTTGTTTGGTCACCTCGTTTAGGGATACTTGCTTCATTGAAATTGTTCCCAATGGCAAAACTCCTTCCAGAGGTATGGTCAATTTTTCAGATTGTTTTACATGCAACCATCTAGCACGTAATGCTTCCTCTTGTCCGTGTAATTTGATGGTTCTTCTATTTACTTACTTTCGTTCACAAAAATAACTTGCTTAATTGGGTATCTTATAAGTTATATCTTATTGGAGTACATTTGGATATCAGACTAAAAATACATTATTGACCTTCCTATTTCCCATTAGTTTCTACATAACGATATGGCATAAAATCTTCCACGTAATCGTATATGAATTCTTTTTTGAAGATTCTACCCCTTGACTCTCCTAATGGAGTTCTTTGCAACACCACAGAATCATTCTTCGTAAAGTCGATATCTTTTGATTTTAGAATATGTATAGGGTTTTATGGCGCCTTATTTTTACAATGTTAATTGTCATCAAACATTGTTATTGTTATTGTTATTGCACCACTTGTCTTGTTGTGATAACACATAGGATCCCAGAGCTAATTTTCAGTTTGTATGTCCTCCCAGCACTTAGATAATCATATTTATAGTCAACTTTCTCAGAAACTTCTCTAACTCGTTAGTAAGCCTCAAAATTTTGGCTGTATTTTGAGACTGTAAGTTTCTTCTGATCTTTCTATAGGGCTGTACCCTATAAGTAATACAAATCTCCATGGTGGAGAGTCTTCTCACTGAATTGCTTTTGGATCAGCTTAACTCCTGTCAGTCCTGTGGGCACCTTCATTGCAGAAACATGGTGTGATAGGCATGATTTTATAACTCACTCGATAAGACTGATTAAATTATATATGAAACCATTTGTATGTTAGTATGAAACCTGCAATCTAATTATTTGATATACATTGTGTCATCATCATGATATATTTTTGTTATGCCCGTAGTACCTTAGATTGTGCAATTTCTTCTTTGTCGTTTCAGAGCTTTGGTTGAGTTTCTGGAGTGAGGTACATTACAATTCCCTGTATGCTAGTGGAGGTGATAAACTGTGCTGTTGCTTTTCATTTTTTGCTATATTACTTTCAACTGTATACCTTTCAATTTGTTGTTGTACACGTTTCTGTACTCACTACTTTTACTGCTGCATATAATTGATGAACAAATTTTGTTTTGGTTGCATGTGTCTGGGTGTGCAGATGTTCCTACGAGGGTAACCAAAAAAAAATATTGGCTCTTCTAGACATGGCCGTGCATTTACATAATCTCAGTATCTGGTTAGGTTTTTCGGATCTGATGTTGTTTGTCTGTACCCTATATACATTCTTTCTTCTTCGTTCTTGTACAGAGGAAATAGTTATGATGTATGTAATTCAACAGTGGTCTGTGACGTGTATGCTGCAAGCCTGCTACCAACCAAGCAACAGAACTATGTGGGATATATATATCTACTTCTTAGGTGTAGTGGTAAATTGAATGAGAATTCCTTTTGCATACCTGATTGGATTAGCAATGTAGTATTTCGGATTTAGTTTTACACGAAAAGAGACAACTAGCTCTGAGGCGTTGCATTATTGTGTTTTATGTCTTGTTTTTGTGATTTTTTTTTGTGCTAGATTGTGTAATCTCTAATGAAATGCTGAGTTCTTGTTATTTTTTCAAGCTCCCCGGGTAGTTATCTTCACGATAATGATATATTTCAGTATTCAAGTGGAATTAACTACAGAAATTGAACCTTTAATGTCGCTCAACATGTTCAAGACTTTAAAATCACTCATGTAATTCAAATCTGCATGTAATTCATTTCATTTGGTATTTGATTCAGGGAAAAAATAATACTGCGACATGGATACGAAAGCACGCCCTAGAGTTGGGTAATCCCTGTCGGCCTTCATAAAGTAACCCCAGTAGTACAAATTCACAAACTAATTCATGTCTTCATAAAGTTTCATCTTTTTTATGCCTTTTCCAGTCGAGTTGACTAGATAATTCATTACCGATAAAAATCATATCGAAAGAATAAATTGTATGAGCTTATATTAGTACCAAGTTATTGACAGAATGCTGAATACTCACATTCCATGCTGTTATTCATTACATAATTCGTAATCTTCTTAGACTCCTGAGTCCTCAATACATACAGTATATTCTTGTTCAAGTAACTAAGGACATAATATAAACATAGATAAATATAATGTCCATCTTCCAAGCATTATCCCAAGTTTCATCCTTACCAAAGCCAGACACATCTTTTGAGTCATTTAATTCGGCTTGTCCCGCATAAGTCAAACGAAACTAGGCTCTCCACAAACATAGAAGAACAGACCCACTAAGTCCTAATGAATAACTTCTAAATCCTAATAGACCTCAGAACTTCTACTTGTAGCACGCCTTGAGTCGTACAAAACCAAATTGTATGCAACATATGTGCAAAATTCTGATAGAATCTCACTATTTCCTTCAAGGCTCTGTAAGGATATCAATTCTGCACAAAGGCCAATATGTTTCTGAAGGCCAATGGTGAAAAATATATACCGAGATTTTCCCCTTAATAGTCCTTTCACTACACCTCAAAACTACCATCAGGTTTAAAATCAAGTGGGCAAAGAGCTTCTCCCAACACACACAGATATTTTGGTCTAAATCTTTTACAGATCAAGATAGGCAGAGACATCTCTTCAAACATCTCCTTTCAAAATCAAAAGGAGATTATAAAGTCTAACTATGAAGCACATTTGAACAGCTAACTTCTAAAGATTTTGGCAGAAATGAAAACTTCAGCCAATAGGACCTACTGGAGACAAAATAACATACTAGTATTCAAGTTTGTGGGTTACACATCTTCATGGACATGGATAGATGAGGTCAATGATTTCCAAGTTTCTAACAGGACAATGAATTCATATGATATCTTACATCATGGGATATAATGTTGGAAGTGAACAGTTTAAGGTATCTCAACTCCTAGTTTTATCATGGGTAAACCTAACCAACTACAAAAAGAACTATTTCCATCAGTAAATGTAGGTCTATGTCAGTGCTTATATACCATATAGCCGTATTAAAGTATTTACATTTCCACGAATTAGGTTGAAAACAACAACAAGAAACAGACCAGATCAACTTATTTAAACTCTGAAATCAAGATTCATACCAGATACACGTACTCAGTTTCCCGCCATACAACAGAACCTTGCATCCTCAGAGGGACCAAGAGGAGGTGTGAATCCATAAACCTTAATTAACATCCAATCACAGAAGGAACACGCAAATCTAATAAATCTACTACATGTTGATTGCAAAATAAGAGAGCTTACCCAATAAAAAAACAAGTTGACAAGATTCTCCCATCCTTGGTTTATGTATCTACTTTTTGTCTTAGTTATCGTCAAAGTTATCAGCATAATCATTTAGCAATACCATCGGCCCCATCATCATCGCCATCATGTGCGCTCTTCTGTGCATGCTTTCATCGCTGTGGTAATCCTCATTTGCATTGGAGCAATTACTATTTTCTTTTCCTTTCGTCTTTCTCAATTGTAGTTGTGACACACAAGTGCCGGAGTTCAGTGACACTAGACTCTCCACATAGACTGGAGCACGCACAGAAAAATGACCTTCCTTTATCCCCTCGGAGACAACAAGACTTTTTGTTGTTTCATGCTTTGGGTCATAAAGAAGAACATGAAAATCAGCATCCTTGACTAGACCTATTAAAAATTTACCATTCATAAAAGATCTTAAGAGCGTCAAATTTCTAACCACCCCAAAATGTCTTCCTACATCAATAATTAATAGTTTACTCCAAGATTTTTGCAATCTGTCTCCCTTCAACTCCCACAGTTCAACACCAATCTCAGGGTTAAAACAACGCAAGCAGAGAGACCCTCCTAAATTACACAAATCTTTTTCGAACCTTTCATCTGACAAGTTAGGGAATCGAATCTCTTGGAATATCTCTTTCTCAAAATCAAAAGAAAGAACCACATTACTTTTTTCAGATCCCCTGGATTGACAATATGCATCCCAGTTAAAAGATTCACAATAAAGAACTGTGTTAGCAAGTATCCATTGAGTAAATAGATCATAAGGGATCCTCGCAAGACTTCTCCATGAACTTGATTTTAATGTATACACATGAACAGAGGAATGAAATGCATCCTCATCTCGGCAAGAAAGACTTACCACTTTGTAATCCTCGATCTCGTAATCATAACCAAATCCATAATGTGTAGTGAATGAATCTCTGCCACTATATATTTCTGGTAATTCCTTACATTCTTTAGTTGATGGATTCCAAAGGTAAACATTATCTGACTTATCATGAAACTGCAAATGTATGCATACCAAGCCATTACAGTAACCAATAGACCTGATCAAAGATGTTTCAGATGTGAATGGTCGATCTATATTTACAAATTGGGTACATGTAGATGATGATGGATCATAATGTGTGGTATAGATGTCATTGTTAACCTTAGATCGAAGCATAACACTGAATTTGTCCATTTCGGTAGCATGATTTAGGTGTTTCTGAATAAACTTAGGGTCTTTCAATAACTGGCACCAAGCTTTGTTTACACACCTGAATCGTCCAACCGACACCACTGGCAACCTAACAAGTATGTCTATAATGATATCTTCCGGAAAGTTCACCATCACTGCAATAAATAAATTAAAAAGAAAATAAATTAGGTTCTCTGTTCTTCAAACCATTTTACACAACTAGGTCTAGTAGTAAAGAACATAACACATTCTTCGAACTCAAACCAAAATGCATGCCAAGAAGGAAAAGAACCCACGATTTTAAAGTAGTAATTCTTTCATCCCAACTCAACAAAAGAAAATCGAAAAATCAAGAAAAATCCATGATTTTTTTCAGCTCTACTTTTCTGCCTTCAACATGAACTTTCAGGAAAATAAATTAAAATGAAACTGAAAAATATTAGTGAGAGAGAAGAGGGTACCAGCAAGAACCAGATTTCTTGGTCACGAATACGATCGCTAGGGTTTTCTGAGTTTGAGAAAACGTGTGTCAGTTGTGTTCCTTGGACTTTTAGCGATCAGGATATTTTCATCATGGGAGTGTTCAGTCTTGTACCGAAACCTATTTTAAGGGTTCCCCAAATTCTGAAGGGTCTCCTCTAGTAGGATTATTGTCTTGGTTGTGTGATAAGGGTTATCCTAATGCATAGCAAATGTCTAAGCTGACCCTTGATTAATCTATATTAATCTATTTTTAACGCTACTTCTCTCTTTAGATATATCTCGCAGTTGAAGTAGTAGCGAGATAGTTACGTTGAATGGTTCAGCATAACCGAAATCACCTTTTCGCGAAACGGTTTAGCGCTAGGAAGAATATTCTAAGGTATTTGCGCTGAACCGTACATCGCAAACAGAGTTTGGCCTTTTTTTTTTCCTACACCTAGTTTACACCACCAACGACTATGTTTTCAAATTTTGAATTTTGAAATGTTTGACAATTTGTTCCAACGGCTGTTTGTTTTAAATTTTGAAAATTTACCAAACTAAGGAAGTCTTTCATTACATCGCAAAACAAGGTTACAATGTATTTTGAAGAAATTAAATACATTGAAATTAAAATTCTACTTCTAAAAATTAGAAAAGTAAACATTTTCTAAGGATGTAATTTTGTACAGATTTTTCTTTTAATACAACCTTATTTTTCAAACAATTTTTTTTTTTAAAAAAGTACAATGTTACAATGTAATCTAACTAGGTCTCAACCCGTGCCATAGCAGCACGGCAAGGATATGTGTTTCAAATGTATCCAACGATTCATACATGTCGTAATTATGCTGGAAGAATCGAACCGATCGATCCAGTCTAAATGTTTTGAGGAGTTGGTTAATAAACATGTCCTTATCCTCGAATCTTTTAATATTGTGTATGTAAGTTATACAACCCTTTGGGACAAACATAGTTAATCGCTAGAGCAAACTCGTAGGCGGTAGAACATTACGCCGTTCACTACTTCAAAAAATATCATCAAAGGTCACTTTAAAATCAATTAGATTAATCTTGCAAAATATCATTAGCATTAAAAATTATTTTTTCTCTTTGATATAAATTGTTGACAAAAAAGGGGAATAAAAGAGGTTCCCAATTTACATAGATTTGTGTTTAGCGTATTAGCAAAGATGGTAAATTCGACGACTGAGCATCGATTACTGAATATCGATAGTTGGATCAATATTCAAGCAACTGAGCAAGTATTGCTCAATTCGACAAATCACTGAATATTGATAGTTGGATCAATATTCGAGCAACCGAGCAAGTATTGCTCAATTCAACGAATTACTGATAAATTATTGAATATTGATAATTGGATCAATATTCGAGTAACTGAGCAAGTATTGCTCAATTCGACGAATTACTGATAAATTACTGAATATTGATAATTGGATCAATATTCGAGCAACTGAGCAAGTATTGCTCAATTCGACGAATTATTTATTGGTGACGTGACCCAAAATATTAATCAAAATATTGGTAGACTACCGAATATTATATAATTAATCCAGATGTTGATTGATGGATCAACACAAATTTATTAGTGTTTGAACTTGCTCAGAATGATGATTTGTGGAGCGTTTGTTCGAAACCCTAATTTTTGATCAATTATTCGTCAATTTGACGAATTGTTGAAAATATGTCATGAGTGAGGGAGGGACCGACTACATGGAAATAATGGACGACCATGTGGTGCCCGAGTGCTCGAGTGAGCGTGCACGAGTCCTTAGTTGAATGGTTGGTGAAAGAATGATGATTAAATGCCAGTGTCATCATTTATTAAAAATAACAAATGCGAGCATTAGGTAATAAAATCTAATTTATGGAGAAGTGAGGGACCAGCCAAGAAGGCATGAAACCGGCCCTTGGGGTCTGGGACTAGGTGATGGTCGATTGAGCAAATTTCAAGTTGGTTGGAAAGAGTTTGGACCCAACATGAGCAATTGAGTAAATTAGGTCAAAATTGTAAGAATGTGTTGTGCAGGATCCTTGCAAGCCTTAGGGCAGGCCTTGGTCGGTCAAGGAAGCATGCTCGTGTCACCACAATGTATGTGTCTTAGTCCTGAGAGCTTCGATATTTTCTGATATGCTTTTGAGCAATATCTTGAATTTTCAGAAGAGTTCGGTAAATTCCCGATTTTGCTCGAACGAGCAAGTAGAATTTTGCTCGTTTGATCAAAATTTGGAAAATATTAAAATAATGATATTTTAATATTTGGCGTGAGTAGCCTAGTCGGTCATGTGACCATTTGGGTTTTTGGCTTTTTCATGGTTTGAGCAATATTTGAGAAAATATGAAGAAACCGTGATTTTTTGCTCAAACGGAGGAGTTTCATGAGATGAGGGAAATAATAATTATGAAAGACTAGGGATTGCAAGGTGTGGGACCTGCCACGGCTAGGGCATGGTCGGCCGGGGCCAGGGTAGCCCGGTCCCGCATCACCTTTCCCTATTTTTATTATTTCTCATGAAACCGTGAAAATATGGAGAAACCATTAGTTTTGCTCAAACAAGGAAAATTGCTAGAATGAAGGAGTTTTCATGAGTTCATGAAAATCTATAATATAAGCGAAAATGAAAAATATCTGGTTCCACCGTCACACAGGAAAATACCAAACTTTCCTTCCGTGTTTTCAACACTACAGCATACATTTTCTTTATTAGCATACATTTTCGTTATTATCTCTAAAGCCGGGGGCAAATTATCTATTCCCTACATATCATTCTAAACCAAGAACAGAACACTCTTTTCTTCCCTTTGATTGCTTTCTTCTCGATCGAGATCTTCCATCTTCGATTCCACCGACGACACCATGACCACCACCGGAAGCAACATCACCACCACCACGGCGCCAACACCTCCACCGTCACCACCATCCACCTAATTCAATTTCACCACCAGTTCCGATTTCAATTCATACTCTCCTTCCTTTTATTTTTCGTTAATATTTTTCAATCCAGGGGTAAACACATGTTCTTTATTTTAAATCAGTTTCCCCGATTCTGCCTCCATTCCATCGATCTTCATCAATTAACTAACATCTCACTTTGCAATTTTATTATCGTCAGTCAATTCCATTATTTCGATCCTAATCAATAAAACCATAAATTTTCGATAAAATTTGTGATAGGGGTTATTGCGAGAAAGAACAAGAGAATGGAAATCTGAAAGAGATCATAACAAATCTGATGGGGACCATGGGGTAGAAAGTTAATTACTAATCGAATACATAAACATTAACTTCCATTTCCAATCGAATAGATTGCACAACAGACGGAACATGAGGCTGCTCGGTTGAGATGTGGGGCCTGTAAGGCTGTAAGATTTTGAGAAAAAAATAGAGATTGCAAATAACAAGACAAGATACTATTACAGCGTCACGGAATGGGAAATTTTGTTAGCGGTAGTAGTGGCCGTTATGGAAGAGATTGATAGCCATGCCCATGATAAGCAAGGAGAAAGACGATGGTAATGTGTGGGCGCAAATATGAAAGAGGCAAACGGAATTAACACCTTGCCCACGCGTCCCAAACAAAAACATGTGTCAAGCGGAAATAAATGGTCTCTATCACACATGGACCGTAGAGTAGAGTGCATTGTATCGACTTCACAAACCCCTCACATGATCGGGTATCTTGCAAAAATGCAATATGCGCGTGTTTTCACATCAAATAGGTCATAATGGCACAAAGCCAAGATTAGCATCCAGCCGATTTCACTAAGCAAGGATAAGCAAGATAAATTTTTATTATTTTTCTTTTGTGTCGTTATCATGCTTTTGTAATACAAGCATATTTGTTTTTTTGAATTTTGGTAAAAAAATGTGAGGTAAATATGTAGCGCCACCGGCATCCGCACTAGCATTTGTCACCACCAAGAAAATTATAATTCTTTTTACAACAATGTCGTGCCATTTTGGTGAATGTTAACCAAGATGCACCAGCACCACAATCAATAGCGTCACTTTGCCACCTCAATCCCGTGCCATAATGGCACGGCAATCCACTAGTAATAGAATAATTAAAATAAAGGAAAAAGGGCATGGGGACCGGCCACGGCGTTGACCGTGCCGGCCGTGGGCTCGGTCCCATAGGCGCCACTTTATTATTTTAATAATATTTTCTCTCTCCTATTCCGTGTAGGATTCCTCATTTGTCCATATTTTCGAATGCTCGTTCGTGCATTTGGGTGCTCGTTCGTGCATCATTGTCGAGTACAATTGCACCATTTTATGGGGCTTACTCAGTGATAGTCCAGATGCCGATTGTTGAGTATTTATTACTAATTCATGAAATTCGGTGGAAAATGATTCATGAGCGAGTAATAAAAGTGAGTGGTTGTTTATTATCACCATAGGATCAGTAGTGGATTCGACCATGAATTCGGAATAATAAAACGAGTATTACCATTCCATGGGATCGTGGATTCACCACCAGAATCAGAGTAATGAAACTATTTATTACCATTCCATGAGATCAGCCGTGGATTCGATCATGAAATCGGAGTAATGAGATTATCTATTACCATTCCATGAGATCAGTCGTGGATTCGATCATGAAATCGGAGTAATGAGATAAAATAGATTATCTTCTAGGAATTCAGTGGTGAATGTCACAGTAGAATTAATCTATTGCGAAGGGATATTAGCCAGATTAAAGCGTCATACCCATTCCGAAGGTGCATAGTCGAAACAACGAGTGTTGCCAAAGTCCTCGAAGGCGTTAATGCTCTCAATCTTACGGAGAACCACCTGGATCTATACACGATCTCTCTACATAGTCAGGGAACAGTGAGTTTCACCGACGTCCTGAAGGCGTTATTGCTCTCTATCTTACGGAGAACCGCCCAATCGTTCTTCTATGTAGAGGCAAGTCTCTCTATGTAGTCATGGAACAGCGAGTGTCGCCGACGTCCTGGAAGCATTTTTCCCTCTCAACAAACAATTATGTATGGAGTACCTCCCAATCTTCTTCTACATAGAGAGGCACAATGAAATGCGTAGCATCGAACGCTCAGCAAGTGGGAGGCCTTTCGAGAATCATATTCATCGTGGCTCTGAGAGGTACTCGATCAGAGATCGTGAAACGGTTCACGGATCATAAAACACGAATCGTCACATGCGTTCCTGAAGCCGGGTCAGAAACATGCAGTATCATGATTTTACGATTTTAGCCCTTGCTGAAAATCCACCATCAACATTAAGTCCCATGCTTAGTGAGGGACAGTCATGTTCCGAAGTAAGCATTAGATGGTGATTTTCGTCGTACAAAGGCGTTTTCAGAATCCCAGATTTACTCCAATGATGTCATGTACGAGCAAGCCATAGGTAAGGACCCTGACGTGTGATAGAGCGTCGTCCCGTGGTTACGGAGAAACGAAGCACTGCTGATTTGGATAGTCGGTCGTTCAGTTTTGGTCGGTTCAGCGGGCCCAGCCCAAAAAGGAAATCCATGTTTTATTAAGTTTTTGGAAATAAAATTGATATAAAAGGGAAGAGACCCTAAAAAAAATATTTTCTTTAATTTGTGAGATTTCACAAAATGGAATAAACTCTCGTTTCAAAGGTGGATGCTTGCGCGAGGAAGCAAAATATATATATTTTTTCAAATTTACGTGAGTTTCACGTTAAAATATATTTTCTAAAATCAATGTTTTGATTTTGAACAATGTTGAAAGTAGACAATTATACATGGTGAAATAATATCTCGTATGTGAGTTTTCACAATTGTAGAATGGACGTCATCCAATTTTGAAAAATCGTGAATGTTCACACAAGTAAAAATTTATGTAAAATCAAATTTTGATTTTCAAAGCAATTGTTAGAGGTAAACGATTTCTGATTAAATGTTTTTTGTTTGGATTCTGTGCTTTGTCAGTGTATGCACAAAAACCAAGAAATGTTCTCCTAATGGGAGTGCCTCACAGAGTGAAAATTATGTGAATTCCTCACATGATAGTAATTTCGTGAATCGCTCACAGTTTTATAAAAATCATGTCATGATTTAGAATACTGTATTTTATTCATCTCTGCAGGTTTCAAGAGACGAACAAATTCTAGGGATTTTGTGTCATAATCACTACAGTTAGTGAAATTGTAAACAGGTAAGAGTTGAGAGTTACCCTGTTTGTAGATGCTGATGTGAGCACCTTTATTATTTTTGTTGTGCTTTAATTCCACTGCTTTGATGAAATTTGCATCTACGGATGATATACTGAAGTAGGAATGTTGTATGGACGTCACAACAAATTTGTAGGAATGACTGATTCCCATAACGACACTTCCAAAGATGGTGTTTCCAGAGATGACATCTCTACGGATGCAACTTTAAGAAATGGTACTTCTGGGACCTCCAAGTGATGGTGAGAGATCCTTCATCTGAGTTGTACTACGGTTATTTCATTAACTTTATCACGGGATGATCGTGTAGTGAGATCCTGGATCAATGTAGACTTCATGAAAGTCTTCAGGGCGGAGAACCCAGAAGTAAGGACTACAGGATATTAGCAAATGATGTGCAGTCCCCAGCTGTTTCTTTGGTGAGTTGTCGATGTTTCCTTCGTCATGACTTTTCTTATCCGTACAATTAGGATTACAAACAAATATTTGTTAATTTCAGAATTTTGCTCCATTGATCATTGACAGTCTTCATCTTGCTCCTGGGCAAACAATTCAGGAATCCAACACCGATGAGGGAGTTGATGTAAGTATCCCTTTTCGTGCAAGCGATCATGGCATCTCCTTGAATGAAGCAATAATAATTGTTGTTGATGTATTCAGGAGGAGATTATTGTGGATAAACAACATATTGATGAAGCACATTCTTCCTTGAGGAATGGAGAGACGGAGGATCCTCAAAATCTACAACCGAATGGAGGTAGTAATGCTATTAATGGTGATTTCAACATTGTTGAGCCTCCAAATGACTTAGAGACTCCCTAAGTAAGTATTCCTTTTGTAATTTCTTTATAGAAGTATGAAATTGTTGACTTGTGAATGAATGAATGAATGAGAATCCATGTGAGTATATGAGAAATTTTTCCGAAATACGTCACCAGAAAATTTCAGACTTCGGTCTTTCAGTAAAAACGTTGTAGAATCTTCGTATGATGTCGGATTTTCGCCATCTACCCATGTTTTTTCATCCCCAGGAAATTTCCAAGCTTTATCAAAAAATCTTTTTGAGTTTTGAGCATGTTTAGGGCCTGAAATAGGCGAAACAGTAAACTTCCAGGAGACTTCTAGAACTTTTTAGATTGCATGTAGTCTAATGTTTTGGCCACATCTCTCTGCTCGTTCATACGATTATTATGAAATTTTGATATGTTATAGAGAACATCCATACGAAGAGAATGGTATATGACTCAAACTTATATTCCTCACAAATTTCTCCCAGTTCATCGTCTTATACAGGGCATTGTAAAATCTTCTCAAACGAACTTGTTGCAAAACGTGTTTAATGACTTCCACGTTATTTGTTCATGTCTTTGATGCATAGTAAAGAGCTTAAATAGTGTTGGTTCACTTACATGTTTAATTTTATGATTGCATCTTCAATTCCATGTTTGAAAGCTCTAACTTGTATCCTTGCTATATTAGGTGGAAAATGGTGGGATTGAGCATAATGAGACCCACAATGATGATTCGAGCAACCTTGAGAATATTGATTATGAGACAACCACCGGTGCACCTCAAGGCCATGAAACTCTCGTTGTTGAAATCGTTGAAGCGACCATAACTCCAATTGTGGTTGTTTCAGAGATGGAAGAGACCAGGCCAAGAGTGGAAGAAGCTGCTCCAGCTGTTGAGGAAACTACCGCTATGACTGTTGAAGTTGCTCAGTGATTGAGAATCGCATAATAGTGCACGAATATCCTAATGCAGGTATTGTTTGTGATCCTCCATTTGGTGAGTTACTCCCATATCACACATCAGTCGGTGGATTTAGCGTTCCCATTGGGTATGCTGACATGTATGAGAAGTTGTGGAATATGTACGGTCATATTGTTGTCACCAAGGATCCAAAGCGCAGCTACTTCTTGACAATGCAAGTAGGAAACATCTTGCGCGTCATAAATGATATAAGAACCAAGGCCAGAAGTACTGTTACTCAAGATGCACTCTTTGATTGGGAGTACAACTTGAAGAAATATGAAGAACTTGGTTTCAACTTGAAGTGACTTCATGAAAAGATTGACACCATCAAGGATGCAGTAGAGAACAATATACCTTTTACCAGTCACTATGTCTTGGTGAGAAAATGGCCAAGATTGCTTGAGTTGACTAAGAAGTCGGAGTTGGAGAAGGCGGCCTTGCAAGTCTTGGAGAATGTAGAGAAGCAAAAATCTTACTTTGTCTTCCATAATCTCTTGAACCTTGAACTTCTGAGAGATGTGAGGCTTTAGTTTTGGTTTTGATTTTTGATTGGTTTTTTGAATACACGTTAATTGAGGATTTCCTTTTGGATTTGATAGAGATTTTTCTTTAAATAAAAGAACTTTGATAAATTGTTGAATTCAAATACTGGATGCAAGTATTGCAAACGTTTTGGAGGAATTGAAAATACAGGTAAAAGAAAATCCTAAAATATATTGGATGTCTCGAACAGTCGCTCATGTCTTGAGCGAATGACACCCCAAGACGCCGAACATCTCAGGTGTCAAAGGCTTTGAGCCAATTCTCCTGTATTGCTGGTATGGTCCTTCCATCCGTGTTGATCAGCTCGTGGTATCCTCCAACTATGGATTTAGCAACCATGAAAGGCCCTTCCAAATTGGAACTCCTAGCCGAATGGAGATTGCGCTTAGTGGCTTTGAGAACCAAATCTCCCTCATAAAATTTGTTTGGCTTGATGGTTCTCGCCCTGAAGAACTTTTGATGATTCGACATTCCTCTGATGATGGGGTTCCATGGTCGTGCAATCAAAGTTTCCTGACTTTGTGGAACATATGGACACTCGTGCAAGGGAGAGTATAGAGGTTCTGCATCCAACCACTTGGTGAAGTATTGCCGAGGAGAAATCAACCACTCATAGCATTTGGTGAGTGCTGAGTTATTAGCAACATTGTGTCCCCGGACCAGGGTAACATATTTGATAGTGGACAATATGGACGCATGAGGAGGAATAAGACTTGCCTGAGTGCGGAACCTTTGGATGAAAGTATGTGCATTTTCTCCAGGTCTTTGCTTCAGTTCCATCAAGGCTTTGACTTCCTCCAGATGCTTGAATGATGGAGTATCCTCTGCTTCTTCGAATCGGAGCTTTCTTCAAGAGAAATGTGCAATTGAAGGTGTTGGAGTTACCTTTTCAGCATGAATCCATGTTCGTCCAAGGATCATATCATATCCTGGGTCTTCCCTGATTATGTGAAATTTGGTTTCTGCCCAGGTTGAACCGGTTTTTATCTTGAGGATGATGAAACCATATGCTTCCCTAGAAACTCCTTCATGATCTCTGACTGCAATGGGGGCATGAGTGGCTTCTTGTCGAGTAATGCCTGCAGCTCTGAGAGTTTTCAAAGGAATGATATTGACAGTGGTTCCCACATCAACCAACGTTCGCTTGAATTCATTTCCTTTGAGGTGAGCTGTAGTGATAAGTCCTCAGTCGTACATCTTCATGTCTGTTACTGGAGGCTCAGAGAGTGTGTCATGGATTACTAGACACTTTCCTGACACGATGTGATTCAATGCTGCAAATAGATCACTTCTCTGGGCCTTTGACAGATATAGCAATTCACATGCATGTACAATCAGGGATTGGACTGCTTCCTTGACATGTGGCTCAGAGAGCATGAAGGTCCTGATAGGAAGAGGATTTTTGTGCACTCCTTCAGTCCCCAATTCCCCTGAATCAGATTTCACTTTGAATATACGTTTTAAAGTTCTGCAATCACTGGTTGGATGGCTGACATATCTGTGGGAAATGGCAGAGCGTGGATTTTCCACTTCTTCCTCGTTGGCTCTCTTGTGACGGGGAGGCAATTTGATCGCACCGTCTTGAATCCAGACTTCCAATAACTCGATCACCTCTTCGATGGGAAAAGGGAAATCTGGCTCTTCTTGGTCGTTATGTTGACGCTGAGCCGGTGGTTGTGCATTTCTAGCCTGGTTGTCCTTCCTTGGTGCTTTTGTAGGATGGGACGCTGGAGGAGCATTCTTATGTTGCGCCTCAGATTTCCTCTTGCTTCCTTCAGCAACATTCGTGGAAGGTTGGACATTGTATTGTTTATTGACTAGGCGTCAGATGTTGCTTCGAGTGTCTCGCGGCTCTTCGGTTTTGACAGTTTTTGTTCTTTCCAGTAAGGCTGGAGCAGTAGGTTATGTTCGCTTAGCCGCTTCATGGAGTTCTGAGAAAGTTTGGAACCAGAGATTTTCCAGCAAGGCTCTGTAGATAGGGATCATACCGTTGATGCATAAGTCCACTAATTGTTGTTCAGTAACATTAGGATCATGACAATCCAAGGATTGAATTCTGAACCTCTTGCATATTCGTTCGGATGTTTGGTGTTTTTCCGAGCCATTCTCCTAAGTCGAAAGAGTAATCTGCTCCGACACGAAAAAGTATTTTCTGTAGAAGGCATTAACCATTTCTCCCAATTAGAAATGCTCCTTGGCGCGATGTTGTTGTACCAAGTATATGCTCGACGTTAGAGACTTTGAGAACTCCTTGGATCGGACGACATGATTGTGTTCATGTTCTCCTAATGCCTCCAGGAATCGAGAAATATGCTTTCGGGAGTTCCCATTCCATTGTAAAGTGTGAACGTTGGAGAAGTATAGCCTTTCGGGAGAGAAATTCTGACAAAAGAGGAATATGAAGGTTGATGATGATGGGAGATGGTGCCTTGCCATTTCCTCGATCCTCCATAAATTGCTCTAGATCTTCACGAGTGATGAAACCGGCATGCTCCTTTGTTGGTGGGTTTTCCGCAGCTTTGTGGACTTCATCATCGTCAACTACGTGGACTGGAACAACTTCAGGATCAACAGTTGAAGATGTTTCCTTTGCTTTTTCTTTCTCATGAATTTTCTCTGAAATCTTGTCAGTGAGAGTTTTGAGATAATTGCACAACTCTTTCTATGTTGCATGCATGTCAGTCCGATTTTTAGCGAGAACTTCTTGGACCTTCATGAGATCGACTATGGTAGGTGGATTTTCTATGATTTCCTCTGGAGATCGGCCGAAGAGAGGATGATTTTCAATGTTGGTTTGAGTAAGAGTAGTATCACCACCATTGTTAGAAGCAGGAATGGTTTCTGGAATACCATCATTGTTATTTGCTAGTGCTAGCGTCATTTGCATTTGTAATTAACCCAGACCTAAGACCAGCCATCTTGAGAAAATTTGAGATTGCAACCGAGAGAATGACCTCCCACTGTGGTCTCCAATCTGTAGATGGGGAAAAACGATTTGCTGGTTTTTAGGGAAGTAAAGAGTCGAGCGTGCGGACGAGACTCCTCAACCGAGCAAACTTGTTGAACCTCACAGATGCACCTGCAAAGGAGTGCTTAGATTCGAGAGATAAATCCGGGGACTCGGCCTAAACCAAGTCAATGGACGTCCCAGAGTCAATTCAGTCACAAAGAGGGAGATGGGTTGATCTGCAGGAGGGAAGGAGAAGTGTGTGGGATCAATGATGATCAAGGATTGTGGATGTGTTGAAGGTTTATGCCAATTTTCTGTGAACTATTGAGTTCGAATAAGTTCTGGTCGATTGATGAAATTTCTGAGAGTGATTGCTCCAAAAAGTGTTCCTTTTTCAATTGTGGATCCAGAGACTTATTTATATTTTAATAGCGAACACATTGATCTCAGTAAGTGCGGCGGTTTCATGAGTGGAAGAGTGGGAAAGTGGGAGATCGTGGTAAAACCAATTTCGTGTCGTGTGGAGACTTGGTTGATCATCCACCCACTACTTTGCTAACTCCTTCAACCGTTGCACGACTTACTCACATTTCTCATCGTGGATGAATCCACATGCGTGTCAAAACCCTAATTGTTTATCCCCATGTGACGTGATTGATGTCTCACGAATCGTGGTGTCTGCATGACAGACGTGTGTTTAATTAGTCAGTTATTGACTGTTTAGACAATGAGTCTAGGTTTTGTTGAATTGAGCATGAGTGACGAATGCTCAGGGGTTCATGGATCGAACATGTCTGTTGAGACGTATAGTTCTTTGAATGATGTTGACATTGCGCGTATTAGCAAAGATGGCAAATTCGACGACTGAGCATCGATTACTGAATATCGATAGTTGGATCAATATTCAAGCAACTGAACAAGTATTGCTCAATTCGACAAATCACTGAATATTGATAGTTGGATCAATAATCGAGCAACCAAGCAAGTATTGCTCAATTCGACGAATTACTGATAAATTACTGAATATTGATAATTGGATCAATATTCGAGCAACTGAGCAAGTATTTCTCAATTCGACGAATTACTGATAAATTACTGAATATTGATAATTGTATCAACATTCGAGCAACTGAGCAAGTATTGCTCAATTCGACGAATTATAAATTGGTGACGTGACCCAAAATATTAATCAAAATATTGGTAGACTATTGAATATTATATAATTAATCCAGACGTTGATTGATGGATCAACATAAATTTATTAGTGTTTGAACTTGCTTTGAATGATGATTTGTGGAGCGTTTGTTCGAAACCCTAATTTTTGATCAATTATTCGTCAATTTGACGAATTGCTGAAAATAGGTCACGAGTGAGGGAGGGACCGACCACATGGAAATAATGGACGACCATGTGGTGCTCGAGTGAGCGTGCATGAGTCCTTAGTTGACTGGTTGGTGAAAGAATGATGATTAAATGTCGGTTTCATCATTTATTAAAATAGTGCTCGTCTGAGCATTAGGTAATAAAATCTAATTTATGGAGAAGTGACGGACCGGCCAAGAAGGAATGAAACCGGCCCTTGGGGTGTGGGACCAGCTGATGGTCGATTAAGCAAATTCCAAGTTGGTTGGAAAGAGTTTGGACCCAACATGAGCCATTGAGAAAATTAGGTCAAAATTGTAAGAATGTGTAGGACTGGCTCCTTGCAAGCCTTAGGGCCGGCCTTGGTCAGTCAAGGAAGCATGCCCGTGTCACCACAATTTTCGTGTCTCAGTCCTGAGAGCTTCGGTATTTTCTGATGTGCTTTTGAGCAATATCTTGAATTTTTAGAAGAGTTCGGTAAATTCTTGATTTTGCTCAAACGAGCAAGTAGAATTTTGCCCGTTTGATCAAAATTTGGAAAATATTAAAATAATGATATTTTAATATTTGGCGTGAGTAGCCTAGTCGGTCATGCGACCATTTTAGTTTTTGGCTTTTTCATGGTTTGAGCAATATTTGAGAAAATATGAAGAAACCATGATTTTTGCTCAAACGGGGAGTTTCATGAGATGAGGGAAATAATAATTATGAAAGACTAGGGATTGCAAGGTGTGGGACCGACCACGTCTAGGGCATGGCCGGCCGGCTAGGTAGCCTAAATCCCACAGCACCTTTCCCTATTTTTATTATTTCTCATGAAACCGTGAAAATATGGAGAAACCATAAGTTTTGCTCAAACAAGGAAAATTGCTAGAATGAAGGAGTTTTCATGAGTTCATGAAAATAATAGAATAATTAAAATAAAGGAAAAAGGGCATGGGACAGCCATGGCGGAGTGACTGGCCGGGCTGGTGGGTCCCATAGGCGCCACTTTATTATGTTAATAATATTTTCTCTCTCCTATTCCGTGTAGTATTCCTCATTTGTCCATATTTTTGAATGCTCGTTCGTGTATTTGGGTGCTCGTTCGTGCATCATTGTCGAGTACACTTGCACCATTTTATGGGGCTTACTCAGTGATAGTCCAGATGCCCGATTGTTGAGTATTTATTACTAATTCATGAAATTCAGTGGAGAATGATTCATGAAACTGAGTAATAAAAGTGAGTAGTTGTTTATTATCAGTCCATAGGATCAGCCGTGGATTCGACCATGAATTCGGAATAATAAAACGAGTATTACCATTCCATGGGATCGTGGATTAGACCCAGTAATCGAGTAGTGAAACTATCTATTACCATTCCATGAGATCGGTAGTGGATGCGATCATGAAATCGGAGTAATGAGATTATCTATTACCATTCCATGAGATCAGTGTAGTGGATTCGATCATGAAATCGGAGTAATGAGATAAAATAGATTATCTTCTAGGAATTCAGTGGTGAATGTCACGGTAGAATTAATCTATTGCAGAAGGGATATTAGCCAGTTAAAGCGTCATACCCGTTCTGAAAGGTGCATAGTCAGCAAACAGCGAGTGTTGCCGAAGTCCTGAAGGCGTTAATGCTCTCAATCTTACGGAGAACCGCCTGGATCTATACACGGTCTCTCTACATAGTCAGGGAACAGTGAGTGTCACCGACGTCCTGAAGGTGTTATTGCTCTCAATCTTACGGAGAACCGCCCAATCGTTCTTCTATGTAGAGGCAAGTCTCTCTATGTAGTCATGGAACAACGAATGTCGCCGACGTCCTGGAGGCGTTTTGCCCTCTCAACAAACAATTATGTATGGAGGACCGCCCAATCTTTCTTATACATAGAGAGGCACAATGAAATGCGTAGCATCGAACGCTTAGCAAGTGGGAGGCATTTCGAGAATCATATTTACCGTGGCTCTGAGAGGTACTCGATCAGAGATCGTGAAACGGTTCACGGATCGAAAAACACGAATCGTCACATGTGTTCCTGAAGCCGAGTCAGAAACATGCAGTATCATGATTTTGCGATTTTAGCCCTTGCTGAAAATCCACCATCAACAACCCTACTACCACTACTTCTTCCACCACGTTATCATCACCACTCCACTAGTCTCACCAATACCCACCACCATTATCCCCACCGCGGATCCACCACCACCACCCACCATCAGTGTTTAATTTACCTATCTTAGGACCCTTTTTCTCACCCTACTACCACTTTTTCTTCTACCACCATCTTATCGTCACCATTCCACCAATCTCACCAATACCCACCACCATTATCCCCACCACTGCCCACTATCACAACCACTGTTACTGCTCACTGATATGGTTAATATCAAATAAATTTATTATGCATCAATAAAAATATATTCATTTAATTAATTAAAGAAACATTTATTATGAAATATCAATTGAACATTTATTATTAAAGTTTAATTAAACGTGATCATTTATAGCGATAGATTTATGTTCTGCAAGTATATATTTGATCGTTCTTTATCTAGCCTAGCTTGTCTAAACTTTGTTTAGTATTCTGGAAATACAATCAATTTTATTTTAATACTAAAAATCGTGACTTATGTGATCGGGTACTATAAATAGCTAGGATCCCATTTGCGTGATCCAACAGTCATGATCATAGTCTTATATGATTTAGTACCATCCTCAAAATATTTGTGTTTTGTCCTTACCAGTTGTGCTAAAAACAGCCAACTACATCTATCACAATAAAATATTGCCCATTTTGTAAAGACACAAAACTATTATTGTCCACTACTATTCACTAACATCCACCACCGTACGTAAAAACCATCCACGCCCACTATTTTTTCCACCACCAGTAATGTTACCACCTCCACCACTTACAAATACCCGCACTGTTTCCACCATCCACTGCTTCTTTCACTACCACCATTAAAAATTATTAATATAATTTTTAACCAGGGACACTGTAGTACAGTGGTAAAGTCATTGGGTGATGATAGTGATACCAGTTACCTGAATTTGAAACTCGCCAGCACCAAATTCTTTACCGATCAATATATATATATATATAGTTTTTAATAAACTTATTTATTAATACAAATATGTATTTATTCATTCATTATGAGCAATTAATAAGACATTAATTAATAAAGAACGCGTAGTTGGGGATATGGAAACTAATTGGGGGATATAGCTACATGACAAAATAGGGATCTAAATATCAAAGCTGGGTCACCCCTTATGTAATTATTTTTTTTAATTCCTAATCTAGCCCTCACTAATCAGGTTAAGTGGTTAATAATAATTAGTAAAAATCTTAAGTATTTGGGGGATAAATTAGTGTGTATTTTTATTAGAATTTGTGTGAGTGAGGTGAGAGTAGAAGGAGGGAAAAAATATTTGAGAGGGCATTTTTTTTTGTGAAAATGGAGGATGATTGTGAAGAGAGAATTGTTGCTAAGAGGTTGAAAATTTGATTTTTTTTCTTTGAATCCACCATTGTTGCAGTTGAAAAAGCACGGTGTTAAGCATGGTATTAAACAAAAAACCATGTCGGCATTTCTTTGAAATTTTCATAAATTGTTTGCCACTATCGGGGGGGGGGGGGTTAACAAAATTTTCTGGTTTTGATCTTCAAAACCTAAATTTTTTGTTCAAATTAGTCCACTTAAACATGACTATCTAATTTTCGAGCATGCCAAAGCACTGCTTAAACATAGTATGTTGCTTAAATTTCTGTAGGTACATGATGAAAAGTATCCAGAAAATTATTTTTTTCACTTGACTACTACCCATGGATAGATTTATATCTCCGAGCACGTTAAATCCTAAATAACCACATCCGGAACTCAGTACCACTTGGTCTTCATCCTAAATAACCATCCGGAACTTAGTACCAGGCGTGGTCTTCATCCTAAATACCTATGTCTGAGGAACCCAGAATCGGCATGATCTTCATCATAAATAACCATCTTTGGCACTCGGTCTTAGGCATGGTCGTCATCACTACCGGCGTGGTCTTCATCCCTACCGAATGTAAAAAAAAAAAAACAAAGTGAGGGAGCCGAGAGAAGGAAAATGGAATTTGAAAGGAAGTGAGAAATGTTTCGAATTTAAAAGGGAGTAGGGTATTTTTATGTTTGATTTAGCTTTTATTGTTGTAAAGGGTAGTTTCGTATTTTTGCCCCCCAAAAACACCCCTTAGCAGAAACTATTGGTTGGGGGAAGTAATTCATATCCCCAAATTAGTTTTGATATCCCCCAATTGTGGGTTCTTAATAAAGTGTTTATAATGGTTAGTTGAAAAAACCATGGCCGTAGATTTATCCCTCCTAGACAAATCTAGGTCGCACTTTATCTAGCCTAACTTAGCCGAGCTTTGTTTTGTATTCTAGATTAGAACTTAAAATGAACTTCTAATTAACTTAATTTATTACTGATATATCACTTTAATTTAGGGGATAGGTTCTACTAAGTCATTACGGACCAAAATCGCGTTCTTCCATTTTTTTTTAAAGAGGTTTCTCCCAATCCTCTACTTCATTCATATTTTGGCGTAGGATCTTCAAGTAACTTTTTCTTTGTTGGGTTTGTGCCAAGATTGTAGAGTTTTCCACGTGCTTCTTAAGGTACTCTTCCCATGTTTCATACTTTGAAACCTTTTGTGGAGTCTTTGAGGATACTATTTCCAAACCATCTAGAAATTCTTTCATATTCATACTACAATCAATAACGAGAATCTTGAGGTGTGGCTTTTTCTCTCTCCAGGGAGAGCTCCGCAAATTGGACAGTGCTGAGTTAAAAATTATAGAACCGATTCACATTAAAAACAACATTGTCTCTTTTCTTTGAAGGTTAATCAATCATCATATTCAAACTTAAATCAAGATGGGTTTTCAATTCGATGTTGGTTGAACAGAATTAGCTCTACAGTTGATGGATTCGGGTGGATTGTATTCTTCATACCTCTTGAGTTTCTAGATTGTTTTGGTCGAGTAGGTAAAAAGCTAAATCTTCCAGAAGTCGGAAACCAGGTTGAGTACCTGGAGTCTTCCTCCGCTTTGCCTCATGTAAGTATTCTCAAGTTCTTAAGCATCGTGCCTTTTTAGTTTAGTTTGTCTAGCTACTTTATGTTTATCTTCTTCGATTTGGGAAAAGTTTTTTATGGGGTTCACAATCCCTGGTTGATTCAAAGTCGCAGTTCACCACAAATTTCCTGCCGATTCACTCACCTTGATGTACCTTAACCCTCTATAAACCAAAATCAATTACAACAGTTCCCACTACCGCACCTTACTCAAAATCAAAATTAACTTCACTTAAATCTGGATGTTATCGATTATCAGAAACATCACCTAAAAATATGTTCTCCTTTCTTAATCATACCAATCCTCATATGTATCGGTTTACCTATGATGGGTTTCCGAACCGATCCGAGTAAAGATGATTATAGCTTTGGCCACACAATTCCTTCTCTTGTATCGAGGCAAATAAGAATATTAATCAACAAAGAGAAGGTCATTGGGTACCAAATCGCAAGAGAAAACATCTCAATGGGTAATAATTCATCCAAAGTATGTTGAGTGCCAGGAAAATTTGGGATCCACTCTCCATCTTAATCGAATCGGGGTAAACCAAATTCAAAACGCTGTAAATGCAGAATATTTCAAGGAAAATTTACTCCCGTTTAAAGGTATTATGGAAAAGAAGACATTATGTTCTTCATCTTCGTTTTCTTCCTACCTTTGAGCAGTTTATTGAGTCATGGGCAACCCAGGTTACGGAACCAAAATACATCTCACGAGGGAAGACAGAAAACTTCGACCTGACTTTCTCAAAATGAATCGTCCGCTCGATCGGATATGAAGTGGACCAGTTTAACATGTTTCAAGTGGTGGGGACATAACATTTTTAGGAAAAGTGACCGACTCTTTTCATGCACCTATCTACGACTCACTTCAAAATCTCGACAAAGGATGTAACATGAGGTTTTTGGGACGACATGTGGAGCCACATCTGTTCATTATCAACAATCAAGTGGGGACATTTTTGTTTTTTGGGAAAAGGACTTTACTATATCTTTGTCACATTTGATGTATATGATAAAGGAAGTAACATGGGTCCAGTTGGACTACACATGGAGGCATATAGACGTAAGGAACCAGAACAAATACAGAAGGGCCACGGGATACGGCTATTCATGACCCCGCCCAAACCAAATCAAAGGCGACCACAGCCGGGATGGTACTTCTTAATCGTTGGGGTTAAGTCTGCTGAGTCCCTCTATGGAAGAATGCGAGATGTTGGCAGAGCCCAACTCTCGCATGCAAAATGAGTAGTGTCTGGGAGGGATGTCAAAGAAATCTACATATTTTGACAGTCCAAATATTGCGCGATATCGCGCATAATTTCAGGCCATCTCGTTCCTTCATGTGCATAAATAAGTGTGCTATGGCACCATGTTTTGGTGGTTCTTTCTTTCCAGTCTCAGGTTACGGCCTTCACCATTCCTTAGGCGTTGGTTACTCACGGCTAATACGATGCTACACCAACAACTCATCTTCGCATCACCACCCAGCAACCACACCTTCCATCGCCACATAAGCGGTGAAATCAAGAAAAAAGATATTAGTCGTGCCTTTGCCAACTTTGTCTAAGAACTACCGTAATCGTCAACCAAAAGTATTTGCTTTTATGTTTTTCTCTTTTAGAATTTTAATTAAGTTTACTAGTAGTACTAAGGATAGCTTAAGTTGGGAACCATCAACAACAAGATTCGGTTATGCAAGTATCAAATCAACAACAACGGCAAAACGTGCTCATAGAAGGTGGGGACAAGATCCGTACACCACACCACAAAGAAGAATGACTACCAATCCGCCAATCCCTCGGCTAAGAGAATCATCAACAACACCAATGGATCACTTCATTGTGCGGACCAAGTATCCTTCAAAATTTGGGCTATTCTTGTGGATAGTCATTGAAGAAGGTTTCATAACCTTCACACTATGGAACTACCTCCATCGCTCCATCAACAACTATTTGACTAGTCAGAATCGTGATGTTCTACACCAACTTAAGATTCACGATCGAATCAAGAAATATCCTAGATTGTAATGACACTATGCAGGTATCAGGTATCACAACATGAATCAAATTTCGCAAGAACATCGATGCTATCAGGGGGATAAGGTCTAATCGAGCGAGACGGTCAGAAGTTAATGCTTATAATTGGGAATTAGTTATGCTAATGTTTTACTTACCCAATTGTAAAGACCAGGAATGCCATATTCCTAAACTATGTAACCCCTGAATTTCGAGCCTTTAAATAAAATTCTCCTTTTCAAAAAAAAAAAAAAAACAATCAATAACGAAAGGAAAAAAAAAATCAATCATAAGACTAACCCAAATTTCATACAAATTTTCATCACGAATAATCAATCATACAAATCCATACAAATTTACCTACAAACTAATCATACTTTTTTTTTCATCACAAATAGTCAAAATTTCAAATTTTTCATCACAAATAATCAAATTAAACCCCAAAAATTCTAAAAATCAATTTATGTCACATATCTTCTAAATCATCTACAAATAAATTTCAATCATGGATTGAAAGTGAAACATATATCAATCATCAATTTCATCAAAAAATCATCATAATCAAAAATAAATAAAAAAAACCTAAAATTTTAAATTCTTACCTCAATCAATTTCGTGGACGGAATCGAACAAAAACACTCTCAAACGATTCCAATCGTGATGCTCATCAAACCCAATGAACCAATCAATGAAATGATGGAAAAATCAAATCAGCGGAGTAAGAAATGAAGAGAAATTTGGGAATAAATGAAGAGAAGATCGAAGCCTGGTCACGGTGAAATGGTGGTTTTTCTTGTGCTGAATGGTTCAGCGCAGTCAACCAGTTTGACTGGTCATGCGCTATTTCATTCAGCGAAAAGTGCAAAAAAAAAATATATGATGAACGATTCAGCGCAGCCTCGCTATTTGATTCTACGACTAGCATGCTAGATTAGCACTACTATAGGACTTAGGAAGTTGCCCTAGGTGCCAATCTAGATGCTAGATTAGAAGACCATATGACTTAGCCTAATCATAAACCTAAAACTATTATTATCATCCGCAACAAACAAAAACCTTAACTATTTACCTTTTGTCCGAGACCTAAGTCGTTCTTTTTCCACTTATCCTTTTCTTCTTCATTAATTGATCCTTTCGATTAAACTTCCGATAAAAAAAAGATAGGCGGAAGAAGAATCATCAAAGAGATAATAAATCCGAATCTTCATATAAGGTTACATGCTCTAGATCCAAAAGAAGAATAACAAATTCATCAAGAGCCAATTAATCAATACAACAACAAAACGAATAATTCATCAATCAAGAACTTGAAACACCTCAACAATCATTTAATGATCCATGCATGAATTTTATTAGGTAAGAATCGACAAACCACTATTTATTTGTTGTTTTTGATTGCTTAAATATGTTAGATTAATTCAAATTCAAATTCAAATTTAATTTTAGAGTTTCGGGGCTTTTTATTGCGTCAAGTCCGGGAATTGACAAAATCATAGTTGTAGGTTAGTAATTGTTAAGTTCTATGGCTAGGAAATGATGAACTCCTATCCATAAGTGGGATTTTAAAAAATTAACGACCGTCACATAAATATTAGCCGTAAGTGGTTTTTCCTAGCCGTAAACATATTTAGGTTACAAAATCTAGTTTTTTGTCACATGAGTCCTAGCCGTACGTGTTTCTGAAAGTTCAATTTTTTTCGTTTACGGTTAGGTTGTGGTATTGAAAACCTAGTTGTAAGTGGTTCTAAAAGTTCAAAAAATTGACTTGTATTTTTACGGCTAGGTTGTAGTGTCGGAAACTTAGTTGTTAAGTGGTTCAGAAAATTTATAATAAAAATCAAATTTCTTTGTTTGTAAATTTTTGAGCTTCTTATATATATCGAACATAGTGTTTAACATGTTTTAGGAATCAACCAAGGGGAAAGAAGAAGAAATGGCAAGAAGTAACACCAAAATATCGTCGGACTTTATCCCCAAGTAAAAAGATTTTATTAGGGAAAAACAAAGGAATAAATGTGCACTTCTTATTGGTGAACCAAGAGAAGAAGAAAGTGAACGAGCGGTTGTGATTTATCAATTACAAAATTAATAGATAAAGAAACTTTAGAAGGAGAACAACAACAAGATAATTCCCATGGTAACAACAAGAAAAACAAGACAAACAAAGAAAACAAAAAACCAGAACCTAAATCCTAAAGGAAAACAAATTATTGAAGGTTTAATGTTGTTGACTGGAATGAAGAATGACAGACCTTGGGGTGAAAAACTTTTGGTAATGTCATGTGTTTTGATAGGTTGTAACGTGAGTTAATTATTTAATGGAAAAATGTTTACACTAATATATTTCAAGCATATGAAATTTGGAATTTTAGAATCACTTTGACTAGGTTTGGACATTTTCCACCTAGTCATAAGTGACTGAAAAATTAAAATTTCTCTCATATTTTATCATATGGCTAAATAACAATGTCTAGACCTAGACATAAGTGCAATTTTATAAAGACTTGGTGTGTGTTGTAATATGGTTTAATGTACTATTATTAGTTTTATAATTAAGACTTGGATTAAAAAAGTGTTCATCAATAACTAAAAATTGAAATTACAATGGCCAATCTCGAGTAATGTGTTGTCAAAACATTTTTTTTAATCAAAATTATGAATGAGGTATTTCCCGGCAATGCCTTTATTGAGTAATGCAATGCCTTGTGTGAGGATCATGATGTCGTGGAATAACTATTAAACGAAATGAATTTGTCCATCAAGTTAATGATATTGAAATGAGCTTGGCATTAAAAGTTTGATCCTTTCCAATCTTCGCAATTCCTAAAGAGACCTCTTCATCCACTTTATTATCTGTTTCACCCCTTAGTCGATATAGATTGACATTGAAAGTTAAAGCGAGTTGAATTCGTCAATGGCTTACCTATTGTTACATATAAGTTTGAACAACCTTGCTCTAATTACGGTTATTCAGGTTACTGGGTTTGAGTGTATAAGTTTTCATGAATGATCTGCTAAATCATGATGGAGAACATGCATTCGTGACCCTAGCAGAATAGTATAGCAAAGTAATTTTGACAAAGATATAAATCTTTCTCTAAGGTGAAATTTGGGACTAATATAAGATTGAGCCATATCTTGAGAAAGTTTGAGTAAAAATTAAAATTTCGTGTATGATATTATATGTGTAGAAAGTGTGCCTTTTAATGTTACATATAGGAGGTTGTGTACCAACAAATATATTTCTTGAACAAATCGTCCAACGGTCGTATCAACAATATATATTTTTTGAACCTTACGCCCAACTAAACAAATATATTCTTAAACAACTAAAAATAATGGTTATATATTTTCCTATATAACCGCATAAAATTAAATCATTTTTTTCTTCCAAAAACAACAACTTCCTATAACATTCTTGACCAACACCGTCAATCATGTATTCTAAAAGCAAAGCAGACCAAATATTATACATGGAAGTAAAAGAGGTTTGTTCGTTATGTTTCATGGATAACCATAATTTGATGCAATACCCTTGGTTTAGAGTAATTTTTTTTATAGGGGCAATATTTGATGGGGGCTTGAGGGACAAATAGGGAGCTGCCATTTGTCATTTCGGTTAATGGTTTATAACGATTTAAAGTTCTTATTATTCAAGGGAAGGGTATTTTTGGTGATTCTAAAATTATTCTAGTAAAACCCACTTATTTCTTTTTCTTCTTCTCCAAATATATTGTTTGCTTACCTTCTTCAGTTCTTCTTCTCCAAATATATCACCTGTTTGGCTCCTACACTCCTACATCCATAGATTGCTTTAGCTTGATTTTTAAAACGAAAAAAATTAAAGAATGAACCAAAAAACTCACTGATTTTCCCCCATCAATTAAATTTATATAACAACAAGTAAAACCCATGATTTTGATGATCTAATAAAATTACCCTACAAAAATGAAGAGTTTTTTCATATCTCCTTGAAACCCTAATTTTAAAGACGCCAAATTCTAATTCATTATATTCTCATCTCAATAATTTCTGATTTATATCTGCCTGCTAATTTTTGTCCAGGTAGTGATGGTTGGGAATTAAAAGAACATGAAGAAAATGATGACGAGAAAGAAAGACGAAAATTTAGGGTAAAAGCTTTTTTTCTTTCCACGACAAGTGTGTATTTTTTTTTACAAATTTCTGAAAAAAAAATAATTTGTTTTTGTGATATGGGTTTCGTTTGTAATGGTGTTTTACACTATGTGTTTCTTTGTATTGGAAATTTTTATGATTTTGTTATCGAAGTGTGTTCGAGGTTTGGGAGTTGGGAGTCTTAATTAGGACATTTGGTTTCCATGGAATTTGGGTGCTTTGTTTGTGTTTTAAGGTGGATTAAAGAAAACGCAGGGTACCAAGTACACACTCATCTATTTTGTTCGGCAACCTGTATGGACAAAACTTAATAAAATTGCAAGTAGACCAATTGTATGATCCTTGACAATATGTATATAGATTTTATATCTTTAACCTCTACTCAATCAATATGTATATATATATACAAGGACCGTAAACCTGATTTTTAAGTAGAGTACTTGGACGATCTCAAAAATCAATATCCAAGATCAATCTAGTCGTATTTGAATAATTCAATCAGAATTCTGCCAAGCAATTAAACTTGTTATCCGTATTCTTTCGAGATACGAATTCTATAAGAAACTAGTCTCGTAATCGATTGCAATTAGGCACACGTATCTACTTAGATTGAATATGTACAAACATATGTAAATCCAATTATAAAGATAAGAAATATAATGCGGAAAAGAAAAAATACAAGACACCAGAAGTTTTGTTAATGAGGAAACCACAATAACAGAAAAAAACCCGAGACCTCATCCAAATTTGAATTAAAACGTATTAAGCCGCTACAAACACTAGCCTACTATCGGACTTGATTTGGAATGTAGTTGAGACCAAATCTACCCTCCAAGCGATTTAATTACAGTCACGCTCCTTACGTTCTTGAACCTCAGAAGGCTCTGCGCAATTGATTCCCTTAGCTGACGTCCTTTACATCTTAAGAGTTGCTTCAACCTAAGTTAAGACTTTTATACCATTCTGCCTCTAACATATAAGCCTATTTTATTTCCGTTTAGATCAAAGATCAAGGTGAGGAAATTTGTTTGCAATAGACAAAGCTAGCAAACCTCACAAATCCGGAACTTATGACTCCCTAATAGCAGCTTAGATTCATAACCACCTGTCAAGAACAATCTTCAAAAGATCAATTAAGATCAGTTTGCTAATATCTATCTTGAGGAATCACAAAAGTATGAGACGAAGAGAACTTTGTGATTACTATCTATCTTGTTTGAAAAAGATTAAGAAAACCTCGATAACAGAAAAGCAAGATCAAGATACACGAACTATCAAGGCAAAGATAGTCGGACATGGCTTCACGAATTCCAAAAGCGAAGTCTTTTAGTCATAGACCTAATTATGTTTCTCAGGGAAAACCTAGCTAGGTCTATAAATGACGACTCTGGAATCAACTAGGATGCAAAGTGTCAGGGATTGAATTTCACAATTAAAAGAGCGTCTTTATTTATAGATTTTCAAGGACCAGGGGTTGCTTAGAATTCAAGCTAAGATAACTTGAGAATCAAGCGAACACTTTTAGGTCTTGAAAATACAATTGAAGAATATACACCAGGAACCGGTTCTGGAACCGTTTATAATGATTGTTCGGTTTGGCAAGTATGCCAAAGAACTAAAGCAATTTGATGTTCATTTAAATACCTAAGAATTTAATCATGATGAACACACATTAATGTTTGAGAGAGTTCTAGTAATGTTAAACATATTTTAAAAATAAGTCTTTGAGCATATACTAAAACTTAAATGGGATGATTTGGTACAACGGTTCATGAACCGTTAGCCTTGTTCGCGAGTCAGGTGAAACGGTTCGTGAACAGGGTTCGACAAGCCTGCAAGACTACCGAACTCAGTTGATCACGATTCATGAACCGGGTTCGTCAACCATTAGCCTTTAAAACCAACTTCCAAAATTGATTCACTTGCAGGTTCGTGAACTTGATCCTCAACTGAAATTGTGGTTTCCGAACTGGCCCGCCAACCATCATGTATTTATAAAACTCAGATATCTAAGGTTTGCGAATTGATTTGCCAACCTACCCTGAGTAGAAATATCAGTAAGTTTAATATTTCTCTCTTATGATGTTTGAAACATTCCCGCATGATAAAACATTTGCGTTGGAAATTTTCAATTGATCCACAAATTAATTCACACAATAATGTTTAGAACTAATATTATTTACGATCATTGAACATCTTTGCTTAGAATCATATTTCGAGATTTTTAATAAGACAAGCTTGACTCGAAACTTCTTCTTTGTAAATCAACTAGAAGTCATAGGACATCGTCGCACCAAGTTAGAATGGTAAGATAGTGAATAAAATAGAATGGTTAAATTTTCACATACGATATAAAGTTCTCCAAATGTCTTTGTCGATCTTCAATTTTCAAGGGGTAATGTCTCATACCCAACTACAAAATTCTAACCTAGTCCGAGACTTGACTTAGTAGACTAGAAATCATGATATAATTTTGATCATCTAACATTGACAACAAGCTTGAGATAGAAAAACTTGTAGGTTTAACCGAACATTGCTCTAATCAATTTAGTGACAAAACTATTCAAATACATGTGGATTCAAATAAATAAACTTTTGACAATCAATATGCTTGATTTTCTTGGTTCTTCAAAAACGCCTTGAATTCTTCGTACTTCAAGTTCTTCACGGTTTAGCACATGTTCGTTCAACACCTTTGTTGTTGAAGATCCATAACAATAAAAACTTATGAGAATACACAAAAAGAGCTTTGCTAGAATGCGGTAATCATATTCTACTAATTGGTTGTTATACGGAAACATAGTACAATATTGTTACTGTTTATGGGTGAAAACTACTCCTGCAGAATTTGGTAATTTGGGGTGTGGATGAGGAATGAATTTAAACCTTAAACAAATGCCTTTGCGTGGTGAGTGCTTGTAGATTCGAGAGATCAACGTGCAAGTCCTACCTAAACCAAGAAATGGCCGTTCCGGACTTGTTTCGGTCACAAAGTGAAGGAGATGGGGTTGATCTTAGGGAGGGAAGCGAAAGAAGGTGTTGAGATTGTGAAGGTGTTGGCTTGCTTATGACTTGTAACAGAAAGGTGGCGGGCTTGTGATTGATGCAAGCAAGCTGCTGGGTGTTGGAATACGTTTTTGTATTAACACTTGGTTTTGTCTCAAATGCGGACTTGTGTTGTTGTTTGAAATAGGGCGGAGAACCTATTTATACAAGTCATTGAGCCTTATTCACGTCTCTCGTGGGAAGTGGAGAAGTGGAGTGATGGAGTAGTGGAGTTGTGCGTCGGTGCGACATGACCGAGTCTTGCCCACTTCTCTGTTCATCTCTAACCAGTCCCTGCGACTTCTAACACGTTCTTGTGATGGCGCGTTTCACGTTGCACAGCTATAAACCAGACCAATACCGATATGTATCCCCCGATTTGTGACATGATTGATGTACGTGTGGATCGTGGATCCACGAAAGATAGCATGTAATCTTTGAATTGAATAACTGTGTTATTCGGGAAGTCGATACTTATGAAGTATCGTGTGTATTTTATCGAGTGCGCATTATGGTGTGGTAAAGTGATGAGTAATGACGCCTCACTAACCAAATAACTCGACCCGGGGTTGTATAACCAAGGTGGTGAAGTTGGACGGATGAGATGATCTTTGAGACACTCATCTGCACCAGATTAATGAATATTAGGGTTTTTTGAAGAGGTGCGCAAGCATCACTCTTGACTTAGTGAAACCAAGCATGGAAAGGATTTGGAGAGGACCGACCAGGCATGTGTGGACAGACGATGCATGCCGGTGTGCACGTCCATACCTCCTTTGTCTATGAAGGCGCGATCAGGGGCCACTCAATTTGGCCGGTAAAGTTGAGTGGTTGAGATCGGTTTTGCGGCAATCCATTGCCGCAAAGGAGTTGGAAAGCCGCGTGACATCCTAGTTTGGGCACGCGTTTCAAGGCGACCTATCTTGGTCGGTCTTGGTCGATCATACCAGCGACAGGTGGTAGGTCGGGTGTTCACACCTATACGATTATCCCATGAAAACGTGATAAGCCATCCAAATCGTCTAGGTGAAGTTGAGTGGTCGAGATCGGTTTGTGGTTTGGGAGGCGTGGCCATGCTAGTTTGGACGCACGTTTTGGATTAACCAGGCATGATATGCCTTGGCCGAACACATGAGGAGGTAGATGGGCCCATGGTGGTCATCTTTGAGTATGGCCAGAGCCCGCTTAATCTAATCTGTGACCCTCCATTCGTGGGGGAGAAGATGGACGCGCGTGATGGCTTGAAACCCTAATTTTGGCTTTTCAAAAGCCGTGCGCCATCTCTTGTTTGGGTGACAATTTTGTCACGACCAACCATGGTTGGTTTTGACCAATTGGTCAAATGTGTAGGCGGGCCACGGTGATCGTGTTGACATGCTCTGGGCCCTTTGAGTCTACATCTACACCCTCCATCTATACCTGCGAAGATGGATGGTTGAAATTTGTTTTGCGACACATGTAATATGCCGCAAACCATAATTTAGGGTTTTAAGTCCATAATGCTTGGTATGAGCGGTTTGTTGGCAAGCCTAGCCAATGATGAGCCATGCGGGGTCGGCCGTGGGTATTTCATACACAGCAGGGGGTGATGGAATTGATTTGGGGTCATCAATCATCTTATGGAGTTGGATGGTGCGATCGAATCATATCGGATGATACGGATTGTCAGGATGCTCAATCGGGCTAGTATAACACAGGAGAGGGCTCAATCGGGCTAGTATAACACAGAGAGTCGGCTGTGCGGGTATTTCGTACATGGTTTCATTATAGTGCTTGGAGGTTCGTGTTACTCTGTAAGAGTAACACTCAGTCGTCATGCCACCTTGATAATGAGTATCTTGAAATACAAGGTGATATGAAATTCACGGGATGGGATTGTTGCTACATGCTCCAACACGGAGGAATTTCATGTATTCACTGAGAATGGGATTGTTGCTACATGCTCCATTCTTGGTGAATTAAGTGAGGGAGTATCCAACACTTACAAATGGCTTTATCTTTTACAAGATGTCAAGCACATGATTTTTTAGGTTTTTACAAATTTAACCTTAAACGAAAATCCACCATCAACATTAAGTCTGCCTAGCACATAATGGTTACACTATTGTATGGTAGGCATGAGATGGTGACATACATATATCTTGAGAAATGACCAGGCTAAAGTAGATTCATATTTAATGGGATAGTCGGGCGTTGCCACTAGAAGCTGGTTGGTTCGATTAAGGATACGAAGGAAGCAGGACTTGATCGGTGAGTCGCTTTGGTTCCTCTTGTACATATTTGAGCTCAGTAAGCTTCTTCGGGTGTACTTCCTTCATCATACACGGCTTTCCTCGGTATATCGATAAGCCTCGTCGATTGTTATCCGGAATTAGCGACCTTCATAGGTGGCAAGTAAAGACTTCTTTTTCTTCTCCTCGGGATTACGTCGACTTGTGAGATTATAAAGAATCGTCTCACGTGGTAGTTTATTCTATATCTCGGTATTGCTCGATCTTGATTGGTGATCGAGTGATTTGGTTTTTTTGATTTTTTTGTGCGCTCATAACCTCCTCTCCTTTGCGAGTTTATCATGGAAGCGGCCGACGATCATTCTGTTACTTCCCGGAAAAGAAGTTTCGAAGTTGACAAGCCCAAAACCGTGCACACGAAGATGTAATGGCTAAGATCGATCTTCCGCTTAGTCAAGTCGGCCGTGCGATCTGGGGATGTCTATTTCACACCTTCGTATTGCAAGAGGACGTATCGTGCACTTTCGGCTGCGATTGACATGGAGGAGCGGTGGAGGCGCGAGGAAACGCTGCGGACACTAGTAAGCGCAAGGCGAGAGAGATTTGCGGCGAGGTTGAAGAGGCGGAGAGTTTGAGCATGAACGACCTCCGAATGAAAGCAAGTGTAATTACTTGGTCGGACGGGGCGTGATAATTCTTGACTCCGCTCGAGAGGAACTTTGAACATACGAAAGCAATTGGTACGACTCCTAATGTTGATGCGCTCTTTAATGCTCCCGCTGATGATGTTGGGATGGAGTGCGGCTAGCTGCGGAGATGTCGATGCGAAGTTGAGGTAGATTCGAAGGGAGGAGCATCAACGGTGTGACGGCGACGGGGCAGCAGTGGTGCAGGCGATGTCGATCCTCTTGACGGCTAAAACCTCTTTTCTTCTTTCTTCTTTCCAAGTATATTTTGTACGCTCGAACATCTTCCTTGTACTCGGTGGCGGTCGGGTTCAAGGTTTTTCCTCCATTTGATTGTTTGAATAAAGTTTTCTTTTATAATCCTTTGTCAAGGCTGCAATCAACCTTCTCGGGAGCAAGGGTGCGCCTTCACACGTAATCCTTAGTGATAAAAAAAGTAATACTATAATGAAATATCCACGGACTGTGCTCTGATGCAAGATCTTCTTGGCTTTCTTTGGGCGAGATGGCTCAAATCATTTTCCTTTTGTGCACACGTTCTATTTCCTTCTTCCCATGAGATGCTTGTTTAGGATTTCCTTTCTTACTTAGTGTGTTGATTTAGGCCGACTCAGGGCTTTGTGTTTTTAGGGGTAGAGGGGTTCTCAGATGGAAATAATACTTCAATTAAATTGAGAATTTAAAATTGGAACCCTAACTGTGAATGCAAGTATTGCAATCATCTTCTGGAGGAATTACAAGTATGAAAAGAAACACGCTGGAAAAATAGCACAGCGTTTTAAAGAGTGGAGGATGCTGGAAAGTGGTAGCACAGTATCTTAAGTTCGGTAGGGTTTGAGCCATCGTGAGTGAATTGTTATGCCCTCTAGTTTATCAGCGTTGATGAGTTTGCAGTAGCCGCCTAGGATAACATCTGCTACCAGGTACGGTTCATCTTCTCTTTCGGTAGGCAAGTCAGGTGGAGTGGTCATCTTCACCGTCACGCTCCCAACATTGAACGTAGTCGCCTTCGTCACCCGGGTCTCAATTCCAAGCGGGTTTGGTCGTGCGAATACTTGGACCTTGGCCTCATCGTCTTTGACCAAAAACGGCTTTCACGCTCTGATAAAACGCTTGAAAGGGCGGCCTCCCATTCACATCTCTTAGCGGGGGTTGGTTTGTTGATTGGAGCAGTCCCGGGACTTGTCGGAATGAGGGCGGTAGGTTGCAAAGAGAGTTGTGTGGTGAGACTTACTTGACATTGGGACCTTTCAATGTATGCTTTGGCAGGCTCTCCCAGGAAGTTGTGTCACATCGGCACGTTCTTTGGTGCGGCAGCAAACAATCATCGGGAGGTCAGAAGGCGTGTTGGAGATTCTTCAGTACCGAAACCGGTAGAGGACAGACTTCCGGTATGGCTTTGTTGTCCTACATCCAAGAGCGCCATAGGATCATGTCGTAGTTGGGATGATCTTTGACTATGTAGAACTTTGCTTGCGTCGAGGCATCACCCAATTTGACTTCAAGATCAATGTATCCATATGCATCTCTAAGCTGTCCTGCTGAATCTTTAACTACAGTTGGGTGACGAGTAGCTCCCTGCTTCGAAATCTTTGCCTCTCTCAAGGTCTTGACAGTAGTGATGTTAAATTCGGAAGCCGTATCAATCAACACGCTATCGAATTCAACGTTTCTCAAAGAGTGACGGTTAGGAGTCCCGATTTCCATTGCTCATGCCTTTCGGGAAAGGCATGGGGTTCTGGACTCTTGGATGCAAACGCCTACGACACAACGTGGTTGAGGGCGCAAACATGTCTTGGCCATTGTCCTTTGAGAAGTACAAGATTTCACATATGTGATCCATCATAGATTGTATGGTCTTGCTGACAGAATCCCCCGGAAATCATGCGGTTCACGACGATAGGTAAAGTGCTCTATGAACACCCTCGTTTCCAGCCGGAGTTCCCCTGTCTCTACCTTTTCCGAATATCTGTTTCAACTTTGTTGCAATCTTTGGTTGGATGATGGACGAACTTGTGGTAGCAACAATATCAGGATTTGCCATTTCTTCTTCGGTTGGAGGACGTCGATAGGGGCGGCTTTACGGCGTCGTCTTGGATCCACGCTTCAAAGAGCTCTATCACTTCATTCATGGGAAAAGGAAAACCCGTGTCTTTAGTGTTTTGTGCGGGAGTTTTGCTGCTCCTTTTCGAGACGAAGTCTTGTGTCTTAGGGATGTCCGCTTGGTTTGTTGTTCGATCACTGGAGCTTTCCTTTTCTCTCCTCCTTGATACACTCCTGAAGGACCGGTGTTGTATTGCTTTTTCGTGAGGCGCTGCTCCCTCGACTTTCACGTGAATCTTCACTTCGAACAACTCTGGTTCTTTCTAGTAGTGCGGTGCGGTTGTTCTTGAACGTTTTGCGGCCTCGTGGAGTTCGGAGAGAACGTTTGAAAGTCCAGTTCTCTAACGACGCGGTATATGGGTATCATCCCGTTGATGCACAACTCCACCAATTGTCGTTCGGTGACGTTGGTCGTGACAATCCAGCGTTTGAGTTAAGATCTTTTGGCGAAGTCGTTAGGATGCTCGTTGTTCGTGAAGAATTCTTCTAGATACGAAAAGGTGATTTGTTCAGACACGAAGAAATACTTTTAGAAAGCATCGACCATCTCGCTCCAGTTGGATATCTTTGTTAGGTGCGATGTTGTTGTACCAGTGTATGCCCTCCTCGTAAGTGATTTCGAGAATTCTTTGGTATGAGAACATGATTGTATTCATGTTCCCCAAGGATTCCAAGAATCGAGAGACATGTTCACGAGCATTACCGATCGGGTCGTAGAGGAGGCTCGGGAGAGGTGTAACCTCTTGGAAGAGGGATTCGTTGCATATCTTGAGGGTATGGAGGTTGGTGTTGGTGTGCATCCGTCGATTTCCTTTGCCTCGGCTTTGAAAGAGTCGTTCTAGATCCTCACGTGTGATGAAGTTGGGTGGCTGGTCCCTTTCTCTTGAACATTCGGGAGCAACACGAGCCACCTGTCGAGTGGAAACGCCTGCTCCGGGTGAATTGAAGGCATCTCTTGTTGGCTCCAAAGATTGACGTGAATCCTGCGGCAATCGTTCGAGTCAAAGTCTTGAGGAAAGTGAGTACCTCCTTCTCGAGTTGCGGCCATATCTGTTTGAGTCTTAGCAAGAACTTCTGTTTCTCCATCAAGTCTGCAACGGTAATAGACGGTGGTCCTCTCTTGTACCTCTCGGCTCCTCGTCACGATGGGGAGTGAAAGTTGTTGCTCTGGTGACCCTTTGGAGGTGTTACACTTGAGAGATCCGGGATTTGCGATCGCTCGCTCTGCAGTGATGGGGGCGTTACACCTCTTGGGATGTCTCTGCTCCGCTAGTGTTGGTGATAGAGGTAACGGCTCCTCGAGATGTGTTGGCTACGGTAGCTCCACCGACGGGTACTTCGACACCGGGATTGGTACCCACACTAGCCCCATCGAGTTGATTCTTGATCCGGACCTTAATTCCACCATCTTGAAATGAATTGTTGATTGAATTGATTCTAAGATCTACCCTTTTGAAATTGATAAAATTGAATCGGATTTCGAAGAAATTGACTTTACAACCGAGAGATTAATCTCCCACTTTGTGGTCGCCAATTGTTTATGGGTGAAAACTACTCCTGCAGAATTTGGTAATTTGGGGTGTGGATGAGGAATGAATTTAAACCTTAAACAAATGCCTTTGCTAGCGGTGAGTGCTTGTATATTCGAGAGATCAATACGTGCAAGTCCGGCCTAAACCAAGAAATGGCCGTTCGGACTTGTTTCGGTCACAAAGTGAAGGAGATGGGGGTTGATCTTGGGAGGAAGCGAAGAAGGTGTTGAGATTGTGAAGGTGTTGGCTTGCTTATGACTTGTGAGAGGTGAGCGAGGCTTGTGATTGATGCAAGCAAGCTCTGGGTGTTGGAATACGTTTTTGTATTAACACTTGGTTTTCTGTCTCAAATGCGGACTTGTGTTGTTGTTTGAAATAGGGCGGAGAACCTATTTATACAAGTCATTGAGCCTTATTCACGTCTCTCGTGGGAAGTGGAGGAAGTGGAGTGATGGAGTAGTGGAGTTGTGCGTCGTGCGACATGACCGGTCTTTCCCACTTCTCCTGTTCATCTCTAACCGTCACGACTTCCTAACACGTTCTTGTGATGGCGCGTTGTGTAAACTTGAGACCAATACCCGGTATGTATCCCCCAGTTTGTGACATGATTGATGCTGTGTGGATCGTGGATACACGAAAGATAGCATGTAATCTTGAATTGAATCTTGTGTTATTCGGGAAGTCGATACTTATGAAGTATCGTGTGTATTTTATGCGGAGGTGCGCATTATGGTGTGGTAAAGTGATGAGTAATGACGCCTCACTAACCAAATAACTCCTGACCAGGGTTGTATAACCAATCTGGTGGTGTTGGACGGATGATATGATCTTTGAGACACTCATCTGCGACCGTTAATGAATATTAGGGTTTTTGAAGAGGTGCGCAAGCATCACTCTTGACTTGGTGAAACCAAGCATGGAAAGGGATTTGGAGAGAACCGACCGGGTATGTGTGTAGACAGACATGCCGGGTGTGCACGTCCATACCTCACTTGTCCCATGAAGGCGCGATTTAGGCCACTCAATTTGACCAGAGTAAAGTTGAGTGGTTGAGATCGATTTCTGTAAATCCATTGCCACAAAGGAGTTGGAAACCGTGTGACATCCCTAGTTCGGGCACGCGTTTCAAGACGACCTATCTTGGTGGTCTTGGTCGATCATACCAGCGTGTAGGTGGGAGGCTGGTGTTCACACCTATACCGATTATCCCATGAAAACGTGATCCGAGCCATCCAAATCGTCCGGCGAAGTTGAGTGGTCGAGATCGGTTTGTGGTTTGGGAGGCGTGGCCATGCTAGTTTGGACGCAGACGTTTTGGATTAACCAGGCATGATATACCTTGGCCGAACACATGAGGAGGTAGATGGGCCCACGGTGGTCATCATGGTATGACCTAGGCCCTTGCTTAATCTAATCTGTGACCCTCCATTCGTGTCGGAGAAGATGGACGCGCGTGATGGCTTGAAACCTAATTTTGGCTTTCAAAAGCCGTGCGCCATCTCTTGTTTGGGTGACAATTTTGTCACGACCAACCATGGTTGGTTTTGACCGATTAGTCAAATGTGTAGGCGGCCCCACGGTGATCGTGTTGACATGCTCGGGCCCTTTGAGTCTACATCTACACCCTCCATCAATACCTGCGAAGATGGATGGTTGAGATTGTTTTGCGACACATGTAATATGCCGCAAACCCTAATTTAGGTTTTCCGTCCATAATGCTTGGTATGAACGGTTTTTGGCAAGCTAGGCCAATGGCCAGGCCATGCGGGGTCGGTAGTGGGTATTCCATACCCGCTGAGGGTGATGGAATTGATCCGGGGTCATCCAATCATGCTTATGGAGTTGGATGACTGTGACGAATCATATGACCGATGCTGGTCAGTCCTGGATGCTCCAATCAGGCTAGTATAACACACCGAGAGGGGCTCAATCGGGCTAGTATAACACACCGAGAGTCAGCCTGTACGGGTATTTCGTACATGGTCTCATTATAGTGCTTGGAGGTTCGTGTTACTCGTAAGAGTAACACTCGGTCGTCATGCCCGCGTGATAATGAGTTTTGGAAATGCAAGGCCGATATGAAATTCACGAGGATGGGATTGTTGCTACATGCTCCAACCCGGGAGGAATTTCATGTATTCACGAGAATGGGATTGTTGCTACATGCACCATTCTTGGTGAATTAAGTGAGGGAGTATCCAACACTTACAAATGGCTTTATCTTTTACAAGATGTCAGCACATGATTTTTTCGGTTTTTTACAAATTTAACCTTAAACGAAAATCCACCATCAACAGTTACCTTTCTTAAAATTCAATTGCACCACAATTTTGAAGCAATACTACGGTGATATGTTCTCCCCCTTAGTCAATACATACTACTTTTGCAAAATATGTAAAACCTATAGAGAATAATTTAATCCCCTTACATGATAATCGACAATCCATATGTAATGTAGCAGGATACTACTTAATTATTCTTCCCTTTTTGTCAATAAAATTGGCAAAAGGCGAAAAAGCAGGATCAAGATGAATTAATCAAAAGAGTATTCAAGACTAGAGAACACGTACCAACATTAAGTTTAGATGATTTCACCAAGTAAAATCGGTTTGTGTCAAGGAGATTTAAAGGTACAAGAATCTCCAACAATTCCACATCCGCTCTCCCATGCAAAGATATTACCATTAAGCACAAGTTCAAAAGAACTCTCCCCATTTGATATCATTCTGAAAGAACGACATGAGCGACCTTAACTCTAATCACAAGAAGGATTTTCCTTGTTATTTGTGTGTAAAAACAGTTCTTGGTTTTACGGTAAAAAAGTTGTGGTGCGGGCAAGTGCTCGATCAAACAAATGCTCGAAGAAGCAAATCGTTTGAACCTTTAAACAAATGTCTTGCAGGGGAGTACTTGGAGTTCTAAAGACTAATTTGTAGGATCTGGACTAAACCAAGACAATGGACATTCCGGGTTCAATTAGGTCACAAGTGGAATGAGAAGGGTGGGGTATGTAGGGAGGAAAGGTGAGATTGTGTAGAGATCAATGAAGATTTATCGTTTGATAATGTGATATGTTGAACTGCTTGAAAAATGATTCTCTATGTAGACAAGAGAAATCTTCTGAACGTGTTTGATAATTGATTGTCGTAGGTTTTTCTTACGTTGAGCCTTCTTAGTCTTAGTTATCAAATCATAGGTTGAGGAACCTATTTATTGCAGCACATCAATCTCCTGTAAGTGGTGACAGTTGAAGGAAGTGGAAGAATAGGGAAGTGGGAGAACATGGAAAAACAATTCCACTTTACGTGGAAGACCTGGTTGATTGACTATCAACTATTCCAAATTCTCATTTAACTGTCAGCACGACTTACCACATTTCTCATTCGTGGATGTACCTCACATCACACGTTTTGTAGGCCGCCATACCAAAACCCTAGTGATATCCCTCTATGTGACATGAATTGATGTCTCATGTGTGAATGCAACTGCGGATGTATTTTGTTTGGTCCATATTTGACCTAATTAGACAATTAGTCTTAATTGATGGCCCGATCGAGTTAAAGTTCATAACGATGGATGAATCATGAAGTGTTTGCTTTGGAACAACAACATTCTTTACGGACCATGGATGTTGAATTAGGTCATTGATAACCGTGACATATCATTATGCTTGATACGTGTTGATCTCTGTACCTTGGTAACTATTATTATAGAGGAGGAATTCAGAATAATAATAGACGAGAAACTTAGAAAACGGAACACAAGTAGTAATTCGAAGAAAATATCTTCTCTAGATTATGAACAAGAAAACTATTACAATTCTCTCTTTGTTACGCTCACAATCTCTCTAAACAAGTGGATTAACCTTAAATTTGTTTTACTAAGCTTACTTTTACAATAGTTAATTGCCTCACAAACTTTGTTCTAGGTCCGTGTATCACACAAACCTCCTCTCTAGGTGTGTCACTTGTATCACAAACCACACTCTAGATGTCTTAGCTATGAGCTAAACATCTCTATTTATAGATTTAACGGTTTCCCAAAACCTTTTAGGAATCTATTTCCTTATCTAGGAATAATTCCTTTTCTAGGTATATTACCTTGTCTAGGAATATTCCTTATCTAGGAATAATTCCTTTTCTAAGTATATATTTCCTTATCTAGAAATATACCTTGTCTAGGAAACATTCTTTTTCTAGGTATATTTCCTTATCTAGAAATATTACCTTGTCTTGGAATATTTCCTTATCTAAGAATACTGCCTAAAAATCAGTATTCCTTCCCAAAATTACAATTCTATCCTCAATCCGTTTTTGAGGATCACTAGTTCTGTGGAGATGAAGATACACATGTATCATGCGCCCCACTCAAGAACTTGAACTCCTGTGAAAGTTAGATTTGGAGGTTATGGAACTCGAGGGTTCCTTTCACCTTACTTAACCATCTCTCCTTGCTGGAAACTTGACCTCGACATCTAATTTGAAAAGCGTCCATATCTCCTCGTCTTGTCTTAGTCACTCTTCGTTTCCATGATGCAATCTTCTTTGAGGCGGTTCTTCTTCTTCTTCTTCAAAAACACAAGATGGAGACGTAGTCTTTTTCTTCGCCTTCCGATTGGGTGTATAAGAATGAATACCTTGATCGATTCCTTAGGGGTAACTTGAACCATTGCGCGTATGTTTGTAGCTCAACCACCTTTTCTTCCATAGTTTGTGGTTCGCTATGCTTAGGATCATCAACCTGACTTTCCCATCTTGATTCCCTTGTTCTCTAACGTCTTCTAGCTTCTCGAGCACCTCCCCAGAAGTTTTACGTAGAGACCTAGTGAAAACCATAAACCACGAGGAATCTTCCTAAAAGAACGAACCTTGCTCACGATACCAACTTGATACGTGTTGATCTGTACCTTGGTGACTATTATTATAGAGGCGGAATTGAATAATAATAGACGAAACTTAGAAAACTTTAACACAATAAGTAATTCGAAGAAAATATCTTCTCTAGATTATGAACAAAGAAAACTATTACAATTCTCTCTTTGTTACGCTCACAATCTCTCTAAAACAGTGGATTAACCTTAAACCGTGTTTTACTAAGCTTGCTTTTACAATAATTAATTGCCTCACAAACTTTGTTCTAGGTCCAGTGTATCACAAACCTCCTCTCTAGGTGTGTACGTATCACAAACCACACTCTAGATGTCTTAGCTATGAGCTGAACATCTCTAATTATAGCTTTAACGGTTTCCCAAAACCTTCTAGGAATCTATTTCCTTATTTAGGAATAATTCCTTTTCTAGGTATATTACCTTGTCTCGGAATATTCCTTATCTAGGAATAATTCCTTTTCTAAGTATATATTTCCTTATCTAGAAATATTACCTTGTCAGAAACATTCTTTTCTAGGTATATTTCCTTATCTAGGAATATTACCTTGTCTTGGAATATTTCCTTATCTAAGAATATCGCTAAAAATCAGGTATTCCTTCCCAAAATTACAATTCTATCCTCAATCCTTTTTGAGGATCACTAGTTCCGGGGAGATGAAGATACACATGTATCATGCGCCCCCACTCAAGAACTTGAACTCTGTGAAAGTTAGATTTGGAGAGTTATGGAACTCGAGGGTTCCTTTCACCTTACTTGAACCATCTCTCCTTCTTTGGAAACTTGACCTCGACATCTAATTTGAAAAGCGTCCATATCTCCTCGTCTTGTCTTAGTCACTCTTCGTTCCATGATGCAATCTTCTTTGGCGGTTCTTCTTCTTCTTCTTCAAAAACACAAGATGGAGGCACGTAGTCTTTTTCTTCGCCTTCCGCTTGGGTGTATAAGAATAAATACCTTGATCGATTCCTTAAGGGTAACTTGGCCATTGGCATTATGTTTGTAGCTCAACCACCTTTTCTTCCATAGTTTGTGGTTCGCTATGCTTAGGATCATCAAGCTGACTTTCCCATCTTGATTCCCTTGTTCTCTAACGTCTTCTAGCTTCTCGAGCACCTCACCAAGTTTTACGTAGAGACCTAGTGAAAACCATAAACCACGGGAATCTTCCCTAAAGAACGAACCTTGCTCGATACCAACTTGATACGTGTTGATCTACTGTACCTTGGTGACTATTATTATAGAGGCGGAATTCAAAATAATAATAGACGAGAAACTTAGAAAAACGGAACACAAGTAGTAATTGAAGAAAATATTTTCTCTAGATTATGAACAAGAAAACTATTACAATTCTCTCTTTGTTACGTTCACAATCTCTCTAAACAGTGGATTAACCTTAAAGCTGTTTTACTAAGCTTGCTTTTACAATAATTAATTGCCTCACAAACTTTGTTCTAGGTTAGTGTATCACACAAACCTCCCTCTCTAGGTGTGTCTCGTATCACAAACCACACTCTAGATGTCTTAGCTATGAGCTAAACATCTCTATTTATAGCTTTAACGGTTTCCCAAAACCTTTAGGAATCTATTTCCTTATCTAGGAATAATTCCTTTTCTAGGTATATTACCTTGTCTAGGAATATTCCTTATCTAGGAATAATTCCTTTTCTAAGTATATATTTCCTTATCTAGAAATATTACCTTGTCTAGGAAACATTCTTTTTCTAGGTATATTTCCTTACCTAGGAATATTACCTTGTCTTGGAATATTTCCTTATCTAAGAATACTGCCTAAAATCAGTATTCCTTCCCAAAATTACAATTCTATCCTCAATCCGTTTTTGAGGACTAGTTCCCGTGGAGATGAAGATACACATGTATCAATGCTAATTGAATCAATAATGATAGTTCAATGACTCAGATTGACTATCATAAGTTAATGAGATTGATAGATCGGTCATTAACCATTATGTTGATGCGTCGAGCATTTGACAGAAAGTCATATGAAAATAGTCATTACTGAATGATCATAAAAGTTTTCTGCAATCCATTAGTCATGAGTCAGTCGAATGACGAACATAGAAATTGTAATATTAAAATAATGGTGTTGACGAACCAATTGGATGTTGGTTGATGAACCAACTCATTAATGAACTAATGAAATCTTGAGTTGAATCGGTATGAAATTCTCGAATATTGACCATGAGAAATATTATTTTATTTTTTTTAGAAGCGATACATCAGTTAATCAATATAATATTAATTTAAATATTTATTATTGTATCAATATAGAAAATATTGGTGTTTGAACATGTTAATTATGTTCAATAAAGCATTAATTAGGTTCAAAACTCTAATTTTGATCGATGTCTAATCAATGGATGATTAGCTGAAAATCAACGAGTGGATGAGAGAGGGCCAGACCAAAGATGGGCATGGACCGACCAAGTGGTGCCCTGGTGCTCGGTTGAGCATTCACCAAAGTCCTTTGCGGAGCAGTTGGTAGAAGGATGATTAATCGGTGTTTAATTATAATTAAAATAGTGTTTATTGGGCATCAAGTAGTAAGACCGACCAAGGGGTGTAGAAACCGGCCTTTAGTGGTTGTGGGACCATTTGATGGTCAATGGATCAAATTCCAAATTGTTGGAAAGAGGTTGAATCAAATAGGGACTCCGGAGATTAATTAGGTCATTAATCATCAAAGGAGGTGGGGCAGAAGCTCTTGCAAGCCAAAGAACCGACCATGGGCGGACGGCCATGGTGATGTACCCGTGTTTTTATGTTGTCTGTGGATCAATTCTGAGAATTTTGGTATTTTATAATGGTCCATCGAGCACTTTTTGGTCCTTTATGAAGAATTTGAGTTTGACTAAAACTCTTAATTCTTACTTGAATAATTAATATTAAAATATTAAAAATAATATTATTTTAATTTAATGAATATTTGTCAAAATATATAAATTAAAAAGTTTTGGTTAAACCCTAAATAATAATAAAATAATAGTTTTAATAATAAAATAAAAAGGAAAGGCGGGCCCACCCGCATGGTATTTCTTATTTTACTATTATTATATTATTATTATTTTATCTCTCTTCTTTTCCTAATATGATTGAACTTCCAAATTTTTGCCTTTTACTCGGGGCTTACTCGATATGTCTCTAATGCCTGAAAGGTGAATATTTATTACTATTCCATGGAATTCGGTAGGAAAAGCCAAGGATAGGAGTAAGTGAATATTTAGGGTTTAATCGTGTGTATTTTCTAGAAATTCATCCGATGAATACTGCACTAGATTAAATAATTAGCGGCTTTATACTAGCATGAAATATGTCTAGGAGCATTTAATTGATTCAGATATAATGTGATCAACATCATATTTGTTTTGAATATTATTCTGGGTAAGTTCAGACACCAGAGATGAATTCCGAATTCAAATAAGAAATGTTGAGTCTTTCAGCTTAACTGTAATATACATGAAACATTGAAGGTTAGTACATGATCAAGCGGTAAATACATGAAACACAAGACACGCTCTATCAAAGAAGGTTAGTGAAGAAAACATCTGGAAGATTCCAACAAGATTTTTTTCCAAATGGACTGAGATTGTATACATTATTTTGACAGTTTAAGACACTAGCACTTATTTGCGAAGAAAATTCTTCCTATCGGTATCGTGTTTTCTCCATTTAGACTGAGAAAGCACAAGACAAGTAGGATCAGGTAATGATGTGGTAAACACCTTTTGTATTATCCAGAGCAACAAAATCCTTGGCCTTAATCTTTTTTTCAAGTATCTAATCTATCCTTGAAATTGGCCTTAATGGTAGTTACACAAGATAGAGAAGAAGAAGTTCATTACCAAAACCAATCCATGATTTGCTCTTTTTATGCCTCGTCTTAGTCTGTTAATAGAGATCTAAGATCGGAATTTCTTTCGTCGATATTAATATTTAAAATGCAGGGGATACCAAATACACCTAACTTTTTCGTCTTTGATAGGAGTATGAACTTATACTTACTTTTAACAATCAAACGATACTAAAAAGGTAAAAGCACACACACACAAATTTTGTTAACGAAAACCACAATAATAGAAAAACCTCGTGACCTCGTAAAAATTTGAACACCACATTGTATTAAGCCGCTACGTACACTAGCCTACTTATTAAACTTCGTAAATGGAATGTAAGTGAGACCGAACTCACACTCAGCGATTGATTACAGTCAAGGCCTCCTTACTCTCTTGAACCTCGTAAGGATCTACGCACTTGATTCCCTTGTGGACGTCCTTTACATCCTAAAAAGTTATTTCAGCCAAAGTAAATACTTTTGATACCACTGTGCCTCAAATAGATAGCCTATTTGATTTCCGTTTAGATCAAAGATCAAGGTGAGGAAATCTGTTTGCAATAGACAAAGCTAGCAAACCTCATAAATCTGGGACTTACGATTCCCGAAGAGCAGCCAAGATTCTTAATCAACTCCCAAGAACAACCTTTAAAAGATCAATTAAGATCGGGTTTTGGGATACCATATCTTGAGGAATCACAAAAGTATGAGACGAAAAGAACTGCGATTACTATCTATCTTTCCTGAAAGAGATTACGAAAACCTCGATAACAAAAAAACAAGATCAAGATACATGAACTATCAAGGTGAAGATAGTCGGACCTGGCTTCACGAATCCCAAAAGCGAAGTCTTTTAGTCGTAGACCTAATTATGTTTCACCGAGGAAACCTAGGTCAATCAGGACGACTCTAATCAACTATGACACAAATTATCGTAGAATGATTTTCCAGGTTGAAAGAGCATCTCTATTTATAGATTTCAAGGACCAAGGGTTGCTCGGAATTCAAGCTAAGATAACTTGAGAATCAAGCAAACTCTATTCTTGAAAAAATACAATAGAATAAAATTCACTTTGGTCTAGTTATGGAACCGTGTATAATGACTGTTCAGTTTGGCAACGTAGCCAAAGAACTAAAAGCAATTTGATGTTCATTTAAACACCTAAGAGTTTAATCATGATGCAGACATATAAGTATTTAAGTGATCAATGAAGTCTTATGTGTTTAAGAGAGATCTAGCAATGCTAAACATATTAAAAATAAGTCTTTGAGCATTTGTTAAAATATAAACTGACAGGTTATAGACGGTTCGTGAACCACATGGCTTGTTCTGAGTCAGGATGCAACGGTCCAGTGAACCGGGTTCTCCAACCTTACTAAACTACCGAACTCGCTGTTGACGGTTCGTGACCGGGTTCACCAACTGCTAGCCTATTACACAAACTTTGAAATTCAGTTCACCACAGTTCAGAATTTGTACCCACTTGAACTTGCAATTTGCCGAGAACCCAGTTCGCCAACCTTCTTGCATTTACGAAACTCATATATTTATGGTTTTGCGAACTAGTTAAGCTAACCTGAAAGCGTAAATATCAATAAGTTAAATATTTCCCTCTTATGATGTTTCAGAAACATTCCCAGTGATAAAATCATTTGCATGGAAATTTTCAGTGATTATATTCGAGATTTTTCACAAGACAAGTTTGACCGAACTTTTTTTTTTTGTAAATCTACTAGAAGTCATACCGCATAGTCTCGATATATCGAATGGTGACATAGTGAGTAAAATATAATGGTTAAAGTATTCATATATACCGATACAAAAAGTTTTCCAAATGTCTTCGTCGATCTTTAGTCTTCAAGGGTGATGTCGATACTCAATTAAAATTATAAACTAGTCCGATACTTGATTTAGTGATTGTGTAGAATACACCTAATTTATTATCTAGTAGTTTATGCTTTCTTTGCTATTTTCTTGTAAATTATGTATTTTACGCTTGTTTTGAGTTTTATAGCTGCCATGGAGTCACACGGAGGAAAGAAGAAGAAATCACCCAATTTGAGCCAAAGGGCAAAAAGGTCATTTTACAGTGCGATTGATATATGGAGCCCAAGTTGAGGTTAAGGGGCATCTCTATTTTGAGGATTATTAAAGACAGACTAGTGTGGTTAAGGGGTCGCCAACTGGCAGCCCTTATCAAAAGTGACATCTGTTATGGGCACCCAACTGAGGTGGTCCTTGTCCTTGAGGTGCAAATATCCACCCAAACACTATACCCTAAATCAGCCGAGAAGATTATCTTCTCCTTTTCCTCCCTTTACCGGAATTGAAAGGCAGTCACATTTCTTTGGAATCGAGATCGAGAATTGTAGACGGGTTCGTGGAGAAAGATTGAAGGGTGCGATGTTACAGTAGTGAATAGAGAATTGATGAAGTAAAGATGGGTTTGTCTTAAGGATCGGTTCGGCCGTTGTTTGAATCCTAAAAGAAATTGGAGATGAAGGTGGTTCTCGTTGGAGGTTGAGTTGTGGAGGTGATTGAGAAGAAATTGATGCTCCGATCGATGGGCAGGAGATCGAGATGCGAGGGTCAAGAACAAGATCGAAGTGGAACAATGGGTTTTGGCTAATCGATAGATACTGTGGAAGTGGTGGTGGCAAACTGAAGCCGAGTAAGAATTTGAGAAGATATCGAGATTTACATGGGTTGTGGATTAATTGAGTCTCAACATGGAGATGAAGAAATTGATGAACATGGAGGCTAGTTTGGGTTCGAATCGGGTGCAATGACAGTAAAGGCAAGAATCAAGATTGGAGCTCTGGAAGAATTGATGTTGGTGATGCAGAGTTAAGATGGAAAACCCCATTTACTCTCAAGTCTTTGTTAAAATTGTGAGATGTTGATCTTTGTTGGAATTGCAGGAGAGGAATGGAAGAAATTAGGGTTAAGAGCCGTTGTTTGTAGATGGAGTTCGTTGGTTGTTTCCATGGATGATGAACAATGGGTCCGGTGGATACTTTGTTGATGATCTTCCGTAATGGGTTAGTGATGCGGATGATCTTTGCGGAAAGGCTTCTGAAGTAGAAATTGTCTTTGATTGAATGAGAAGAAAATGCCATTGAACAAGACATGGAGACGTGTTGAAGAGCATTAGATGTATGTTTAGGTTCTT
>JAJJWW010012930.1:0-59248 GCA_023531295.1 Papaver armeniacum
AAAGTAAGTCACCTGCGGTTCTTGATGACATTAGTGTTCATGGACCCTGCAGGTTGATCAAGTAAGGAATCTTAAATACCTCCTTCTTTGGTTTGAATGTTCTTCTGGTCTCAAGACTAACTTTTCTAAGAGTAGTTTATTTGGTGTTGGTGATGTTCAAAATCTTGAAGACCTTTGAGATCTTAAGTTGTTCAGGTAGAGTTTTCCTACAAGTTACTTGGGAATGCCTCTCGGGAGACAAATCTAATTCTCGCTTCTAAATGGGATAAAATTATAGAAATCAGAAACCAAAGCTTACTACTTGGAAAAGAAAGTCTCTCACAACAGGGGTAAGTTAACCTTGATTAGATGTGTCTTACAAAGTCCATGCCCATTTACTATTTCTCTTTAATTATGACGCCTGCTTGTGTGATTAAATCTATTGAGAAAATCATTAGGAATTTCCTTTGGGATGAATCCTTGGAAGTTAAGAAATTTCATTGGGTTAGTTGGAAGAATGTCTGCAAACCCCTAAAGATTGGAGGGTCTAGGAATTAGAAATCTTGCTTATGAACTGATTTCTTCTTCAAAAATGGTGGTGGAGACTGGGAAGAGAAAATGATGCTTTATGGGCCAGAGTTATAAGAGATAAATATGGAATTTTTGATCTTGGGTGGAGGACCAAAGAACCTAAAGCTGCGCATGGGGTAAGTCTTTGGAGAAACATATATTCTACTTCTGATTTCTTTAATTTGTGTCAATTCAAAATTGGTTAAGGCGATAAGATTATATTCTGGGAAGATAAGTGGCATATAAATGGGTCATTAGACGAACAATTTCCTAGACTTTATAATCTCTCGACTAACAAGCAGACTTCTATACTTCATGCTTCTCAATCTTCTCTTGATGGCTTTCAACTAATTTGGGTATTATACACATAAGAAGACTTTATGATTCGAAATTGAAGAGATAACTAGGTTAATTCCTATGTTAGAGGCTATCACTTTGGATCAAGTTGCGGAAGACCAACTTATTTGGCCGGGGAGATAAAAGGGGTTCATTCTCATCAAAGCCGCCTATGAGAAGACTATTAATGTCGATAGTTTGGATTCTTTTCCAAAAGCAAAAGTTTGGTCCAATAATTGGCCCCAAAAGGTCAGTTTCTTCATTTGGCATGTGCATGCCTTGGTCGTCTTCCAACCATGGACAATTTTCATAAACGAAACTGTGTAACCGATCAATCTATTCTTTGCAAATTGTATAACAGCTTACGTGGAATCTGTGATACCACATCTTTATTCACTGTCCAGTGGTCCGTAAAATTTAGGATTATTTCTTAAATTGCATTAACAGTCTTATCAATCGCCTCGACACAACTTGTTTAGTAGTTGGAAAAGTTTGCATCTCAGTGACAGAGGCAAGCATATATGGAGAAGGCTTCCCGCGGCTATTATATGTAGTATTTGGAAGGCAAGAAATGCTTTGGTTTTTTCCGATAAACTCTTTAGGGAGCAAGACGTGATCAAAGATATTAAGATGCTTTTCATTGGGCCAAAGGAAAGTTATGCTTCAATGGAGTTGACACTTCCACTATTTTCTCAAACTGACAACATTTTTCTCTTGTAACTCAGTACTTTAATTTTTTCCTTTCTTTCTTTGGGATTGTAGGCCCTTCTGTTTGGGTTTGTTTTTCCTCTGACCTTGGGGTTTTTTTGTATTCTGTTTCCTCCTCTCAATAAATTTCTTTCTTTACCGAGCACAAAAAAAAAATAGAGCTTTATAAGAGGAACATATTACCATAAAATTAACCTCAAATTCATTGTCGTTGGGTTTTATAATAAATCAAATTGGTATAACTTCTAGTATACAGATCAAATAGTAGGCTAGAAGAGAATACCTCCCATGTATATCTCTCGCACCGCTTGATGTAGCAAACTCTAATAGCTAGCCTTCTAAGTAGGGTTGCACAAAAACCGAACCTATAACGTGAACCGAACCGAAACCGTTGGATTATTAACCGAACCGAAGTGAAACCGAATCCAATGGTATAGGTTTCAGTTGTCAGTTTCGCAAAACCGACACAATCAGTTTCAGTTTCGGTTTTTCTATAGAACCGAACCGAACCGAATCGATACTCCATCGGTTAACCAATTAAGATTGGCTATATGATTAAGACATACATTAAGACATACATTAAGACATACATTAGCCGTACTAGTTTATCACCCGTGCTACTCACGGGTCTGTTTCTTGCATATGAAATAGTTGATCCATGTTTAATTCATTCACAAAAAAAAAATACTCTATTAAAATCTAATAAAAGAAGCATTATTTGAAAAAATAAAAATACATAAATATTAAAAAACACTATTAGATACGATTGGCACACGGCCATGAAAACTAATAAGTATTAATAAACTAATAAAAAACCAAAAGAGTTATGAGCTTGTACTGCAACATCATCATCTTTCGAGCTTATAAAGTAATATTTCCTTCGGTTTTTCTCCAAATTTCGATGTTGTTCATAAGAAAACATTCAATGTAATGGAATGAGCTTAAATACATTTTCTCTTTTTATCAAAAAATAAATAAAATTGAGTTAAAATAAATAAATTGGTGATACAATTTCTCAAGATTTGGAAACAAAAGAAACATATATTTTTAATGTGTTGGCACAATGCTATAGTGTTTACTGGAAATAATCTTTTATAGCAAAAGGTAAATATCAGTCATGTTAAGAAAGTAACTATTTATCTCAACCCTGGTCCATATATACTCGTTATTGTCCATGTAAGCTCCTCGAGCCTTTGTTATATTGGACCCTTAGTCTCAGAGTGTGCGGGTGTTTTGGGAAAACCATAATAAGTAGGCTTAATGGAGACCCAATGTCCAAGGCCGCAAAGGATATATTTTTAATTAACAACTATTTAAGACAATATGAGAATTGCCATTAAGATAGAAACTCGAGAGACAAATGTGGCATAACTAAAATAGTTGGAAATTGCCCTGCCGTTCTTCCGAATCTTCCCACCTAACAACATACAAAAGGGTAAAATCAGATTATCAATAATCGATCCAAGTTTTTACTTTAAAACTCAAAAAAAAAAAAATAATTTTAACAAATACTAAAGTAGATTAAAATATGATGACATGCTTTCATTTTGTATTTTTTTTCTAATACAACTCACAGTTCAAAAAAAAGGGGCCATTTTACCGCGAAACATAAAAACAACACCACCCATTTGGAGAAGAATTTTGAAAGTATCATGAATGTTGTATCTTGTTCTCCCATTGGAAGCTCGGAAAAACTTGTCAATATAATTGCCCGACTACCAATGGCCTGTAGTGATTGGTTTAAAAACCATAATACAAAGCTACCTATTAGTTCAAATGGCACTGCTTATGATATCCCGACAAAAAAAAAAAAAAATTTAACCAACAGAATCAATGGCCTAAAACTATTCTTCAACCGTACTTATTGTTCAATGGCTTTGAAGAAGGAACTTACTTTACAGTTACCGAGACAAAGTGTACTTAAAGTAGCAAAAATACAGTTAAGATAGTAGTGCACCACCTAATGAGCTCTGATGCGTTTCAACCCCATTTACGTGCAAAATATGTTTACAATTAAATGACTAAGAAAACCAAATCCAGTTTCAAAGCCACAATTACGTTTGAGTAATTATTCCAATTTCGGGCTTTTTTTACTTTTATAACAGCAAAATTAAGTAATTAAGTAGTTAAGGATGAAAAACTGATGTTACATTACATGAGTCTACATCTTTAGGAAGCGTAAACAGTGGATTACATTGATGGAGAGCGTTAACGGTGATTGAATGTAGCATGTAATCCCGAACTCCCTATCATCGAGGGTTATCGGTGATTTTGTCAAGTCACTGTGCCTTATTCTCACATTGAACACCTTCAGTTTCCTTCTCATGCATGCACCATTTGTTCCAAATAAGGGTTTACTTACTTTTCATCTTCCATCCATAAAAATCAAGTACATTGCATTTACCTTTACAACAATTGCCATATTTTCACATACTTTTTAAATATGACTATAAAGTGGGAAGGGGATGCAAATCGCATGAATCTTCTCCATGTTGTTTTCTCCTATGAAAACCAAAATTAAATTAATAATAAAACAAACAAACTTCCACCTTGTTCGACTACATACCCAGATCAACACTATTGTGTGTCTCCTTTTCATGATCTCTTGTCGTAGCCATTGAATTGTTGAATATATAAGTTGAAGAAAGTAGCAAATTATTTCTTATATGGCTGAGAATACATGCAAACTCTTATAGATTATAATAAGTGTTTTTAAGAAATCCTAGTTTTGTGAAATAATTAGGTAAGCTATATTAAGTAGGAAACCGTAATAAGATTCCAAAAGAATTCAAAGCCTATTAAAATTACAAATCACACCTAAAAAAACGGATCAATATGATTAGTTTTTCGAATCATACCTATCAATCCAAACTTGACTTATATGCTGGCTATTGTTGGATAATGAACCTGTTATTGTAAAACAGTTTGCAAAGATGATGAACTTGTGATTGCAAAACATTTTGTAAAGCATTAACAGACGATGTTAAGAAGCCATTGGTTAATAAATGCAACCGAGTTCATAATTCTAGATTGTTTAAGCTAGATTGTGTTTGAAGGCTCTTCATAACATCTACCACTCTAAAACCCGAGTTTCACAATTCTTCTTTCAAATATTTACTCTAAAAAGGATACAACAGTAAAAGATATAAAAAAAAACTGGTAAAAATCCTTATATATATTGAAGTGACTTTACATAGAAATTTGTGGGATGATCTTGCGGGTATTACTTTTGTAAAATTTTGGATTAAAAGAAAAAATTTGGATTGCAATTTACCTACCTATTAAGGCAATTTAGCCGTATTTAGATTCTTAAGGAAGATGTAAACTCGAGGGACCTCTCATTCAGTGCTTCTAATAACAAAATACTTGGAACAGTTTTGCTAACAAAGAAGAAGACCCTTTTTCACACAAAGGAGAGACTCAACCAAAAAAAAAGAGGATGTTAATAACATAAAAGCTTTGGTAAATCCAAAAACTATGTAAAAGCGAAACCCCAAGAAAGAAGTACTTTAATAACCAACATAGTCAGGTGAATAGAGGAAAAGAAATATAAAAGGTCGTACTCAATGAATCATGTAGCTACACATTTTCATTTCAAAGATCCGTAGCCTGTCGATGACTTCTGTATGGTGGTGCCTTGGTTTAAATGTGGCAGATGAATGCACCCTTTTGTTCATCCCGTGGATGCCAAGAAAGTGAATGGGAAGAAACTGAATCACATGCAATTTTTTTTATAGTCAATTTTCATATTCCTATTAGGCTGATGATTCTGGTATAAACATTTTGGAAACAAACATAAGAGAAGAAAACCTTATAATGTTATGTAAGCTCTCATCCCATTAATCTTCGTCGATTTATCCTCGGATAAGTGTCCCATAAGGTCCTTCAATGAACTTTTTCACTTTGAGACCCTTTGGCATTGCCTTCCTCTTTACGATCCCATTTCCCGCTCCCGCAGCCATTGTGATGCATGAACAGTAAGTATGGACCGAAGCAAAACGGACGTGTTCGAATTACTTTCCTCCAATGGTCAATGGTGTCCATTGATCCACTATGGGATCCAAGATCACTTTCCTCCAATGCCCTATTCCTCTTAAGCACCCTTGAGTACAAAACAACAAACATAAATTTCTGCATTAGTCATCAACTCACTCCATAGCGATCAACAGACACAACCCCATTAAGAAAAAGAATCAAAGATGAAATAAATTACGCATATAATCACCAGTGGAGGAAATAACCTGGACTTGAATTTGTTTTGCAGTTCCTCTCCATTACTATAATTTTACGCCTTTGACGATTCACCTAGCTTGTTCTCGTTCACAACTTGGTTGCTTCTGCACTTGCTATCGGGTCAGTAAACTTTCTATAGGCATTAAAAATAACAACAAAATAAAATCAAACAACGTCCTGGAACATGATCTTATTCGTTGAAATATGCATGTACCTGCATCCGTACCTTCAAGCAATCTACGTATTTTCCTTTTTTTTCTCTAGTATCACGCCCTTACGCCTCATACGATTCACCCTTGCCTCGCTCTGGAGTAGTCGGATCTATCATAACTGGTTTCTTGGTTCTACACACGGACTTTCTTACTGCATGGATCATATGTAAGGGCAAAAAACAACGATAATCCCCCCAAAAAAAAAACATGTCGATGAAACACACTCAACCACAAAGTATACCTGTATTTTTGCTCTTGCGCACTCCACTCTCAATGCTGGAGTCCCGATCCATTACCAAGTGTAAGGAACTCAACCGACTGTTGCACATCATATTTTAGATCATTTCAATGTATTTTGTAAAGTGGATTCCACCGTATGGAATCAAAAGGATACCCAGATCTCGTTTGATAAATATCCAGCATCGAAAAAAACAACCCTAAGTTACTTAATACGAGACTTTTATCGCAAAAAAGTCATTGAAAAAACAATGGGAATAGCATATTAAAATTGATGAGTTTCTCACCGCAATGTAGAGTGGAGTTTACGATCCTAAAAATAAACCTTTGTTTTCGGAATCAAATCAATCAATCAACGAAACAATAAAGACCTTCATCGGAAAAAGCCCAAGAACAAACAATGGGAATAGCATATAAAAAGTGATGAGTTTACGATCAAAGCATGCCTATGAAACACATTCAACCATAAAGCATACCTGTATTTTTGCTCTTGCGCAATCCGCACCAAAGAAAAATGGGATACTGGCATCTGTGCAAGGGCCTTAAATAGAGAGTAGATAAACCAAAAAATTCCAAAAAAAAAAACTTTTTGTAGGAAATAATATACGTATCTAATATTCACATTTATTTGGATATCATATTGCAATATTTTCTTCCTTCCAATATTTTCTTTCTTGTTATTTTTGATATCCACATTTATTTTGGTATTTTCCAAAATTGTTAATGAAATCGCTCCTATGATTTTGTTTTTTGTTTTTTGTTTTTTCTTGTTGATGTTCGTGATTTTTTTTTTATTCATACTCCTAATGGTTTTGTATTATTTTATTTTTTGTACAGGATTAACGGACTCTTCACTCTATTCAGGCATGACTCCCACAAATAAGGTATTTTCTCTTAATCACTCAAAAAAAAAAAAAAATTCATTCAGGTTCATGCTTATAATATTTTTTTGGTATTCAATACCATGTAATTAGGGGGAGATTTTTGTTTTATCGTAGTTTGGAGATGTAATTAAGGGGATTTCATTACAAAAACTGTAAATGGACATTGGACATTGGTTTATTTATATGATTTTTTTATTTATATGATTGTTTTTTTTAATCATATGATGGATTTAATTTTACGATGAAATCATGATGAACATTTTATCTTATTTTATCATGATGATGATTTTTTTTTTTTTTTTTTGGTAATGTTTAAATTGCTTATATTTGTTTTGATATGTTTAGATAAGTTATTTTCTAAAATGTGATTAGTAAAAAAATATTTCGCGGGCCCAAAAGATTCTACTGGAATTCTATTGGCTGAAATTTAGAATGGTGGGGCCAGAATCAACCAGAAGCTCCGATTAACCACTTTGCTCGAAAAAACTCTGTTTTTATATAAAGAATATTCAGTTATCCTAAGTAATCCAAACTAATCCTAGCCATCAGTTTTAGGTTTTTAGGTGTTAGTTTCATTACGTTTCTTTCTTCTTTTTCATTTCTTCTTCGCTGGGTAGAGAAAAATAGAGGCAGAGAGAAGTCTATTCCACTGCTACCTTACCCTTAATACACTTTTGTAAGGATTTTTTCAACCTTTCTACTGCCATTTTCTGCCTTTTATTTTCGTTTGTTTAGGAATATGAACGAATCTATAGATTTAGGGCTTCTCTATTTAATTTTTCAATTCAATTTTTGCATGACTGTTCTGTAAATCGATACATAGAGCGTGTTAATTTATCTTTGATGTCATTATTATGCTTTGTCGAATTAACTTTGTATTGTCTCCGATTTTTAGTCAGATTTCTTCTTGTGTGTATGTTCCTTGTTGAATTTGGATGAGTTTTTTGTGGGTTTTAGTTAATTGAACGATTTAGTTAGTGGGTTGTTAGTTTACAATTCTTTGTTGTCTGTGTATGATGCTAAGCTTATTATAGTAGATTTATATGAATATGATATTGTCACTTTTGTTTGCTTGCTGGAAATTGACAAGATGATTATCTTTATTCAGGTAAAGATAAGGGAGGGGGAAAATCCAAATCCTATCTGCTCACTTTAATGTCCTTTGTTGTTGGTACTGGAAGCACATCACTATATCAGGTTCAGGTATACTTTCTTCTTTCTTTTTTGGTTAATAGACCCTATCGTTAATATCTTTTGCTTTTATTATCTCCTGGACCTGTAGAGAAAGTGAGGTGTTAGTTCTTAAAACACAAGGCTTTCTATTTTTCTTCCTCTTTTCTCCTTTTTTAGGTTATTGGTTGGTACTGTCTCGTTTTGTACAACAACAACAACAACAAGAGATCGGTGGGGGTTTTCTATTCTTTTTATTCTTGCTTCTGTTTTTGTGTTGCTATGTCCTAATCTCTCTCAATTTCGTTCTTTTGTATTTTCCTTATAATTGAATGTTTAACCTGCTTTATCTTCCTATTTTCCTTACTTAGGAGTCTTCAATAATAGATGTCTAGGAGATCTATTAATCTTAACCAAATATATTTTCAGTGAACATAAAATTTGAATCATGTCTGGCTTCTCTCTTTTAGTTCTATTCAGTATTCACCTGTAGCAAAACTTTTAATTGGCAGGCTCTATGTTTATTTAGAGTTAGGCCAGCTCCTTAATCTTAAATTTTTTACAAGTTGTTTATGTCACAAATATGGTTCTCATTCCCACTTGTGTAAAATTTTGTTTCCAGGGGCACATCAGCGGGTCTGCTTGTCGAAGAAATTAATAACAAACTGTCAAGGAAACAGTTCTTGAAATCCAATTTTTCTTTGTTTATGTTTCTACATTGTTGATTAATCGTCAAGTACTAGGATCTTTACTGAATCTTTTTTTTGTTTTGTTTTGTTTTTGTTTTAGTCAGTAGATTTTCTGTTTTAGTTGCCTGTTGGAGTTTCTAATGTATTTGACACTTTGAAACAATCAGTTTGATGGGTTAATTTGCAACTTTGTATCTTTAGTAAAGTAGTCTGTCAGTTGCACAAAACTGACAGAGTTTCCAGTTAACCAAAACCGGGAGGTGCAAAACCGAATGAAACCGAGTAGGCTAAATGGTTTCATCGGTTTTCAATATTGGAAAACCGAGAACTTCGGCTTCGGTTGTTTTTTAGCCAACAATCGTACCGAACCGAACCATGTGCAGCACTACTTCTAAGCTAACGTTTCAATATGTTTTCGATTTAAAAGGACAAAAAACATCAAAACCTAAATCTTTTCTAGTTTTATTGCTAAACTACATTTCTCAAAATCAAAGCATATATAATTACAGGGTCATGAAACAAAATAATTTCAACTGTTCAAACATTTTAATTTTATTTGAATCTTAAGCATAAATATTCAAATAGGTTGAAGTAAATCAGAACCAACATTGGTTAGAGCTTAATAGAAGATGCATGCTTAACTTTAAAAGCAAGTTTTATGGTGTTTCAATAAAAAAAACTAATTTTATGAGAACTTTGGGTAAAAAAAAGGGGAAGATAATTGTAATTACGAAGAATAATGCAAGTATTTTGTATTTCTGTTATCCAAGAGGCAAAAACAAAAATGGTTGATGAAGCCTTAATTAAATCTCTATGGGGCAATAATAGACGTAATTTTGTTCATTTATTTTATGAGGTGTTTCTGGTGGTATTATGGTAATGTGGCGTTTCTCAATGACAATTAAGTTCCGGAATTGTTGTGATAATATCTATTGGCGTTTGACTTAGTTTATGGAGCCTCTAACAATAGTTATTATAGGCAGTACTGGCAAAAGTTATCTAACATACGAATTGGATTAGTTGGAGGAGTCAATTGATGTCTGGGATATTATGAAGGAAAATGCTCAATTAACATCTGCTGCTATTGTGGATGGCGAATAGGTAAAGACCAGAAATACTTTTTTTTTTTTTTTAATCTTTGAACTTAGTTAAGGAAAGGTGGGCAATTCTTTCAACTATAACTTTAGCAATATAAATTATCGTTTTATTGATATGGGTCTTTGAGTTATGACAAAGGTAAGATTTTTTTTTCAAACAAAAATTTGTACTTCCCTATTTTCTGAAGAGCATGTACAAAACCAAGATGGGAATATTGGGGATATGCCCCAAAATCGACTGTCATCTTGGGGATATGCCCCAAGATTCCAATTTTGGGGAATATGCCCCAGACGTCCAAAATTCCATCCAAAACCGTTAAGTAGTTAATATTCGCTCACACTTGGGATCACATATGCGAATTAAAAGACGTATACGATATATTAACACCTTTACAAGGTTTAGGAACATATTTAGACGAAAAAATCTTGAAAAAATTAAAGAGAAAGTTCGGACACAGTTACGATAAATAGTCTATTTAACGGTTCTTTGACGGAAACCGTTACTTTGGGGCATATTCCAAAAAACTGGAATCCTGGGGCATATCCCCAAGATGACAGTCGATTTTGGGGCATATTCCCCATTTTCCCAACCAAGATTTGATGATTTAAAATTGTCATCTATTTCCTTAACTGGAAGTATTGCACTTGAAAATCATTTTTCTGAGGAAGAGGTAAAAAAATGTTATTTTGCACTTTGGAAATAACAAAGTACATGGACCAGATGGCCCCTATGGAGCGAAAAGCCCAACATGGTGATGTAATATTGAAAAAGAGTTATCTTAAACGATTTTCAAAATTTCTACAACTAAAAAGTTCACTGCATGTCAAAAAATGTCATCAAATGATGGAGATAGAAAGTTCAATTTAAGAGATATTGAGAGTTAAGTAGGGGAAATTATTGGTTTATTACAGTTGGTAAGTGACTTATCTGTTATTTTTTTCTTCTATACTCAACACTATTTTTTTATTTAACTTCTCTAACATTTTAATTTTATTTGAACCTTAAAGCATAAATACCCAAATAAATTGAAGTAAATTAGAATCGCCATTAGTTCAAACTTATTATAAGATGCATACTGTAAAGACCCGTAAGCTCGTCAACGCTATTAGATCAGTCAAGTGACAAATTAGCCGATAGTAACTCGATTAATTAGCACGAACATTAATTAATAGGAATTAATCTAACAACGATTTAGATATGAAACTAGTACCGCTGAATAGGTCTCGAAAATTTATGCGGAATGGACTACTCGAACGTGTCATTCGGATCTTTGGACTAAGAAGACATCATCAGATTTGTTTGAAGGGCAAAATAGGCATTTTGCAGTTTAGCCGCCTTGGCAGCCGTTATCCAAGATTGTTGGGTGCCTCAAGTAAATCTGGTCGGCCTTATCTTCACCAACCGAGAAGATAAACTCAGAGATGGTGGATTTTCGACAAAGGGTAAAATTGTAAAACTATACTCCGGATCCAAGCAATCGGATGAGTATTGAGGCCCATGTCTCTCATTAAAGCATGAAAGCTCATGCCATAAATCTCGGCGAGAAGGCTGTCTCTCGAGTATATGTAGATGTGTAGTCTCCCAGTGAGGCCACGACACTCTCATGAATGCGAGCAATTTCGGTAATTACTCAGGATCCAAGCAATCGGATGGGTATTGAGACTCATGTCTCTAAGCGTGAAAGCTCATGCCATAAAACCTCCGATCGAGAAAGTCTCGAGAGAAGATGTAGATGTGTAGTCTCCCAGCCGAGACCACGACACATCTCATACCGTATAGAATCGCAAGATTGGACGGCTCCTAAACAACAGGTTGTCCGCTAGTATAGAGCAATAACGTCTTCAGGATGCAACCATGTTTTCCCGACTATGCAAGAGGAATATGACACTCCAGCAAGTTCATATTGCTCAACCCTCAGAGCCCTCAGATAATTAATGCTCCTAGATAGGAAGCCCCGCTAGTATAGAGCCATCAGTTAATTATTTCTAATCGCATGAATATCCAAGAATATTCTACGATTCTTCGTTATATTTCGTCACTTCAATTCGTGGTTCTTCCCAGTTGAGAATTCCACGGGTTAGTGATAAATATTCAATCAAACAAGCATCCGAGCATCGAATAAGCCACGACTAAAATGGTGCAAGTGTACTTAGCAATAATGCAATGAGATCAAACATTTGAATGCGCGAACGTGCATTTCAAAATATGAATGAACGATGAACCTATGCAAAATAGGAAGGAAAAATAATAATAAAATATTAGCAAAGGCGCCTGTGGACTCGGGGCTCATCGGTGGCCGGTCATGCCGTGACCAGTCCCGCGCCCAATTTTATATTTTGTCATATTTTATTATTTTTCCATGATCTCGTGAAAATTCTCTCGTTCGAGCAAATCTCCTTCGTTTCAAGGAAATTCTCTGATCTCATGATTTTATCAAAGAAATAAAATTAGGGAAAGGTGTCGCGGGACCGAGCACCAGCCGGCCGGCCATGCCCTAGCCATGGCCGGTCCCACACCTCACACCTCACATCCCCATTATTTTATTATTTCTCTCAAATTATGAAAATTCCCTGATTTCATGAATTTTCCCTAAAACCATGAAAATTCCCTAATGTTATGAATTTTCTCTAAAATCATGAAAAATATTATAAAATTAGAAAAAATTTTCTCTAGCCGGCCGGCCATGCCCTAGCCGGTCCCACATGCCTATTATTTTATTATTGTTTGTTGTTTTGTTTTCCTGATTCCATGAAAACTCTTTGATTTCAACAAAATACCTTGGTTTCAACAAATCTCTTTGATTTTATGAAAATTCCCTAAATTCATAAAAAAATTACATAAAATTGGGAAGAGTGCACTGTGACCGTGCCCGTTGGCCGGTCGGCAATGCCTTGGCCATTGCCGGTCCCACACTCCATCATTCCCTATTTTATTATTATTATTTTATCTCCCTCATCTCATGGAAGTTCCCTAATTGCATAAAACTCTGGCTTTCATGGAATTTCCTCAAATCGGAGAAAGTACATAAAATTACATAAAACTGGGAAAGTGTGGGACCGTGCTTGTCAACCGGACGACCATGCCCTATCCGTGGTCGGTCCCACACCTTGCAATTCCCTGTTTTATTTTATCATTTTCATCATCTCATGTATTTTTCCTAGTTTCAGCAAAACCCTGGATTCTGCATATTTTCTCAGAATGTTGCTCAAATGCGCATCGGAAAATACTGAAACTCTCGTGGATCGAGACACGGACACTATGGTGACACGAGCACATCCCCTTGACCGACCAAGGGTGGCTCTAAGGCCTAAAAAACAACCGGTCCCACATGTTTTAATGATTTTAACCTAATTTGCTCAATTGCTCATATTAGATTCAAACTTCTTCCAAGCAATTAAGAGTTTGCTTGAACGACCATCCATTGGTACCACGGCCACCAAGAGCCGGCCCCATGACCTCTTGATCGGTCCCTCAGTTCATGACCAGGTTTTTATTATTTGTCGCTCACACGAGCATTATTTCAATAAATGATTAAACCAGCATTTAATCATTCTTTCACTGGTCCTCTGAGAGACTTTGGTATTTTTCCCATTCGAGTATCGGGCGTACATGGTGAACTCGTCATCCCATGTAGCAGTCCTCGCTTCACTCTGCAGATTGATTTTCAATAAATCATCATTTCGATAAAATTAGGGTTTTGAATCCAGAGCTCGAGAAACATGATTCCGAGAGCATTCAAATACTTTGATAATTTTATGTTGATTTCATGATCAACGTTTTTATTTATTTTATCGGACCAAAGAAATAAGATCTTAAATTAATATTTATTTTGGTCCTGCTACCAACAATTCATCAAACGAGCAATATTTGCTTAAACCGGCAATATTTGCTCAAACTAGCAATATTCCTCAGACTAGCAATATTTGCTCGAACCAAAGAATATTTGCTCGGATTCAAGAATATTGGTTCAACTATCAATATTATTCGACAATTTAGCAACACGCTTTGCTCGTCTTAGGTAATCAACATAATAATACCTCGTCTCAAAGCAGACACATTTGATTCATGAATTTCTGAACATTTGCAAAACATGTTCAATTCAACAATACATGGACTCATCGTCCCACAAGTCAAAGAATCGACTCCCACAATCACGAGATATCAATCGTGTCACATGGGGGGATATTAACTAGGGTTTTGGTCTGGCGGTCTACGGTACTTGTGTTCACCCACGATGAGAATGTGAGCAAGTCGTGCAATCAGTTGGAAGAGTCAGCAAAGTAGTGAGTGGAAAATTAACCAAGTCTCCGCACGATGAGCAACTGGTTTTAACATGATTTCCCACTTCCCCACTCTCTGATTCCAGCAAACTGTCACACTTCATGGGATAATGGTGTTTTCAACTCCGGCATTATAAAATATCTCTGAATCCTGATTGAAAGAACAAGATTCGAACACTCGAACATTAGCCAAAAAACGAGCAATTTCTCATCAAAGTTCATACAGACAATCTTTCGTCTACACGAACTCATAGAAATCACTCTCAATTGAGCAAAATTCAATCATTCAGAGCATTCTTACGCTGAATTCACAACACACCTACAATCTCAGATCACCATTGATCTCACGCATTTCTCAGCTTCCCTCCTACAGATCAACCCATCATCTTTTGTGACCGAATTGACTCTGGAACGACCATTGTTCTTGGTTTAGGCCGGAGTCTTACAGATTGATCTCTCGAACTTAAAGCACTCCCTTCTTGCAGTGCATCTGTGTGAGGTTCAATATTTCGCTCGGTTCAAGGAGTCTCCACACGGTCGACTCTTCAATTCCGTAAAAACCAGCAAATCGTTTTTCCCCATATACAGATTGGCGACCACAGTGGGAGATTAATCTCTCGGTTGCAATCTCACAGTTTCACAAGATGGCTGGTCTTAGGTCTGGGTTAGTTACAGGTTCCAACACAAATGGCGCTAGCACTAGCAACAACAACAATGTAGACATCCCGGAAACTATTCCGGCCTCAAACACTGGCGGTGGTGATATTACTCCTCCTCACGCTAACGCGGAAGATCATCCTCTATTCGGTCGACACCCTGAGGAAGTCATAGGAAACCCACCACCTACCATTGCTGATCTAATCAAAGTGCAAGAGACTCTTGCAAAGAATCAAGCCGATATGGCCACAACACAGAAGGAGCTATTTGACCATCTGAAAACTCTCACTGACAAGATGTCAGAGAAAACTAAAGGAAAAGGAAAAGAAAAGGAGAAATCCTCAGATGCTGATCCTGAAGTAATCCCAATTCATACAGTGGACGACGACGAAGTCCGCAAAGCTGCAGACAATTCGTCAGCAAAGGAATCATCAAATTTCATTTCTCGGGAAGATTTGGAGCGCCTTCTGGAGAACCGTGGAAAAGACAAGACATCACATGTCCATCGCCACCAACCTCCTTACCCTGCCGTTACGCAAAGGATCCCTCTTCCAAAAGGTAATACTTCTCCAAATTTCACTCTGTATGATGGAACCGACAATGCTCGAGAACATGTCTCTCGTTTCCTTGAAGCCTTAGGAGAGCATGAACACAATCACGTTGTTTGCCTCAAAGAATTTTCAAAATCTCTGAAAAGCAAGGCATACACCTGATACAACAATATTACGCCTGGGACTATCAACAATTGGGGAGAAATGATTAACGCCTTTTACTGGAAGTACTTCTTCGTGTCAGAGCAAGTTACTCTCTCTGATCTTGGAAGAATGTTTTAGAGTGTCAGTGAAAATCCCAATGACTACGTGAAAATATTCAGAGTTCAAGCCTTAGATTGTCATGACCCAAATGTCACGGAGCAACAACTGGTAGATTTGTGCATCAATGGCATGCTCCCGGTCTACAGGGCTCTACTGTAAAATCCCCGATTCCAGACTTTCTCATAGCTTCATGAAGACGCGAAGAGATCGGCAACCATTGCACCTGCTCAATTGGAAAGAGCAAAACCTACAAACCTACAAAGACATAAGAATCGCGAGATACTCGAGGAAGCAGATGTCTGATCAACAAGCAATAAAACCTGCAACCCTCCACAAACGCCATTTGAAGGGAGCAAGCGCAAGGCTGAAACCCCGAACAAGCATACCTCAGCTCCTCCAAAGACGCAAAAGAAGGACAAACCAGAGGCACAAGCTCATGGCCAGTATACAGAGGCTCCTGATCAAGATGCACCTGACTTTCCTCTCCTCATTGGAGAAGTTCTTGAACTATTAGATGCCTAGATCCAAGATGGTGCAATCAAATTACCATATGTCAGAAGAGACCCAACTGAGGAAGACATGGAAAATCCTCGGTACTGCCACTTCCACAGGTTCGTCAATCATCCCACAAGTAGCTGCAAAGTCTTGAAACGCATATTTGGAGAAAAGGTTGAGTCAGGATAACTTAATCTGGGGACTAAAGGAGTGCACAGAGATCACCTCCCGGTCAGGACCTTCTCCATTTCTGAAGCACCAGTCAAAGAAGCAGTTCAGTCTGTAGGATCATAATATCGCAACGTACAAGACTCGCGGGATTAATAAACGACGCTGTCGCGAGGCGATCGCAGAGCTAAAATAAACGACGCAATGAATAACGACAGCAAAACATAAAGAAGACGTGAGACTGGCGAGGTTAAGAAGTGTCGCGAGAGTGAATGTTTGTACATCCGCGACACTTCGCGAGACATTCCGAAAAATAAAGGGTAGCATAGATGTCTTCCACTATGTATTACCCTATATAAAGGGCTAAATGAGTCTGTAAAAGAGAGAGATCTTTTGGGAGTTGCTAGGCAAGTCAATAGGAGAGAGAAAGTTTAAGAGTGCTTTAATTTCTAAGTGTAATTCCATTATCCTGTGTAAACATTTCATAGATCCAATCAATAAATATTCTTGATCTTACTTCTTTCAATGGATTGATTAAGCAAAATCGAGTAAGGGGTGTAGTGTGGGATTTCCTGCTACTACATATGTGCTAGAAACAGGGACGATCATTTGTAAAAGAGAAGATTGTAATTAAAGGTTAGTTGAATCGGGGAAAATGAGAAAGGAAAATCTTAAATCGAGATGAAAAGATATGGCATAAAAGACGAGATACAAGTGTAATGATTAGTAAATTTCATGAAAATATCAGAGGAAGAATACACAAACGAGATTTTGAAGGAAAGAAGATTACGGATAGAGAAATAATATCACCTTTGAAGGATTGGGAAAAGCAAGAGATAACTTTTACGGCGGAGGAAATACCCAAAGAAAATTTGGAACACGCGTCTCCACCTGGTGATCGCAATAAACGCGTATAAGGATGGAGAGGAATTAGAGAACACAGTGAAAACATGGGTAGTGAATGGAGTTTTAATTGACACAGGGAGTCTGGTGAATATCATGTTTTATCACGCTTACAAAAAGATGGGATTTAAAGACGAAGATATGATTTTCGCGGCGTACAATATTCAAGGTTTTGGTAAATCTATAACAAAAGTTAAAGGGGAAATAGAAATACGTGTTCCATTAGGAGGAATCGAAACACAGGTGACATTGAGTGTAGTGGATATGGAATCACCGTATAACATATTACTAGGAAGACCATGGGTACATGCAATAAAAAAGCTGTGGGCGTCGACGCCATCAATGTATTAAATTTCCTACACCAACCGGAGTCGGCGAGATCAAAGGGGATCTTTGTTAAAGGAAGAATATATTATCAAAATGAAGTAAAGTGTTACGAAGAACAAGTGAACAAGCGAAAGAACATATCAAAATATCGCAAAAAGACGGCGAGGGCGGCTAAGAAAGAAGAAGAGTTCGAGTTTACATGATCGGAGCGAAGGAAGGAAAAGGCATACCTAGCGAGATCTCGGGAGAAGAAAATGATCCCGCGAAAGAACCGAAAGGACCAACCCCTATGGGAGAACCGAAGGACAGTTACGTCGCGGCAGAGCAAACCAAAGAAGTGAATATTGGAACTAAGGAAAAACCTAAGATGCTAAAGATTGGAACTAACATGGGAGCGGATGAAGAGAAAAGAACCGTCGACCTATTGCGGGATTATAAAGATATCTTCGCGTGGGATATGGATGAAGTGGTAGGCCCGAGGATGTGTATATAATTTACGGCCTACGGTGATACCGCAAGTGCACGGCGTCTATCGGAGACGCGACAAGTACGGGTCGAACCACAGAGACTTGTGGTGCTCTAATATTGATCTAAGGCTGCTTCAACTGAGTTCTAAAAGTGACAAGTAACAACAGATTTGTAACATAGATATTTTTGTGCCTTTACGGCTGATTTTTAGTGAAGAGAACCTAAACTAAGGTATAACAGTGAAAACAAATGTGTGCTGGGGTGGTCAAATTCACCACTAAACCATGTTGTGTGTTTAACTATGTTGGCTATTCTTGTCCTGTGATGATAAGGATAATTTGTCAATTTTATCACATATCTAAAGGGTTTCTCCTAGTGACACTTCAATACACAGCTAAGGGTACTAACCCGCAGCATTAGTTATCTAATTAAGTATAACTAATCAAAGGAATTAGTGTTAAAAATAGAAGCAAGAGCTGCAATACACTCAACACAGCTTGAGACCTAACTACAATGCATCCATGGCGTTGGTATGCACACATGAGAGAAAAGCATTGGGTATTTAGTATTGAAGCTATCTAATTCATTGTATCCTCAAGAACATTCAACAAAGTTTCATACACAGTCATGGAATTAGGGTTTCATCTCAAACCCTCACACTAAATTAAAACACAAAATTAAACCTAATTGACACACTGGCTAACCCAGGCGTAACTCTAACATCACACATACCACTTCAATTTATACATGCAAGTGAAAAATATCTCCAACCCTAATTCTTCTCAAAAATCAAGATAAAATAGAAAACAAATCGAGATACTCTCACCCATACTCGAATCGTCCTCTCCACTGTCACTTTGCTTCCAAATCGCCATGCATGGGTTGCTCGAGAAAACCCTAACCCTAATTAGCTCGACCTAGCTTCTAAGGTGAGGAGAAGCTATGAAAGAGTTAATCGAGGAGAGAGTGGCGGAGCAGGTGGTGATAGCTTGTTTTGTCGGGAGAGGGAGGCGGTAAGGCTCGGTTTGGTCGTGGTGTCGGAAGAGCGGAGCTCGCTCTCCGAGAGTGACGGGAGAGGAGAAGAGAAGAAAGAGAAGAAGAGTAGGGTTTTCTCGAGGGGGTATAGGGTATGGAGGTTTTGTTGTGGCGCAGGTGCATCGGGGGGAGATGAGAACGCCGCACCGAGCGTTGGATCTAGTTGGAGAAATCTCAACGGCCGAGAAAGGTAAGCGGTATTGGAGTGATTCGATGTTGAGCGGAAGCAAGCAAACTTCGATGCGCATGAGGGAGCGGCCGTAGGATGTAACTAGATGCGATCTCAACGGCTCGGGATAATCGGGCTCGGATCCGGTCTAGCTCAAGCCCATTTCTTGTAGATGAGTCGCTACTTGTTGGGTTGCAATGTTGCGCGCGCGGGCTTTGCTCTCTGCTCCATAGATACTTGCCTCCGATTCTTCGCTCTTTTGGCTCCTCGGTTTCTCCGGACTTTATTTAGTACCTAAAAATACAAAAATTAATTAATACAAATATTTATTCTTGAAAACAAAGAAAACACGAGAATGCTGGGATAATATCCGATTCTTGAGCACAAAAGATGAGTAAAATGCCAATAAAAAGGTGTATAAATATGCACTATTTGGCACTCATCAAATACCCCCAAACCCGAATTTTACTTGTCCTCAAGTGAAACAGAAAATAAGAAATCCTAACTATACCACTGTCGTAGGTCTCTCGAATGCATTTAGCGTATGCACTAAGCCTTTAAACCCCTAGGTGTCCCTAGTGGACGAGTTGTAGTCTCGTGAGGGTTTACAAGAGGTGTACCCACAAAACCTTCTCCAACTTCAGAGTGTAAAAGAGTCTCAAGCCTCCAAGAAGCTATGAGTATATAGAGTTTCTGCATGCTAGTAACAGAAGTTAGAACTATCGAAGAACGCATTCTCATCCTTAAGTGCCGAGCGAGAAGTAACCATACCATATGAAAGAATTCGGATTCGATTGTGATCATAAGCCTCGACTTCGCCTCACCATTAGGGTTTAATGATAATTGCACTCAAAAAGATCGCTTTTTTAGTCTCTCATGTGTGCAGGCAGGAATAAAGAGAGAAATCCTGCACATGTTGTAGGTAAGAAGGATAACCTTCCGAAATAAAATCTGGAGACTCCACAAAAGTGTGGACAAAAAGAATCTTTTTCTAATGATCTCTAAGAAAGGAAAATCAACCATTAGTAAGGGTGGGAGTACTCACTCACTTCTCACCCGATCGGCAATTAATATCACTCTCTCATAAGAAACCATAGAAACGTCTTCAATCTTCGGGTCTTCGGTCTTCAAATGTTGATGACTTAACTTCTAAACTTCACAAAACTTGACAATTTTTGACTTTTCTACTCAAATTCCTTGTTGTTTGGATTTTTCTTTTTAAATTCTTCTTTACCATGGTGGTAGCAAAAATAAACTACAATATTTTTTGATTTTTTTTTTTTTTTGATTTTTTTTTTTTTTTTTTTTTTTTTTTTTTTTTTTTTTTTTTTTTTTTTTTTTTTTTTTTTTTTTTTTAATAAGTGAAAATAAAAATACAAATACAAATAGTGAAACAACTAAATCCATGGACAAAGGACTTTATCACTCAATTTTTCCACAACTTGTATTGTCTTGATTTTATAAATTTTATAAATTTTATTAATTCTCATCCTATTTTCTTTTCTTTGTTGCACGTAAACCTTGGACTATATCAATTTTTCTTTCAATATTCCGATTCTCGCTCAGGTTCTTTGACGATGATGTGTTTCTATGGGTCTTGCTTGATTGAGAGAGAGAATGATGCTAACTACAAATCGGTATTTAGAAGGAGTTTTCATCTTTAGACGTCACCCTCATGATTGACAAAAACTAGCACTCAAGAGATCAAAAGTAGTGCTGAAAATGGTGCGAAGTTGGGTAGCTCACCATTCCTACCCGGAATTTACGTACGGTGACACACACTCTAAATGACTTTTCTAGAAAGTTGCAAAAAATTGAAGGTTGGTGCCTCACTTGATGTAAATTGGGTAGTCTCCACTATGGGTGATCACAATTCTACTACCGAATATCTAAACAAAGACCTAATTCGCCCTCCGGTATGGTTAAATCCAACTTTAACGCTCTAATCAACTAAGGAACCCGATTGCGTTCTCCTAAAAGTGCTTCCAATTTCTGTTATTTCGGTCGATTCTCTATGTAAACATAGCTAAAAGCATGCTAGTGACTCTAAAATCTCTAAAAGTTGGAGGTTTTTATTTGCAAAAATTTTTTTAATTTTTTTTTTTTTTTTTTTTTTTTTTTTTTTTTTTTTTTTTTAAGATAAAAGATAAAATAAAAGACTAAAATAAAAGGTAAAATAAAAGACTAAAAACTCTAAATGCAAAAATATGCAAATGCACCCCCAAACCTAAATCAAACATTGTCCTCAATGTGTCACAGATAGGAAAAATTTAAACAGTCACGTACCACGAGAACTATGCTGATAAGATAAAAAGGGAAGAGATTACCGGATGTCGGCGGGAGCAAGGTTGAGCTTCGTTAGTCAAGGCAAAATCCAACATTCTCAGTGGAGATCATATCAGATTAGCACAATATATGCACAAGAAGACTCAACCGATTCAAGAAAGAAAAAAATTAACAAGTCCTACAAAAATTTACTAACAGTCTAAAGAGTTGCGGGTCAACCCAATAGATAATGTACAAAGAACATGAAAATGGGCTTTGGTTTATGTGGGAAGTTGGTTTATTGGGCTCTGGATTGTTTGGGATTTGGTTTGTTTGGGAAAGTTTGGTTTATTTGGGAGGCCCAGAGTTCTTTGTGGGCTCAATTTGGTTTGTTTGGGATTTCTTTGTTTTGAAGCCTCAGATTTGTGAACGCGAGCCAGGATGTCTAGCTTATGTGGGTGAAGGTTGTGTGTTGCAGCCCAAGTGGTTGTGCAAAGCCTAGGTTGAGTTAGCCCAAGTGTTTTGTGGCTTTGTTTGTGTAGACTGACCCACAAACTCAAAGTTACGTGGGCTTCAGATTTGGTTTAAGCCAGTGGTGTGGCTTATGTTAGCCCAGATTCGATTAGCCCAGCTAATGTTTAGCCCAACAGTGTGGGTTCTAGTTTGTTGCACGGCCCAGTTGGGTTCAACTATGTGGAGCCCAATGGTTGGGTTTCAGTGGGCTGGTGGCTGGCAACTCAGTTTGGCAAAGAACAATTGCTGAGGCTCAGTTTTGCAAAGAACAATTGTTGAGGCTCAGTTTTGATTTAAGTGGGCTTGATTAGGTGCAGAGCCAAAGCGGTTGAATGGCCCAAAAGATGTGGGCTTTAGTTATGCACGGCTTAAAGAAATTGAACTTATGTGGGCTCCTTGTTTGGTTTATGCAGAGCCCAAGTTTTTCAACCTGTGTCCGAGAGCGGCTCGAGACCATGCATTGCTATGCACAGATTGGCAATTGTACTCACAAGTTTAGCATACAAAAAGACAAGTTTGCACGAGGTTGTGTGCACAGCGATTATAGGCACAAGTTTGCAAATGGGTACAACATTGAGAAACCAGCATGGTGATCCACGAGACACACAACACAACTCAAAGACAAACTGATGTGCGTAACAACAATGTATATAGCACAATGAAGATCTGAAATTTCACAGAAGCATGCGCAAGGTTTTCACAGGGTCACATGGCACTTAAGCTTGGCTTTGTATCTAGCTTGTTATCCAGGTCTTGCTCAAACTCACATACTATCAATCATTCAATCATTCAAGGTTTTAGCATGCGTCGCAATGGCTTACAATCTCAGGTATGCAATTTACAGGGCATCATGCATAACATGGTTCACACAAAGACAAGGATTACAATATGCAATTACTAACCTCAGTTCTGCAAAGACAGGTTTGTGCGAGGCAAGGTTATACCCAAAGATGGGCAATGCACGCAGATGAGCCAAGTTAAGCTTTTAAAAACATGCTACAGAGGGTCAGCTGCATCTACTCAATTTGAGCTCTCAGGCTACCATGCTCAGGGGTTTCAATTGGGCCTGTCACAAACTTGGAAGCCACAAGTGGAGCTCAACTCACAGCTTCAGGGGGCTGGAGATTGGCAGCTCAGATGGTCTATGTACCTCAAGTTTTCAGGGCTCAAGCACGAGTATACTTATAGATCAAAAGGTACAGCTCAGAGTGTCAGGGCAGATTTAAGCTACAGCTAACTTGGGTTTCCAAGTTGTGACCCACGAGGTCTGTGAAGTCAAATCACTCAGCTAACTTCCAATTGGTCTTCACAGGCTAGGCTCAGTGTACATGGCATATTGGTCAGCTGAGTAAATGGTGTCAACTCATTCAGTTGATGTTCCACTGGGGTTGCAGCAAACTGACCACACTGCAGCTCACACTCAACAGCTCCAGGGGCTGGAGTTGAGCACAGGCAGATGATCACATACAATGCTAATATCAATTCACAAGTGCAACAGGGTTGACAGAGTATCATTCAGACAGAGCATGAAAGGTGCAGATATTCAATGATGAACAAAATGAGTTATAGATTCAACAATGGAACATTTCACAAAGACAAATTGACAAGATCAAAACATGCTAAGGTTGGTGTGCACAAAGTTTTCATGCAATCTCAGTTCAGTGCAATGTCATATTTCTCAGCTAGCATGTATGAATTCAAATATCATGGAGTTTTCAATGATGAAAATTGGTGGCACTTGGTCAGGATGTGGGCATGGAGCACAAAATGTAGCTCATTCAACTAGCAAGAGACCACTCACCTTATAAGTCGCAGAGGTTGCTTAAGGTTGTTGCAAAACTCCAGTTTTTTTTTTTCGCCTTCCTCTTGGGTTGGCTCAGCAGCTGAGCCGCTCAAGAGCCCACTTGCACAGCAGCACAGTTGGGTGCCTGAATTGCACTAAGAACAACAGCTCACAGGTGCATTTCATCTCAAAGGAGGGTTCAGTTCTCAATAATGCACAGCTCAAGACACAAAGAGGTGCACAAATGCACAGCTGCACTGAGTTAAATGGACTGACAGGGAATGAGAATTACTAGTGACTCTAAGATGCAAGATGGAGTTAATACAATGCAAAGCTATGTAAAATGAATAACACAAGATAAAACAAGTTAAGCTAGAAGATGACTACAAGTTATACTAAGACAGGGTGAAGATTGAAATAAGATGCTAAGTTATAGAAATAGAAGCTACAAAAACTGAGATGAACTGAGATGCAAACAATGATGCAAACAATGATGCAAACAATGATGAACTGAGATGCAAAACAAGGGAGAACAATTAAATTACACTAATGCAGGGTTAAAAATTAACTATAAAGGTGGTTATATACAGGGAGAGAGGGAAATCAGTTTAGCAAGAACAAAAATCACACAGGGCACACACCAAGTCCCCGGCAACGGCGCCAAAAACTTGGTAGGCCCGAGGATGTGTATATAATTTACGGCCTACGGTGATACCGCAAGTGCACGGCGTCTATCGGAGACGCGGCAAGTACGGGTCGAACCACAGAGACTTGTGGTGCTCTAATATTGATCTAAGGCTGCTTCAACTGAGTTCTAAAAGTGACAAGTAACAACAGATTTGTAACATAGATATTTTTGTGCCTTTACGGCTGATTTTTAGTGAAGAGAACCTAAACTAAGGTATAACAGTGAAAACAAATGTGTGCTGGGGTGGTCAAATTCACCACTAAACCATGTTGTGTGTTTAACTATGTTGGCTATTCTTGTCCTGTGATGATAAGGATAATTTGTCAATTTTATCACATATCTAAAGGGTTTCTCCTAGTGACACTTCAATACACAGCTAAGGGTACTAACCTGAGCATTAGTTATCTAATTAAGTATAACTAATCAAAGGAATTAGTGTTAAAAATAGAAGCAAGAGTTGCAATACACTCAACACGCTTGAGACCTAACTACAATGCATCCATGGCGTTGGTATGCACTTTGTGAGAGAAAAGCATTGGGTATTTAGTATTCAAGCTATCTAATTCATTGTATCCTCAAGAACATTCAACAAAGTTTCATACACAAATCATGGAATTAGGGTTTCATCTCAAACCCTCACACTAAATTAAAATACAAAATTAAACCTAATTGACACCTTTGGCTAACCTGTGCGTAACTCTAACATCACACATACCACTTCAATTTATACATGCAAGTGAAAAATATCTCCAACCCTAATTCTTCTCAAAAATCAAGATAAAATAGAAAACAAATCGAGATACTCTCACCCATACTTCAATCGTCCTTCCACTGTCACTTTGCTTCGAAATCGCCATGCATGGGTTGCTCGAGAAAACCCTAACCCTAATTAGCTCGACCAGCTTCTAAGGTGAGGAGAAGCTATGAAAGAGTTAATCGAGGAGAGAGTGGCGGAGCAGGTGGTGATAGCTTGTTTTGTCGGGGAGAGGGAGGCGGTAAGGCTCGGTTTGGTCGTGGTGTCGGAAGAGCAGAGCTCTGCTCCGAGAGTGACGGGAGAGGAGAAGAGAAGAAAGAGAAGAAGAGTAGGGTTTTCTCGAGGGGTATAGGGTATGGAGGTTTTGTTGTGGCGCAGTGCATCGTGTGGGGAGATGAGAACGCCGCACCGAGCGTTGGATCTAGCCGGAGAAATCTCAACGGGCTGAGAAAGGTAAGCGGTATTGGAGTGATTCGATGTTGAGCGGAAGCAAGAAACTTCGATGCGCATGAGGGAGCGACCGTAGGATGTAACTAGATGCGATCTCAACGGCTCGGGATAATCGGGCTCGGATCCGGTCTAGCTCAAGCCCATTTCTTGTAGATGAGTCGCTACTTGTTGGGTTGCAACCGTTGCGCGCGCGGCTTTGGCTCTCTGCTCCATAGATACTTGCCTCCGATTCTTCGCTCTTTTGGCTCCTCGTTTCCAGGACTTTATTTAGTACCTAAAAATACAAAATTAATTAATACAAATATTTATTCTTGAAAACAAAGAAAACACAGAACTGGGATAATATCCGATTCTTGAGCACAAAAGATGAGTAAAATGCCAATAAAAGGTGTATAAATATGCACTATTTGGCACTCATCAAATACCCCAAACCCGAATTTTACTTGTCCTCAAGTGAAAAAAAAATAAGAAATCCTAACTATACCACCTGTCGTAGGTCTCGAATGCATTTAGCGTATGCACTAAGCCTTTAAACCCCTAGGTGTCCCTAGTGGACGAGTTGTAGTCTCGTGAGGGTTTACAAGAGGTGTACCCACAAAACCTTCTCCAACTTCGTAGTGTAAAAGAGTCTCAAGCCTCCAAGAAGCTATGAGTATATAGAGTTTCTGCATGCTAGTAACAGAAGTTAGAACTATCGAAGAACGCATTCTCATCCTTAAGTGCTGAGCGAGAAGTAACCATACCATATGAAAGAATTCGGATTCGATTGTGATCATAAGCCTCGACTCTCGCCTCACCATTAGGGTTTTATGATAATTGCACTCAAAAAGATCGCTTTTTAGTCTCTCATGTGTGCAGCGGGAATAAAGAGAGAAATCCCGCACATGTTGTAGGTAAGAAGGATAACCTTCCGAAATAAAACGGGAGACTCCACAAAAGTGTGGACAAAAAGAATCTTTTTCTAATGATCTCTAAGAAAGGAAAATCAACCATTAGTAAGGGTGGGAGTACTCACTCACTTCTCACCCGATCGGCAATTAATATCACTCTCTCATAAGAAACCATAGAAACGTCTTCAATCTTCGGTCTTCGGTCTTCAAATGTTGATGATTTAACTTCTAAACTTCACAAAACTTGACAATTTTTGACTTTTCTACTCAGATTCCTTGTTGTTTGGATTTTTCTTTTTTAAATTCTTCTTTACCATGGTGGTAGCAAAAATAAACTACAATATTTTTTGATTTTTTTTTTTTTTTTTTTTTTTTTTTTTTTTTTTTTTTTTTTTTTTTAATAAGTGAAAATAAAAATACAAATACAAATAGTGAAACAACTAACTCCATGGACAAAGGACTTTATCACTCAATTTTTCCACAACTTGTATTGTCTTGATTTTATAAATTTTATAAATTTTATTAATTCTCATCCTATTTTCTTTTCTTTGTTGCACGTAAACCTTGGACTATATCAATTTTTCTTTCAATATTCTGATTCTGCTCCGGTTATTTTGTGATGATGTGTTTCTATGGGTCTTGCCGATTGAGAGAGAGAATGATGCTAACTACAAATCGGTATTTAGAAGGAGTTTTCATCTTTAGACGTCACCCTCATGATTGACAAAAACTAGCACTCAAGAGATCAAAAGTAGTGCTGAAAATGGTGCGAAGTTGGGTAGCTCACCATTCCTACCCGAATTTACGTACGGTGACACACACTCTAACTTGACTTTTCTAGAAAGTTGCAAAAATTGAAGGTTGGTGCCTCACTTGATGTAAATTGGGTAGTCTCCACTGTGGGTGATCACAATTCTACTACCGAATATCTAAACAGCACCTAATTCGCCCTCCGGTATGGTTAAATCCAACTTTAACGCTCTAATCAACTAAGGAACCCGATTGCGTTCTCCGGTACTTCCAATTTCTGTTATTTTCGGTACGATTCTCTATGTAAAAATAGCTAAAAAGCATGCTAGTGACTCTAAAATCTCTAAAAGTTGGAGGTTTTTATTTGCAAAAAGTTTTTGAATTTTTGAATTTTTTTTTTTTTTTTTTTTTTTTTTTTTTAAGATAAAAGATAAAATAAAAGACTAAAATAAAAGGTAAAATAAAAGACTAAAAACTCTAAATGCAAAAATATGCAAATGCACCCCCAAACCTAAATCAAACATTGTCCTCAATGTGTCACAGATAGGAAAAATTTAAACAGTCACGTACCACGAGAACTATGCTGATAAGATAAAAAGGGAAGAGATTACCGGATGTCGGCAGGAGCAAGGTTGAGCTTCGTTAGTCAAGGCAAAATCCAACATTCTCAGTGGAGATCATATCAGATTAGCACAATATATGCACAAGAAGACTCAACCGATTCAAGAAAGAAAAAAATTAACAAGTCCTACAAAAATTTACTAACAGTCTAAAGAGTTGCATGGTCAAGCAATAGATAATGTACAAAGAACATGAAAATGGGCTTTGGTTTATGTGGGAAGTTGGTTTATTGGGCTCTGGATTGTTTGGGATTTGGTTTGTTTGGGAAAGTTTGGTTTATTTGGGAGGCCCAGGTTGCTGTGGGCTCAATTTGGTTTGTTTGGGATTTGCTGTTTTGAAGCCCAGGATTTGTGAACTGCACAGCCCAGATGTCTAGCTTATGTGGGCTGAAGGTTGTGTGTTGCAGCCCAAGTGGTTGTGCAAAGCCTAGGTTGAGTTAGCCCCAGTGTATCGTGGCTTTGTTTGTGTAGACAAACTGACCACAAACTCAAAGTTACGTGGGCTTGATTTGGTTTAAGCCAAGAGGTGGCTTATGTTAGCCTGCATTGATTAGCCCAGCTAATGTTTAGCCCAACAGTGTGGGTTCTAGTTTGTTGCACGGCCCAGTTGGGTTCAGCTATGTGGAGCCCAATGGTTGGGTTTCAGTGGGCTGGTGGCTGGAAACTCAGTTTGGCAAAGAACAATTGCTGAGGCTCAGTTTTGCAAAGAACAATTGTTGAGGCTCAGTTTTGATTTAAGTGGGCTTCAGTTAGGTGCAGAGCCCAGCAGTTGAATGGCCCAGTATGTGGGCTTTAGTTATGCACAGCCCAAAGAAATTTGAACTTATGTGGGCTCCTTGTTTGGTTTATGCAGAGCCCAAGTTTTTCAACCTGTGTCCGAGAGCAGCTGACCATGCATTGGCTATGCACAGATTGGCAATTGTACTCACAAGTTTAGCATACAAAGCACAAGTTTGCACGGGTTGTGTGCACAGCGATTATAGGCACAAGTTTGCAAATGGGTACAACACAGAGAAACCAAAGACACGGGCTGATCCACAGACACACAACATACCAAAGACAAATGATGTGCGTAACAACAATGTATATAGCACAATGAAGATCCGAAATTTCATGAAGCATGCGCAAGGTTTTCCAGGGTCACATGGCACTTAAGCTTGGCTTTGTATCTAGCTTGTTATCCAGGTCTTGCTCAAACTCACATACTATCAATCATTCAATCATTCAAGGTTTTAGCATGCGTCGCAATGGCTTACAATCTCAGGTATGCAATTTACGGTGGCATCATGCATAACATGGTTCACACAAAAAGACAAGGATTACAATATGCAATTACCAACCTCAGTCCTAAAGACAGTTTGTGCAGTAAGGTTATACCCAAAGACTTGGCAATGCACAAAGATGAGCTGGTTAAGCTTTTAAAAACATGCTACAGAGGGTCACCGTGCATCTACTCAATTTGAGCTCGTGCTACCATGCTCGGGGGGTTTCAACTGGGCTGTCACAAACTTGGAAGCCACAAGTGGAGCTCAACTCACAGCTTCAGGGGGCTGGAGATTGGCAGCTCAGATGGTCTATGTACCTCAAGTTTTCAGGGCTCAAGCACGAGTATACTTATAGATCAAAAGGTACAGCTCAGAGTGTCAGGGCAGATTTAAGCTACAGCTAACTTGGGTTTCCAAGTTGTGACCCACGAGGTCTGTGAAGTCAAATCACTCAGCTAACTTCCAATTGGTCTTCACAGGCTAGGTTCAGTGTACATGGCATATTGGTCAGCTGAGTAAATGGTGTCAACTCATTCAGCTGATGTTCCACTGGGGTTGCAGCAAACTGACCATACTGCAGCTCACACTCAACACTCCAGAATGGAGTTGAGCACGGGCAGATGATCACATACAATGCTAATATCAATTCACAAGTGCAACAGGGTTGACAGAGTATCATTCAGACAGAGCATGAAAGGTGCAGATATTCAATGATGAACAAAATGAGTTATAGATTCAACAATGGAACATTTCACAGCACAGTTGACAGCATCAAAACATGCTAAGGTTGGTGTGCACAGGTTTTCATGCAATTCAGTTCAGTGCAATGTCATATTTCTCAGCTAGCATGTATGAATTCAAATATCATGGAGTTTTCAATGATGAAAATTGGTGGCACTTGGTCAGGATGTGGGCATGGAGCACAAAATGTAGCTCATTCAACTAGCAAGAGACCACTCACCTTATAAGTCGCAGAGGTTGCTTAAGGTTGTTGCAAAACTCCAGTTTTTTTCGCCTTCCTCTTGGGTTGGCTCAAGCGGGTGAGCGCTCAAGAGCCCACTTGCACAGCAGCACAGTTGGGTGCCTGAATTGCACTAAGAACAACAGCTCACAGGTGCATTTCATCTCAAAGGAGGGTTCAGTTCTCAATAATGCACAGCTCAAGACACAAAGAGGTGCACAAATGCACAAACAGACCGAGTTAAATGGACTGACAGGGAATGAGAATTACTAGTGACTCTAAGATGCAAGATGGAGTTAATACAATGCAAAGCTATGTAAAATGAATAACACAAGATAAAACAAGTTAAGCTAGAAGATGACTACAAGTTATACTAAGACAGGGTGAAGATTGAAATAAGATGCTAAGTTATAGAAATAGAAGCTACAAAATCGAGATGAACCGAGATGCAAACAATGATGCAAACAATGATGCAAACAATGATGAACCGAGATGCAAAACAAGGAGAACAATTAAATTACACTAATGCGGGGTTAAAAATTAACTATAAAGGTGGTTATATACAGGGGAGAGAGGGAAATCAGTTTAGCAAGAACAAAAAATCACAGGGGCACACACCAAGTCCTAGAGCAACGGCGCCAAAAACTTGGTAGTCCCGAGGATGTGTATATAATTTACGGCCTACGGTGATACCGCAAGTGCACGGCGTCTATCGGAGACGCGGCAAGCACGGTCGAACCACAGAGACTTGTGGTGCTCTAATATTGATCTAAGGTCGCTTAACCGAGTTCTAAAAGTGACAAGTAACAACAGATTTGTAACATAGATATTTTTGTGCCTTTACGGCTGATTTTTAGTTAAGAGAACCTAAACTAAGGTATAACAGCTGAAAACAAATGTGTGGTGGGGTGGTCAAATTCACCACTAAACCATGTTGTGTGTTTAACTATGTTGGCTATTCTTGTCCTCGTGATGAGATAAGGATAATTTGTCAATTTTATCACATATCTAAAGGGTTTCTCCTAGTGACACTTCAATACACAACTAAGGGTACTAACCCGAGCATTAGTTATCTAATTAAGTATAACTAATCAAAGGAATTAGTGTTAAAAATAGAAGCAAGAGTTGCAATACACTCAACACAAGGTTGAGACCTAACTACAATGCATCCATGGCGTTGGTATGCACTTTGTGAGAGAAAAGCATTGGGTATTTAGTATTGAAGCTATCTAATTCATTGTATCCTCAAGAACATTCAACAAAGTTTCATACACAAGTCATGGAATTAGGGTTTCATCTCAAACCCTCACACTAAATTAAAACACAAAATTAAACCTAATTGACACACTGGCTAACCCAGGCGTAACTCTAACATCACACATACCACTTCAATTTATACATGCAAGTGAAAAATATCTCCAACCCTAATTCTTCTCAAAAATCAAGATAAAATAGAAAACAAATCGAGATACTCTCACCCATACTCTGAATCGTCCTCTCCACTGTCACTTTGCTTCTGAAATCTCCATGCATGGGTTGCTCGAGAAAACCCTAACCCTAATTAGCTCTACCCTAGCTTCTAAGGTGAGGAGAAGCTATGAAAGAGTTAATCGAGGGAGAGAGTGGCGGAGCAGGTGGTGATAGCTTGTTTTGTCGGGGAGAGGGAGGCGGTAAGGCTCTGGTTTGGTCGTGGTGTCGGAAGAGCGAGCTCTGCTCCGAGAGTGACGGGAGAGGAGAAGAGAAGAAAGAGAAGAAGAGTAGGGTTTTCTCGAGGGGGTATAGGGTATGGAGGTTTTGTTGTGGCGCAGTGCATCGTGGGGAGATGAGAACGCTGCACCGAGCGTTGGATCTAGCTGGAGAAATCTCAACTTTTTGAGAAAGGTAAGCGGTATTGGAGTGATTCGATGTTGAGCGGAAGAAGAAACTTCGATGCGCATGAGGGAGCGACCGTAGGATGTAACTAGATGCGATCTCAACGGCTCGGGATAATCGGGCTCGGATCCGGGTCTAGCTCAAGCCCATTTCTTGTAGATGAGTCGCTACTTGTTGGGTTGCAATCAAGTTGCGCGCGCGGCTTTGGCTCTCTGCTCCATAGATACTTTCCTCCGATTCTTCGCTCTTTTGGCTCCTCGTTTCTCCGGACTTTATTTAGTACCTAAAAATACAAAATTAATTAATACAAATATTTATTCTTGAAAACAAAGAAAACACGTAACTGGGATAATATCGATTCTTGAGCACAAAAAGATGAGTAAAATGCCAATAAAAGGTGTATAAATATGCACTATTTGGCACTCATCATGAAGTGCCTGGTATAGATCCATCAGTAGCCTGTCACAAGTTGGAAATCGATAAAAATGTGAAGCCATTCAAACAAAGAATTAGAAAGATAGCAACAAGATATCACCCTCGAGATAGAAGAAGAACTGCGAGAAGATGTTGGACGCAGGAATTATTAGACAAGCAAAATATCCTGAGTGGATAGCGAATATGGTTATAGTTCCAAAGAAGAACAAGGGAATAAGGATTTGCATTGATTTCACTGATCTAAATAAAGCTTGCCCTAAAGACAGGTTTTCCATTACCGGACATTCCACAATTGGTCGAATCAAGATGGGAATGAAAGAGTATCATCGGACGGATATAAAGGTTACAATCAAATTCCCCTCGCCGAAGAAGACCAAGAGCACACCGCTTTCTTCGCTCCAAGAGGATTATACTTTGCTATACTAAAATGCCTTTTGGTTTGCGAAATGCGTGAGCAACGTACCAAAGGATGGTAGAAAAGTATTCGCAGATTGGGATACATAAAACATTAGAGGTATACGTAGATGACATGCTAGTAAAAAGTAAAAAGGCAAAAGATCATGTGCGAGACTTGAAAGAAATTTTTGAACAAATGAGGCGTTTCAACATCAAAGTCAATCCGGGAAAATGCACCTTCGGAGTAGCGTCGGGGGAAGTTTTTGGGTTATATTATATCAAAGGAAGGAATACATGTTGACTTGAGAAAGTAAAAGCATGCGCGATATGCCGACACCTCGCGACAAGAAAGGATGTTCAAAAAGTCGAATGGATTACTAGCATCACTAGGAAGGTTCATCTCGCGGTCATCGATAAGTGTAAACACTTTTTGGTGTTCGAAAAAAGGATCGAAATTTAAGTGGACGGACGAATGTGAAAAGGCTTTACAAGGGATCAAAGAGCATTTAATGGATATATCCATTATGCGAAAGCGTAAACCGTGAGAGGAATTATTAATATACCTCGCGACAACATCGCATGCCTTAAGTGCGGTTTTCTGCGAATGGACGCAGAGTAGAAAAACCAATCTATTATATCGCCAAAACTTTTAATGCCGCAGAAAGAAATTATTCAAGATTGAAAAACTAATCCCGGCGTTAGTTTATGCGTCGTTTAAGCTTCGTATATATTTTCGTGCACATACTCGTTAGAGTGGTAACAAAGGTACCAATTGAGTCGGTAATGAAAAATTCAAAAGATCGGGAAGAGTCGAAAGATGGAATGCTCAAATAAGCCATTGCAAACTCAAATATGAAATATTATCTTCAACAAAGTCACGGGTTGTCGCAGACTTTCGCGAGAATTTCCTTTGGAGGAAGATGAAGCAAATGGATGAAATGATGGATGTAGAAGAAGAGCATGGAGATCCAAAAGACTTATTAATCGAGCCAGACCGATTGGGAAATATTAGTGGATGGATCATCAAATGGAGAAGGTAAAGGAGTGGGAATTGTTGTGATTTCGCCAGAAGGCAATAAGCTAGCTTTTGCTTTTAGATTGGAATTTGAGTCTACCAATAATGAAACGGAGTATGAAGCTATAATACATGCTCTACGATTTGCAATAGAAATGAAACCGGAGAATGTGAGGATTACCGGTGACTCGCAATTGGCGATTTTTTCGGATAATGTAGAAGTATGCTACAAATGATCCATCCCTACAGAAATACAGGAAACTTGTAGAAGTGTTGTCAGCACAAATACCAAAAAATAAAATGGAGGCATATATCAAGGAGAGATAATAGACTCGCAGACGCTTTTGCCTTCATATCAAGTATGATGACAGACCCAACGGCGAGGAATATCAAAATACGAGACGCCACGGGCGCCATCAATTAATAAAGAGGAAGAACAAGAAGCGAGATATAATGATGGTGGTAGATGAAATGCAATGTCGCGAGGAAGACTGGAGAGTAGAACTTCACGCGTACTTAATGAAAGGCGATCTACCAAGAAATAGATTGGAAACACACAAGTTAAAGAGCCGGTCAACAAATTATGAATTACGAGATGGCGTGCTTTATCGGCGTACTTTTGATGGACCTTCGCTTCGATGTCTAACAAGGAAAGAAGGAGAAACCATATTGAAGATCTTTGATAGCGGGGATGCCTGGAAATCATAGCGGCGGGAGATCTTTGGCATATAAGGCAAAGACGCAAGGATATTATTGGCCATATATGCATGAGGACGCGAGAGCAATAGCCAGACGCTGCGAAGATTGTCAAAGACATGGGAAGAAAATACATGCACCGGGAGCACCGTTAAATTCTTCAAGAAGTGTGTGGCCTTTTGGAAAATGGGGTTTAGACATTGTGGGACCATTCTTACCGGGAACAGGACAAAGAAGATACTTAATTGTCGCAACGGACTATTTCACAAAATGGGCAGAGGTGAAAGCGGTCCAGCACATCCGTGATAAGGATATTTTTACTTTCATATTTGAAAATATTATATGCAGATTTGGGATCCCTGCACAATTGGTATCTGATAACGGGAAGCAGTTTGAAGGGCAAAATATAGAGTTGCTGCTCAATGCATTTCAGATAAGATGTGGAAAATCAACTCCATTATACCCACAAGCTAATGGTCAAGCAGAGGCAACAAACAAAACAATTGCCGATATATTGAAGAAGAAGTTGGAAGGACACAATAGGGGCTGGTGCGAACAAGTACCCAATGCAGTATGGGCTTATAATACAACTAGAAGAGAAGCCACAGAATGTCCCCTTTTGCTTAACTTACGGAGTTGAAGCAAAGACTACCAACGAGGTCGTGATTCCGACAACCAAAAAGAGGTCCTGGGAGAAAAATCTTAGCGCAGGCAACATTCTAATCAAGTTGGATGAATTGGAAGAAAACGAGAAAAGGCCTTGCGACACATGGAGAATTACCAGCGAAGATTGGCAAGAGAATATAACAAGCGTGTAAAAATACGTGAGTTCCAACCAGGAGACTTGGTGTTGCGAGAAACCCCTATATATCAACGTGAAAGTGGAGGCAAATTGGCGAGAAAATGGGATGGACCTTATATCATTAAAGAGGTAGTTGGTACAGGGGCATATAGATTGATGGATCCCGAAGGAAGAGATGTGGGACAAAAATTGGATAGACCATGGAACAGGTTATATCTAAAGAAATATTATCCATAAAAATGAGAGAAGAAAAAGGAATCAAGATGAAATACTTCTTCGCAAAATATTTGCGACATTCAGTAAAATGCAGAGAAAATCCGCGATGATCTCGCGACAAGAATAACAAAAAAGTCATGAATGGCTTAACAAAACAACAAGAGATAACGATTGATTAAATGAATGAATTGGCGAATATCTCGCAAGCAAAATAGCAAATGCTAAAGAATGATTGAATAAAAGAATGAATGAATGGGACGAACCTTTATGGCGTACACCCTAGTTCGCGAATAACATTTCGTAAGAGGCAAATGTAAGACCTAAAGTGCGTCATATAAGGGGGTATCTCTCGACATGGCTCGGGGGAAGGTTACACCGCTCCGAAGCCCGAGTCATGGAAATTTGGGGCCCATGAAAGCCTATCCAGGGGGAGATACCTTGGATTCCCAACTATATATGTAGGTTATACCGGTTGGGCGACCGAGGGTCTCTTCTTAGGAGTCGTGTATGCTCAAGGCGCCGAGGTACACGGTTGAGCTGAGTGCCCGGGATGGATGAACCTACCCGGCCATTCTTGGCAAGTCTTGGCATATGTTGCACTCGCCCAAGAAAACTCCACTTAGGGTGCGGTCTCGTAACCATAAACCATATAGGTATAAGGGATAAGAGGCTGCGAAAACAACCGGTTGTTGTTAAGACCGGATGGGAGGAGCTAGTCTTGTATGGCCGATGTTTCGCCTCCTTGAAGGGGCAACCGGGGAGATGATAAGGGCGACGCTCTCCAATAGGGGAAGTGTCAAAACAGACGCAAATGTCATAAGGCTATGTTTTCGCAAGAGAATTTAGGCTTGTCATATTTGTGCAATGATCCTGCAGAGGCAATAATACTAACGCGAGGGTAAGGCGAGATCAATGGGTCTTTACACAAAAGTGTACGGACGTCCTGCGGTTTCGTCGCAAGACGGCAATGTCATGGGGCTTTATGTTCGCAAGGATATTTAGGCCTGTCATATTGTTGCAACTAAAATATCCTGCAGAGGCAAAAATACTTGGAAAATGATAAGGCAAGATTAATGGGTCTTTACATCCAAGTGTAAAGACGTCCTGCGATCTTGTCGCGATGAAAGGTGGCAGGGGAAGACCTCTAACTAGGGAGGTCTAACTTGGAAGACCACACAAAAATGATAAGGCAAGGTCAATGGGTCTTTGCATGAAAATGTAAAGGCGGCCTGCGACTTTGTCGCAGAGAGAAAAATTAAAATCAAATCCCTGATTGGGATGGATCTACTTAATAAAAGATTCAATGAGCGAACATGCTCGCGAAGTAGTCTTAATTAAGAAAGGAAGAAAGAAATATGGAAATTACTCAATCAAAAGAGTTAAGTCATTCAAACAAAAAGGAGTTCTAACAAATTACAAAGAGAATTTAACTCTCTACATCTGCATTATCAAATACAGAGGATGCTTAAGACTTTTCGCGCCTTTATCGGCTCCACATCCGCCGGTGGAAAGGATGGATTTTCTTCTTAAATGTTTTCATCATCTTTGTTCTCGCCAGTTGTCGGACTTTCATCGAAATTTTTCTATTCGGATCTTCATCGAAGACTTCCTTACTAGAGAGATCTTCACCGCTTTCATAGTCATAATCGCTATTAGGAGGATTAGGGACTTCATCGTCACTTACTTCCGGAGGATCAACATGTATAGGATCAAGAGATTTAGACAAGAAATCTCATTCACAAGGATTTCACTTTGAGGGGGAATTGACGCAGCGCTTTTTGTTGGTTCTTACTATCTATGTCTTTACAACAAGACATATAATCAAATCTTCGCTCTGCACGGTCACGAGAACGAGCAAGAGACGCGGAGAGTAGTCCGTTTTCCTTGCGAATTTTAGAATAATCGGACTCCGAGGGTGGAGATAGTGGAGCGAAGCTTTCGCTCAGAGTCTGCATAACAAATACACAAGATCAGAGAAAATTCTTATTGAACATTATTGGCATTCTTAGGGTAATAAAGCATTTATGGAATAAATACATAAATTAAGATAGTCAAATAATTTGACTACCTTCCTTCTGAGAAGTAAGATGTTGAATTAAAGCTGTGAAATTATTCCCCAAGCAGTCCATGACATCATCAAATGAATCTCCCACTAAGCCTTTCAATCGAGATCGCAAATTCTTTTCATTGGAAACAAGTATGGAGTTTTCGGTCGCCAGAGTAGAGTTGGATTTTTCTAATTTGATACATTGTTCTTGGAATCGCTTCGCTTTTACACTCAAAGTTATTCTACCTTGAATAAGTTTATCTCTCTCGTGATAATTTCTTCAAGTTGGTTTTTCAAAGTATGTTTAGCTTGTTCGTGTTCTTCACATAACTTTTGACAAGCATTATACTCATGCGAGTAGCTCGCCATCTTATTCAACAGAGAACGTTTCTCTTGAGAAAGAGTTCGATTCTCATCTGATAAAGTTTCCAACTCCAAATTAGTTTTAGTCAAAGCATAAGAGAGGCGAGATAAGTCATTACTTAATGAGTCTTGCTTTTGCGATAAATCAAAATTCTCTTTAGACAAGTTATTTATTTGATCATTTGCATAGGTATGAAGATTATTTAAGAGATTATACTTGCTCCATCCAAGCATCTCTTTCAACTCGAACTTCTTCAACGATAGACTCCGTCTGATATATCTCCATTATCCGTTTCTGGTTTAATACTTGGAGGACGAACACGGGTTTGAGTTCTTTCAAAAAAAAAAAAAAAAAAAAAAAAAAATCGCGAAGAATTATCATGATGGCGAGAACATACCTTTTAATTCTTCATTCTTCTTGCGAAGATTATCACGATCAAGTGAGATAATCGAGAAATTTTTGATTTTCAAGGTGGAGATTATTGCATTTCACAGCCATAACTTGGAGATCATCCTTCAGCTTATTAATTTCTTGAACTAAAGATGCTTGCGAGATCTTATCAGGACCAAGATGTTTACTTAAAATCTCGCAGACATTGGATTTGACAGGATCTGCAGAAGTTTTTTTGGCATCATTGACGAGATCAGAAAGGACCTTAAAGGCCACATTTATCCCCTCCAAATTTTCCGGAGTTAGAGGAATTTGTTCGAGACAAAGAAGACGAGTCGTCTTTTGTCAAAGGAACCTCATGAGAAGAGGAGGTTTGGGGAGAGAAGTGATTGGAGAAATGGCGGGGACATTGACAGCAGGAGAAGGGATAATATCGTTTGTAGTAGGACAATTGAAAGGAACTTGGTCTATGAGGAGTTGAGGTATAGAAGTATTGTCGCCAGAAGAAAGAGGCATAAAATTACCTTGCGAAGATTTCGCAGCAGGAGACGAAGATGTGAATGGAGGAAATGGAACGTTGGGGGTAACAGGTTTAGAATGGCGGAGCTTTTTGGGAGTATTACCAGTAGTTTTATCCTCCTGCGAATGACAAATTAAATAAGAAACAGAGGCAACAATATATTGTTAATAAAAACAAATGTTTCTTAAATACCTTGTCACTCGCAGACGGTCTTTTTGTAGCCATAGATTTTGCTCGCGAAAAGGGCTTTGGTTGCGTGAGGGGTTCCTGTTGCGAAGTAGGTTTCGGTGGCGAGCCCAAATTTTGAAGAGGATCCTTCACGGTAAACTTAGTTCTGGATTGGTTCTTGCTAAACAACAATGGCGTAAAAGAGAACTACAAAGTTAATCTTACCAAAGTGTGATTTCAACAAGAAAAGCTAATTGGATCTACCACAAAATCGATCGAGATATGACAAAATTAACAAACCCGGATGCCATGAGAGTAACAAACCGCTAGGGAATAGCAAAAATGGTGAAGAAGACGATAAGAGACAACAATAAGCAAACACTTGCGTAACGATGAAGGAGAAGAACACTTGCTTGAGGCGATGAAGAAGATGAAAAGGAAAAGGAAAATTTTCACAAGAGATGCTCCTATAAATAGATGAGAGAATTGTTATGACTGGATAACATTAAATGCACCGGTAAAAGAGGTAAATATAGACACGTGTAAACGATCACTACTAAATCCAAGGAAGCTAGATGGAAAGAACTTTAGTAAAATCCAAATATACAACACACTTCCTAATAGGCGAGAATAGCTTGCGAAATTGATTATTTTCTAAATTCATGAGGCAAGAAATGACACTTCGCATATGAATTACAAAGAAGCTTCGGAACTCCACAAAAGAATAGAGGCAAGTACGTACTTTTCAAGTCCAGTATTCTTCTGCTCGTTCCTTCATCAACAAAAATCAAAGATTGCTACCACAACAGATTTTTCCTTAAAGATCGCTCTTCAAGCAATATTTAAGGAAAAAGAGGCAAGATGTAGGATCATAATATCGCAACGTACAAGACTCGCGGGATTAATAAACGACGCTGTCGCGAGGCAGTCGCAGGAGCTAAAATAAACGACGCAATGAATAACGACAGGCAAAACATAAAGAAGACGTGAGACCTGGCGAGGGTTAAGAAGTGTCGCGAGAGTGAATGTTTGTACATCTGCGACACTTCGCGAGACATTCCCGAAAATAAAGGGTAGCATAGCTGTCTTCCACTATGTATTACCCTATATAAAGGGCTAAATGAGTCTGTAAAAGAGAGAGATCTTTTGGGAGTTGCTAGGCAAGTCAATAGGAGAGACAAAGTTTAAGAGTGCTTTAATTTCTAAGTGTAATTCCATTATCCTGTGTAAACATTTCATAGATCCAATCAATAAATATTCTTGATCTTACTTCTTTCAATGGATTGATTAAGCAAAATCGAGTAAGGGGTGTAGTGTGGGATTTCCTGCTACTACACAGTCATTGATAGATCATGTCTGTGAATTACTCTATCTGTCGAAAGCGCAAAGAGGAGACATGTTCATGGCTTTGAACCACATAGTGTCTGGAAAACGCCTATTGATTCCAGAAGTACCTCCTGAACCTTCATCCACTGACAAATAAATGTATGACTGGGGACTGCTCACCGCAGTGCATATTAAAGGATATGAATTCAGGAGGGCATTTGTTGATGTCGGTACCGCCGTCAACATCATTCCTTTGAAAACTCTCAGAGCCACTGGCATTACTCGACAAGAAGCTACTCATGCTCCCATGGCAATAAGGGATCACGAAGGAACATCCAGACATAAATATGGCTACATCAATCTCAAAGTTACAGAAAACTCAGTCTGCACTGAGACTAAGTTTTACATAATTCGAGAAGACCCGGGATATGACATGATTCTTGGACGAACTTGGATCCACGCTGGAAAGAAAACTCCAACACCTTCAACATGTCCCTTGTTGCAAAGCTCACGACTCGGAAGAAATGGAAGATACTCCGTCATTTGAGCACTTGGAAGAAGTTAAAGCTTTGACGGAACTCACACGAGCTTTGGAGAAAGTGCACATTCTTTCATCAAGAGGTTCCGTACTCGGGCAAGTCTTATTCCTCTTCATGCACCAATAATACCAATGTTGAAATATCACGGCTCTGGTACGGGGAATTCTCCCTACTAACAACTTAGCAATTACCAAAAGCTACGAGTGGATAGTCTCACCTCAGCAGTATTACACCAAATGGTTACGCTCAGAGCATCTCCAACTTCGGGCACGCGTTTCAAGACGACCAAGCTTGGTCGGTCATGGACGATTGGTTCGGCATGTAGGTGGTAGGATGGTTTTCACGCCTATACCTTACTGTTCCATGGAAACGTGATCTAAGCCACTCAATTTTTCCGGCGAAGTTGAGTGGTCGAGATCAGTTCGTGATTGGGAGGTATGACCACGCTAGTTTGGGCGTGCGAATTGGAATAACCAGGCATAGTATGCCTTGGCCGATTGGGTGTGGAGATAGATGGGTCCACGGTAATCATGTTGATTCTCACCTTTGGACCTGCTTAGTCGACTCCTAAACCCTCCATTCGATCATGAAAAAACGGACGTTTGCGATCAATGCAACCTTAATTAGGGTTTTGCCGGCCGTGCGGCATGCCCACTTTGGGCGCACGATATGGAACGACCAGCCATGGTTGGTCTTAACCGATCGATCATGTGTGTAGGAGGGCTTACAGTGAGCGTGTTGACATGCTCAGGGCCCTTTGAATCTACATCTACACCCTCCATCTATGCCTGCGAAGATGGATGGTTGAGACTGTTTTGCGACACATGTAATGTGCCGCAAACCCTAATTTAAGATTTTTCGTCCATACTGCTTTGGATTGGACGGTTTGGCAAGCTATGACACCCTTTTGGGGAGGCCGACCATGCGGGGCCCGCGTTGGGTCGGTAGTGAATATTCTAATATACGCAGGGTCATGGATTCGACCTAAGCCATCCAAACATGCTTGGTGAAGTTGGATGGTCGTGATCGTTTCTGAGACTGATATGGACAGTCCAGATTCAAATATGCTCCATCGGGCTAGTATAACACACCGAGAGATGTGTGCTCAATCGGGCTAGTATAAAACACCGAGAGATGTATGCTCAATCGGGCTAGTATAACACACCGAGAGTTGCAGCCTGTACGAGTATTTCGTACATGCTTCATTATTAGTAATTGGAGGTTCGTATTGCTCTGCTGAGAACAACACTCAGTCGTCATGCCGCACCAATAATGAGTACATGAAATACAAGGCTGGTCATGCATTAATTAATAATGTTATAAATTCACAGGGTATATGGGATTGTTGCCACATGCTCCAACCTGGATGAATTTCGTGTATTTAATTCACAAAATCTTTGGGATTGTTGCCACATGCTCCTTTCTAGGTGAATTAGTAAAGTGAAGAAGTATTCATCACTAATTAATGGCTTTATCTTTTGCAAGATGTTAGCGCATAATTTTAGCTTTTACAATTTTAGCCTTAAATGAAAATCCACCATCAACATTAAGTCCTCTTCCTAGCGCATAATGGTTACGCTATTGTGGGGTAGGCAAAAGATGGTGACAAGTTTGTATACAGAAATGACCAAGCTAAAGTGAATATACATTTACCGCATAGGTCAACATCGTCAGGTGTTGTCCCAGAACTGGTCGGTCCTAGTTAGGATGGTGAAGGAAGCAGGACTTGATCTGGCGAGTCGCTTTGGAATCTTCCGTACGTATCTAGACAGAGCTTGGCCCGTTTCTTGGACTAGGTGCACTCCCCTTCGTTACACGACAGCTTTCCTCAGATATATCCGATAAGCATCGTTGATCGCTATCTCGAATCGGTAGCCTTTATAGGTGGCAAGTAAAGACTCATTTTCTCCTGGGATTCTGTTGACTTTCTAGATTATAAAGAAAAATTCTAAGGATTCTCCTCATCACATAGTCGTTCCTTCTATATCTCAGGTATTGCTCCGTACTTATCGATCTTCGATTGGTGATGATGATAAATACATTTTTGTGTGCTCATAACTTCTTCTTCTTTGCAGCTTATCATGGAAGCAGTGGGCGATGATCATTTTGTAACTTCTCCAGAAAAAAGTTTCGAAGTTGACAAACCCGAAACTTATGCGCACGAAGAGGTAATGGCTAAAATTGACCTCCCACTTCGCGAAGTCGGTCGTGCTATACAGGGGATGTCCATTATGCACCTGCGTATTTCCATGGGACGCATATGTGCCCTTCAGCTGCGATCGACATGGAAGAGCGGTGGAGGCATGAGGAACCGTTGCGAGCACCAGTAAGCGCAAGGGCAGAGAGATTTGTAGCGCGATTAAAGAGGCGGAGGGTGGAGCATACACGGCCTTCGGATGAAGATAGGCGTGATTATCCAATCCAAGACGGTGTGATAATCCTTGACTCTGACACAGACGTACCTGAGTGTTCGAAAGCAGTCAGCGCAACCCCTAATGTTGTTGTGGCCTTTGGGGAAGACTTGGAAGCTGCTCCTGCCGATGATGTTAGGACGGAGAGTGTTGATGCGGAAACATCCGGCGGAAGCCGAGGCTCGAAGGAGAAGCGGTAGCGAGGTGATGGCGTTGAAGCAGGACCTAACAGTGGTGCAGGCGCGGTCGCTCTTCTTGACGGCTAAACCTCTTTGCTTCCTTTTATCTTTTCAAGTGTATTCCCGTAATTCTTGAACATCTTTCTTGTACTCAGTGGCGGCTGAGTTCAAGATCTTTTCTTCTGTTTGCTTACTTTGAATAAAGGTTTATGTCATAACCCCTCGTTAAGATTGCATCTGTATATGCTCCTAACGTGAGATCTCTTTGGTCTTGCTGGGGTAAATGGCTCAAATCATCTTCCTTTTGTGCACACATTCTATTTCCTTCTTCCCGTGAGATGTTTGCTTAGGGTTTCCTTCCTTTCTCTAGTGGGTTGATTTAGGCTGACTCAGGACTTTGTGTTTTTAGGGGTAAAGAGGTTCTCAGATGGAAATAATGCTTCAATTAAATTGAAAATTGAAAATTGAAACCCTAACTATGAATGCAAGTATTGCAATCATTTTCCGGAAGAATTACAAATATGACGTGAAATTGTAAAAGGAAACACGCTGGAGGAAGTAGCACAACGTTTTAAAGTGTGGAGGACGCTGGAAAGTGGTAGCACATCGTCTTAAGAACGGTATGGCTGTAGCCATCGCGAGTGAATTATTATGCCTTCTAGCTTGTCAGCGTTGATGAGCTTGCAGTAGCCGCCTAGGATGACATTTGCTACCAGGTATGGTTCATCCTCCTTTTCGGTGGGTGAGTCAGTTGGGGTAGCCACTTTCACCGTAATGCTTCCAACCTTGAATGTGGTTGTCTTCGTCACTATATCTCCAATTCCAAACGGGTTTGGACATGTAGATGTCTGGACCTTGGACTTGTCGGACTCATCGTCTTTGATCGAGACAACTTCTAGGCTCCTGATAAACTGTTTGAAGGGGACATCCTCCCATTTACATCTCTTAGCCGGGGTTGGTTTATTGGTTGGAGCCGAGTCCCAGGACTTATCGAGTGAGGAGCGATTGATTGTAAAAAGGTTGCGCGATGAGACTTACTTGAGCCGGAACCTTTTAATGTATGCTGACAAGCTCTCTCCAGGAAGTTGTGTCACGTTGGCAAGTTGCAGGTGGCGCAGAAATAGGCAGTCATTAGGTATAGACGGCATGTTGGAGATCCTTTCGGGTATCGGAGCCGGTAGAGTACAGACTCCTAGTGTTGCCTTGTCGTCGTGTATCCAAGAGCGCCCTAGGATCATGTCGTAGTTCGGATGTTCTCTGACTATGTAGAACTTTGCTTGTGTCGAGGCATCACCCAATTTTACTTCACGATCGATGTATGCATATGCATCTCTGAGTTCTCCTTCCGGAGTCTTAATCACAGTTGGGTTGCGAGTAACCTCTTGTTTTGAAATCTTTGCTGCTTTTAAGGTCTGGAGGGTGATGATGTTGAATTCAGAGGCCGTATCTATCAATGTGTTATCGAACTCGACATCCCTCAAACGAGCAACGGTTAAGAGCCCCCAATTTCCCTTGCTCGCATCTTCCAAAGAAGGATCGAGGTTTCGAGACCGCTTCCTCTTCCAGATACAAGCGCCTGCCTGAGACAATGCGGTTGAGGGCTGCAAATATGTCCCGACGTTGTGCTTTGGAGAAGTACAAGATCTCACATAAATGTTCCATCATATATTGTACAATCTTGCGAACGGGATCCCCAGAAATCATGCAGTTCCCGACGGGGAAGAGGATCTCTACGAACACCTTCGTTTCCAAGCTGGAATTCTCCCGTCTCTATCTTTTCTCTGAATATTTTTTTCAGCCTGTTGCAGTATTTGGTTGGATGGTGAACTAACCTATGGTATCGACAATACTTGGGATCCGCCATATCTTTCTCAGTTGGTGGACGTCTGATAGGAGGCAGCTTGATGGCATCGTCTTGAATCCATGCTTCCAAGAGTTTCACTACTTCACTCATGGGGAATGGGAAGCATGTATCTTCAGTGTCTTGTGCAGGAGTCTTGCCCGCTCCCTTTTGAGAAGAAGTCGTGTGTGCTGGAGACACACGCTTGGGTTGTTGTTCCGTTCTTTGAAGCTTTCTTTTCCTCCTTCGCCTACCACGCTCACGAAGGACCAAGTGTTGTATTGCTTGTTTGTGAGACGCCTCCTTCCTCGAATCTCACGTGGATCTTCGTTTCAACAACCCTGGTTCTCTCTAGCAATGCTGGGGCAGTTGTGGCTGAACGTTTGGCAGCTTCATGGAGTTCGGAGAACGTCTGAAAGCCCAGATTCTCTAGTAAAGCGCGGTATATGGGTATCATCCCGTTGATAAACAGCTCCACCAACTGACGTTCATTGACGTTCGGATCATGACAATCTAGTGCTTGAGTTCTGAACGTCTTAACGAAGTCGTTCGGATGCTCGTTGTTCCGCTTAGAGACTCTCCCTAGATCTGAAAAGGTGATCGGCTCGAGATACGAAGAAATACTTCTGTAGAAAGCACCGACCATCTCGCCCCAATTGGATATCTTTGTTAGGTGCGATGTTGTTGTACAGTGTACGCCCTTCCCGTAAGTGACTTCGAGAACTCTTTCAGGCGGAGAACATGATTGTACTCATGCTCCCCGAAGGATTCCAAAAATCGAGAGATGTGTTCACGAGCGTTACCAGTATCATCGTCGAGGGAGAACTGAGGAGAGGTGTATCCTCTTGGAAGAGGGATTTATTGCACATCTTGAGGGTACGACGGATAATTTTGGTGTGCATCCATCAGATTTCCTTTGCCTCGGTTTTGAAGAAGTCATTCCAGGCCCCCAAGTGTGATGAAGTTGGATGGCTGGTCCCTTTCCCTTGGGCGTTCAGGAGCAACACGAGCTTCTTCACTCATGTGGGTCCGAGTGGAAACGCCTTCTCCGGGTGTATTGAAGGCATCCCTTGTTGGCTCCAAGGGTTGTCGTGAATCTTGTGGCAATCGTTCAGTTAAAGTTTTAAGGAAAGTGAGTACCTAATTCTGAGTTGCGGCCATATCCGTTTGAGTCTTAGCAAGAACTTCCTGCTTCTCCATCAAGTCTGTAATGGTAATGGACGGTGGTCCTCCTCTCGTCCCTCCGGCTCCTCGTCCTGATGAAGGAGTGAAAGTTGTTTCTCTGGTGACCACTTGAGGCGTTACACTTGAGGAGATGCCGGGATTCGCGGCTCTGCTCTGGCTCTCAGTGATGGGAGGCGTTACACCTACTGGAATGTCTCTGCTCCGCTAGCGTTGGTGATAGAAGTGACGGCTCCACGAGATGTATTGACCACGGTAGCTCACCGACGGGTACATCGACACGGGAGTGTTATCCACACTAGCTCAATCGAATTGATTGTTGATCAGTTATGAGTTCCACCATCTTGAAATGAATTGTTGATTGAATTGTTTCTAAGGTCTACCCTTTTGAAATTGATAAAATTGAATCGGATTTCGAAGAAATTGACTTTACAACCGAGAGATTAACCTCCCATTTGTGGTCGCCAATTGTTTATGGGTGAAAACTACTTCGCGGTTTTGGTAATTTGGGGTGTGTGGATGAGAAATGAGTCTAAACCTTAAACAAGTGCACTTGCACGGGAGTGCTTGTAGATTCGAGAAATCAATCGTGCAAATCCGGCCTAAACCAAGAAATGGCCGTTCCGGACTTGTTTCGGTCACAAAGTGAAGGAGATGGGGTTGATCTTAGGGAGGGAAGCGAAGAAGGTGTTGAGATTGTGAAGGTGTTGGCTATGTATGACTTGTATCAGAAAGCTGAACTGGCTTGCAGGATTTAAGCTATCAGTTCCGGTGTTTGAATATGATTGTATCAACACTTGCCTCTGTTGTCTTGTCTTGCCTTGTTCCTGTTTGGAAAATAGGGAGGAGAACCTATTTATACAAGTCTTTAAGCCTAACCCTTGTATCTCGTGAGAAATGGAGAAAGTGGAGTGATGGAGTAGTGGAGTCGTGTGTTAGTGTCACACGACCAATCTTGCCCACTTCTCCCATCATCACTAACCGTCCATGACTTCCCGACACGTTCTTGTGATGGCGCGTTGTGCGCGCTTTATAAACCGCTGAGACCAATACCCCAGTATGTATCCCCCGGTTTGTGACATGATTGATGTCTCGAGTGTGTGGATCGTGGGACCCACGTAAACTAGCATGTAATGCTAGATTAAATAACTAAGTTATTTAGGAAGTCGATACTTGTGAAGTATCGTGTGTATTCTATGAGTCATCGCATCGAGTATATTCAAGCATGTATGAAGCATCGCTGTTTGAGCGTCTCAAAATAGCCTCATGTCCACCTACTTCATGTGATGGTTTGGAGGTTGCGCAAGCAAGTCCTCCCTTGGCCGACCACATGGTGTGGTAAAGTGACGGGTGGTGATCACCATGACGCCTCACTGACCAATTAACTCCTGACCAGGGATGTATAACCAAGTGTGAAGTTGGACGGACGAGATGATCTTTGAGACACTCATCTGCGACCGTTAGTGGAATTAGGGTTTTAGAAGAGGTGCGCAAGCACCACTTTTCAGCTTGGTCGAATCCAAGCTTGGGACACGATTTTGGAATGGCCGATCGGGCATGTGTGTAGACGGCATGCCGGTATACATGGCCATACCTCACTGTCCCGTGAAAGTGTGATCTGAACCGCTTAATTTGTCCGGCAAATAGGAGCGGTCAGGATTGATTTGTGCAGAGTTTGGTGCCGCAAATGCCGCGCGTCATGCTAACTTCGGGCACGCGTTTCAAGACGACCAAGCTTGGTCGGTCTCGGCCGATTGATTCGGCGTGTAGGTGGTAGGCTGGTGTTCACGCCTATACCTTATTGTTCCATGGAAACGTGATCTAAGCCACTCAATTTGTCCGGCGAAGTTGAGTGGTCGAGATCAGTTCGTGATTGGGAGGTGTGACCACGCTAGTTTGGGCGTGCGAATTGGAATAACCAGGCATGGTATGCCTTGGCCGATCGGGTGTGGAGATAGATGGGTCCACGATGATCATGTTGATGCTCACTGGACCTGCTCAGTCGACTCCTAAACCCTCCATTCGATCAGGAGAAAATGGACGTTTGCGATCAATGCAAACCCTAATTAGGGTTTTGCCGGCCGTGCGTCATGCCCACTTTGGGCGCACGATCTGGAACGACCAGCCATGGTTGGTCCTGACCGATCGGTCATGTGTGTAGGCGGGCTTACAGTGAGCGTTTTGACATGCTCGGGCCCTTTGAATCTACATCTACACCCTCCATCTATGCTGCGAAGATGGATGGTTGAGACATTTTGCGACACATGTAATGTGCCGCAAACCCTAATTTAAGGTTTTTCGTCCATATTACTTTGGCTTGGACGGTTTGGCAAGCTATGCCACCCTTTTGGGGAGGCCGATCATGCGAGGCCCGCGTTGGGTCGGTAGTGAATATTCCAATACCGCTTGGGGTCATGGATTCGACCTAAGCCATCCAACCATGCTTGGTGAAGTTGGATGGTCGTGATCGTTTCTGAGACTGATATGGACAGTCCAGATTCAAATATGCTCAATCGGGCTAGTATAACACACCGAGATATGTATGCTCAATCGGGCTAGTATAACACACCGAGAGTTGCAGCCTGTACGGGTATTTCGCACATGCTTCATTATTAGTACTTGGAGGTTCTTATTGCTCTGTTGAGAACAACACTCAGTCGTCATGCCGCACCGATAATGAGTACATGAAATACAAGGCTGGTCATGCATTAATTAATAATGCTGTAAATTCACAGGGTATATGGGATTGTTGCCACATGCTCCAACCTGGATGAATTTCGTGTATTTAATTCACAGAATGCTAGGATTGTTACTACATGCTCCTTTCTAGGTGAATTAGTAAAGTGAAGAAGTATTCATTACTTATTAATGGCTTTATCTTTTGCAAGATGTTAGCGCATAATTTTGGCTTTTACAATTTTAGCCTTAAATGAAAATCCACCATCAACACTAGGTACGGGTCCCCAACTAGTAGGTGGAGTTAGCTTGACTATTGAGCTTTAGTTATGTATCGATTTCGTTGGTGTGATTAATAATATGGATAGATGGTCGAAATGGTTATAGGATTTATGGCTGCCTAAAAGATGTTTATTCATGTTTTAGTTTAATTTTTTAGGTGATTAGTGGACTGTTTGGACTGTTTCTAATGTTTTATGTGAAAAATCACCAGTTATTGCTCAAGTCTTTGTTGCGGGAGCTAGGGAGGCTTTGATCTCGGTGTACCTTCTCTTTCAATCTCATTGGACTGGTCAGTGATAATTTCGTTTTTGTAAAGCAGCATTATCTGAGTTCTATGATGCTCTTATTGTATATTTTATGGAGTGACATTTTTTCTAGGAAGACGGATGAGAGTAATGAAAGTGATTTCAGTGAAGCAACCGATATGTGTTCGCCATTAATACATGTGGCAATAAGGGATATTGAAGCGGAGGTTTTCCCTAAAAGTTGCTCACTAAATATTGAAGTTCCAACTTCTCCATCAACAAACAAGGTATGTTATTATCTCGTTACTTTTATGTAGTTTATACTTTAAAGCATGTGTTCAATGCAGGAGATTCTTGATTCTGTACGTATGATCTTTAAAAAGCCTTGATGTGAAAATTTAGAATGTGAAGGATTCGATATATGATATTACATTATAGATATCACACCTGAAATTTAGTCCTGTAACTGTTGGTTTACTTGGGTAGCATTATCATCAGTTAAAACAACTTGAAATTTGTCTTCGAACATTTGAAAAAGTAGAGTGCCTAAATAATGGATGGTGTTTTTCTGGTATTCGTACGTGGGTGAAAATACCATTGAACGTCCTTTATCTGAACCATAAGGCTCAACAAACTTAGAATTTTCTCTACTATCTCGTAACCCAAGTTTAGTTGTATTCTTTCTCTCTGTTCAAATAGCCCTCGCAGTTGCTGTAAGATTCTTTTTCATTCTCTTATTTGTCTTACTATATACTTATCCAATATGTTAATCCAGTTATTAAACTAAATTGGCTCTATAAACGCTCATTGCGATATCGATTGGAAGAATTTGTGATGCTTTGTTCGCGAGTTAACCTGAGCGATGCTGTTGTGAGATCGAAAGGTTGGAGAACAAAAGGCAAAGCAAAGCGACCATTAGGTGCCTTAGCATTTGCAAGATTTGTAAGTTAATGTAGTATCTCCTTATAGAGATTTAAGTTAGAAGAACTTTGGAATTTCAGAACTTTCTACGAACTGAACTTAAGAACTAAGTATGTTTCCATGTATGTCCATTAAATGAATGACATAGTTTGTGTCAAATTCTCATACTTGTTGGTAACTTCAATTGAAGAATTATTTTTTCATAATGGTGAATGTGGAAATGAAATTGAATGAATGTGTCATAGTTTGTATATATGTGTATGTCCATTGAATGAATGACATAGTTTGTATATCTGTGGAATGATGAATATGGGGAATTGGGTAACTGCATGGGGGGTAAATGTGGGGGGAATGGATTTTGACCAGGTCAATGAAGACTTGACCTTTTTTTTTTTTTGCAAAATATTAGCAACGTCTATGTTTTGTTGCTAAATTAGAACCAGAGAACCAATAAATTTGAACCAGAACCATAGTTCCGGGTAGGGGTATTCTGTAATTAGCCTTGGTTAGCAAACGACAGACTTTGGTTGCGAATAAACATGTTTGCAACGGCAACGGCCGTTGCGAATCTCCGTTGCTGACCAAGAGTCGCAACGGAGCTTATGCCGTTGCGAAAAAATGCAACACGCGGTTTTGCAACAGGAATCTGCTGTTAACTTGATCAACAACAACCAGGGGCCGTTGCTAATCCTTAAAAATGGTGTAGTGGTGAGTCCCAAATTGGTTGGAGAGAGTTTGGACCCAATATGAACAGTTGAGAGATAATTAGGTCAAAATTATGAAAGAGCGTGGGACCGGCTCCTTGCAAGCCTAAGGGTCGACCTTGGTCGGTCAAGGTGGCATGCCCATGTCACCATATTGCTCGTGTCTCAGTCCTGAAAGTTTTGGTATTTTCTGATGCGCGTTTGAGCAATATTTTGGATTTTCAGAAGAGTTTGATCTTGACTAAAACTCTCAATTTTGCTCGAATGAGCGAGTAGAACTTTGCTCATGCGACCGATATTTTGAGAATATTAAAATAATAATATTTTAATTTTTGATGTGAGAAGCCTAGTCGGTCATGAGACCATTTGGCTCTTTGGCTTTTTTCATGGTTTGAGCAATATTTGAGAAAATATTGAAAAACTAGGGTTTTCGCTCAAACGATGGAGTTCCATTAGATGAAGGAAATAATAATGTGGAAAAAATCTGAGGAACCCAAATTTGGTTCATCAAGACTAAATTAACCTTTATCTATTAATTATTATTAAAAAAAAATCAAAGATATTCTTAGTCGTTGGCGTTATTTAAGGGCTGCGGTTTCTCTTTTGGGTCAACATTAACCAAATTCGAGATTTAGGGTTAGTATTCAATATTTAACGGAAAAGATATACTGCTCATTCTCAAATTTTATCCACCATTAATCTGTTTGTGTGTTTGCATCTTGGTTAGGATTCGTTACTTTTTTTCTTGTTCCTTTCATTTATCACGATTGATAAAATTCATGTTGAGAATAGAAGACAACGGATCACACAAGTTTTCCTTTCATTCTCCAAAAGCACGGATGGCTGCTAACTTGGAAATGGCGGCACCTATTACAAAAGTAAGGGTCTTGTTAACTTGTATCCCGGATACATGTTAAGGATTATAAAAAAATATTTTTTTCTCTTGGATTTCACCACCGACTCGGTATGTTAAAATATTTGGAAATCGGATTCAGAAATTTCTAAAAAAAAATTATTGCGGTTTTAACCTTAGAAAGTTGTCATAAATGTTTAGGATTTTCTAACACCTAACTAATAAACCACAAGCCGAAATGGACACATGGATATATTATACTGCTTTTAACAGGACCCATATGAACACATGGACATATCATCGCTTTTATTGGGACCCACATAGACTCATAAGTGATAATAAGCGTACAGAAAGGTAGACTTTTCTTATTCCGTTCATATTCACGATTCATATTCCATGTTTTACTCACATGTAGTTTCTATCTCGGCTAGTATGTAGTCCGTAGAAATATTAGATCTTGTTCGAGTAAGAGATCATCAATTTTATCCGTCCATGATCAACTGATAAAGTTGCTTTATAGAAATCTAAACCCTAGTATAAAAAATATATACTCAAATCATAAATCTATGATAAATCAAAAGATGATGTGATGTAAGGTTCAGGTTTTGTTTGGATGAAATCAAGGAATGGGGTTATCGTTAAAAAAAACAGAAAATCAAGGAATGGCTTAATGATTTTACATCAAAAGCTCAGGTGATGTAAGTGATTGGTATATTGACGAAAGAAAAAATATAAACAATTCTCAACATAGAGATGATGAATTTAATGGATCAGTGATACGTTTGTTTATGGGTGAAAACTACTCTGCAGAATTTGGTAATTTGGGGTGTGGATGAGGAATGAATTTAAACCTTTAAACAAATGCACTTTGTGCGGTGAGTGCTTGTAGATTCGAGAGATCAATCGTGCAAGTCCGGCCTAAACCAAGAAATGGCCGTTCCAGACTTGTTTCGGTCACAAAGTGAAGGAGATGGGGTTGATCTTAGGGAGGGAAGCGAAGAAGGTGTTGAGATTGTGAAGGTGTTGGCTTGCTTATGACTTGTAACAGAAAGATGAGCGAGGCTTGCGGTTGATGCAAGGTGCTTTGGGTGTTTGAATACGATTTGTATTAACACTTGGTTTTTTCTGTCTCGTCTGAACTTGTGTTGTTGTTTGAAATAGGGCGGAGAACCTATTTATACAAGTCATTGAGCCTCATTCACGTCTCTCGTGGGAAGTGGAGGAAGTAGAGTGATGGAGTAGTGGAGTTGTGAGTCGGTACCACACGACCCGGTCTTGCCCAATTCTCCTGTTCATCTCTAACCGTCCATGACTTCCCGACACGTTCTTGTGATGGCGCGTTGCACGCCGCACGCGTAAACCGCTTGAGACCAATACCCCAGTATGTATCCCCCCGGTTTGTGACATGATTGATGTCCGGAATGTGTGGATCGTGGATCTACGAAAGATAGCATGTATCTTGTCAATTGAATAACTTGTGTTATTCGGAAGTCGATACTTATGAAGTATCGTGTGTATTTTATGCGGAGTACCGCATTACGGTGTGGTAAAGTGATGGGTAATGACTCCTCACTAACCAAATAACTCCCGACCGAGGTTGTATAACCAAGTGGTGAAGTTGGACGGATGAGATGAGTTTTGAGACACTCATCCGCGACCGTTAATGAATACTAGGTTTCTTGAAGAGGAGCGCAAGCATGACTCTTGACTTGGTCGAAACCAAGCATGGGAAGAATTTTGGGGAGGACCGACGGACGTGTATGTAGATGGCATGCTGGTGTACACGTCCATGTCTCACCGTCCCATGAAAGTGCGATCTAGGCCACTCAATTTGACCGTCAAAGAGGAGTGGTTGAGATCGGTTTGCATGCAAATCCCTTGCCGCAAAGGAGTTGGAAACCGGCGTGACATCCCTAGTTTGGGCACGCGTTTCAAGACGACCCATTTTTGGCCGGTCTTGGTCGATCATACCAGCGTGTAGGTGGTAGGCTGGTGTTCACGCCTATGCCTGAACATCCCATTAAAACGTGATCTAAGCCACTCAAATCATCCGGTGAAGTTGAGCGGTCGAGATCAATTTGCAATTTGGGAGGTGTAACCACGCATGTTTGGGCGGGCGTTTTGGATTAGCCGGGCATGATATGCCTTGGCCGATCACATGAGGAGGTAGATGGGCCCACGGTGGTCATGCTGGTATGACCGGACCTGCTTAATCTAATCTGTGACCCTCCATTCATGCCGGAGAAGATGGACGCGCGTGATGGCTTGAAACCCTAATTTGGCTTTCAAAGCCGTGCGCCACCTCTTGTTTGGGTGACGATTTTGTCACGGCCAAACATTGTTGGTCTTGACCGATTGGTCAAGTGTGTAGGCGGTCCCACGGTGATCGTGTTGACATGCTCTGGGCCCTTTGAGTCTACATCTACACCCTCCATCTATACTGCGAAGATGGATGGTTGAGACATTTTGCGACACATGTAATATGCCGCAAACCCTTATTTAGGTTTTCCGTCCATAATGCTTGGTATGAACGTCTTTTGGCAAGCAAAGGTCAATGGCCGACCATGCGGGGTCGGCCGTGGGTATTCCATACCATGCTTGGGGTGATGGAATTGATGCGGGGTCATCCAATCATGCTTACGAGTTGGATGATCGCGATCGAGATCATATCCGAACCGATACTTGGTCGGTCTTAGGATGCTCAATCGGGCTAGTATAACACACCGAGAGGGGCTCAATCGGGCTAGTATAACACAGAGAGGGCTCGGGCTAGTATAACACACCGAGAATCGGCACATCACGGGTATTTCGTACATGGTTTCATTATAGTGCTTGGAGGTTCGTGTTACTCGTAAGAGTAACACTCGGTCGTCATGCCACACCGATAATGAGTCTTTGGAAATACAAAGGCTGATATGAAATTCACAGGAAGGGATTGTTGCCACATGCTCCAACCACGAGGAATTTCATGTATTCACGAGAATGGGATTGTTGCTACATGCTCCATTCTTGGTGAATTAAGTGAGGGAGTATCCAACACTTATAAATGGCTTTATCTTTTACAAAATGTCAGCGCATGATTTTTTCTGGTTTTTTCACAAAGTTAACCTTGAATGAAAATCCACCATCAACAACGTTGTTACCAGATTTTATAGAAAGGAAATATATGATGGCCTTATGGGCTCCACATGACTAATAAGTAAAATCAGGTAGTCTTAATTAAAGGTATTATAGGAAACTATCGTCGTTTAATGTCAGTGGGTTGATTTACCAAAACATCAGATGATTCCAATAATATTCATCAAATCCTAGTTAAAAATAATATATTTAAAGGGGGTTAACCTGTATACGGGTATACAGGTTAACAAGACCCAAAAAGTAATAATTCAATCTCTTTTGGGTACTATACCATATACAGGTTGCTTTGTTCTGAACGTCAAATGCTATTAATGCATTCACAAGAAGCTCCGTAAGATCAAGAAGGATAAGAAGCCAAAAGGTAAGTAAGAGATGAGAAAGACGTCCACGTAATGGTAACTACAGCTTAGTCATTAGTGATGAGTATGAAGTTGCTTGATCCGGCAACCAAGGGTAAAATAGATAGGTGTTCGTAGGCATATATCCATCGGGAGATTTGTAATTCACGGATTTACAACTGTAGTTCGTATGCATTAGGTCGCATTAGGGTGCGCATTTTGTATTTTTGTTAATAGTTATGTTCGCAGTTTTGATTAGGCTAGCTAATGATAATTACATTTCACCAAAATAATTGCAAGTACGTTGGTGAATCGGCTGAATTATCAGCTTATAGCTTTGCCCATCTCATTACTATCCTTCCCAAATGTAAATGCCTAACTTATCATCTTAATAGCAAAAGTGATGAAGAAAGAAGAAGCGATAATATTACAGTGAAAGATGTGATTTTTACTATTAATATATATGAAACATGAGATTATCACTGATCACCGTTCAATGAAAAGTGCGATTTTCACCAACACATAACGAAAACTGCAATTTTCACCACATAATTACTGCTGAAAACTGAAATATTCACTGAAAATTATAATCTCATATTAATTACATGCGAAAATCTGAAATTTACGGGTGAAAATTGGAATATGCAATGAAATTCACAAATCTCCTAAGGCACGAGAAATTTCCAAAACTTCATAAGGTGATAATTGTTTTCTTTTTTAGTTTCCCTAAATTTCCGACCGTGATAATTGAGTTTTCCTATTTATTGTCGACAAGATGTCAAGAGTTATTTTAGGGAGTCAATATAGGAATTAAATTGAAGTCAAGAGTTAATTTAGGGAGTCGGTTTAGGATCCAATCACGTTTTAGTTATTTTAGCAAATTAGGTTTGGGAAATCAGGAGTGATTTTAGTGACTACAATTATTCATTTTTTTTTCACGTTTTTTTTTTATATAACGAAATTAATTTAGGTTAAAGGTTGTTTTTGTAATCATGTCATATTTATAGATAATTATGGATTTTTCATATATGGAATTTTAATGACGGGTTTTTAATAATTAAAAAAACTACTTTTGGGCTAGAAAAAAAATTCCCCAAATAATAATATGAGAAAATAAGGGATTGTAAGGTGTGGGACCGGCCACGGCTAGGGCATGGCCGGCCGACTAGGTGGCCCGGTCCCGTGACACCTTTCCCTATTTTGTTTGATAAAGTATGGAGAAACTAAGAGTTTCGCTCGAGCGAGGGAGTTTGCTCAAATGAAGGAGTCTTCATAAGATGAGGGACATAATAAAATAAAATAGCGGAAGAGGGGGACCGGCTGGCCGGTGGGCCCGGTCCCACGCCTCTTGTTTATTTAATATTATTTTTCTTCATAAGTTCCTCGTTCGTCCATATTTTCGAATGCTCGTTCGTGCATTATTGTCAAATACACTTGCACCATTTTCTTGGGGCTTACTCGATGATAGTCCGGACGCCCGGACAGTGAATATTTATTACTAATTCATGGAATTCAGTTGGGAATAATCCATGAAACTGAGTAATAAAATAGATTGATTATGTATTACTAATTCATGGAATTCAGTTGGGAATAATCCATGAAACTGAGTAATAAAATAGATTGATTATGTATTACTAATTCATGGAATTCAGTCGGGAATAAGCCACAAAACGGAGTAATGCATGAGATAGAATAGATTATTTTCTAGGAATTCGGTTGATGAATGACACGCTAGAATTAACCTACAGTAGAACTTCAATAAATTAATCTTCGATAAATTAATTACTTCGCTAAAAATAATAAAATTCTTCGGTCCCAACTAGGCTTGTACAGGCTAAATTTTAACTCGATAAATTAATAACTTCGCTAAAATAATAATTATTTCCGGTCCCAAGGCTATTAATTTATCGAAGTTTTACTGTATTTGCAGAATTGAGATATGAGATAGTTGAAGCATCATACTCATTCAGAGGGGGGTGTATAGTCAGGGAACAACGAGCGCATGACGTCCTGAAGGCGTTAGGCTCTATACTAGCATGCAATATGTCTAGGAGCCGCCCAATCATTAGAAGATTCTATACACGGTCTGTCTACGTAGTCAGGGAACAACGAGCAGCGTGACATCCTGAAGGCGTTAAGCTCTCTAACAAACATTATGTCTAGGAGCCGCCCAATCATTTTGATTATATGTAGAGGTGATGATGAAATGTGTGAAGCATCGAAAGCCCAGCCGGGAGGCTTTTCAAGAAACATATTCATCATAGCTCTGAGAGGAACGTTCGCTTAGTCAGAGATCGTGAGATGGTTCACGGATCATAAAATATGAATTGTCACATACATTCCTGAAGCCGGGTCAAAAACTTGCAGCATCACGATTTTACGATTTTAGCCTTTGTTGAAAATCCACCGTCAACCAAATCAAATGATAATGTCCGTCAAATACACTTTGTTTAATTAATCCTTGCATACCAATATCTCTGTTGGCTTCTTTTTGAGTATCTGGATATCGAGCTAAAATGTTATTGTGGGAACGACTAACTTTGTATATTTCTTTCGGTTTTCTTCCGACTTCATCCATTAGATGATGGTTAAATTTTAATAGAATTTACCATTTTTTCTCTTAAAAGAAAACAGGATCAATAGACATGTCCTTGGATTCCCTTGACTAAAAACCTCATTAATACAAAAATTAAATGAAATTTGTTTGAACAGAATATGCACTACAATTAATATATAATGGCAAAATTCAAGTACTCTTGTAACGTCCCTCACCAACCTTCACTTTTGTTTAACTTTGTACACTAGTAAAAAAGATGTCAACTCATTTAATATTTTCACAACTGAAATCCACTAGAGATTACACCTCTTTAATTGCAATTTGCCATTTTTTCACCTGCTTTAATTTTCTACTGTCTTATTCTCATCACTCCTCATTTTCCTTCCATTTCTCTGCTTATATAAGAGGCGCTCTTGTTACTTGGAAAATTACCTCTGCCTATTTGCAATTCAAGAGAAGAGTCAGAAGCTCATATATAGTAATCAAGCATGGATCTGAACCAGTCAGTTCATCACTATCGATGTTCTTCCCCAGCTCCAATTGCGCAAGTTCATAACTTCATGCATGTATCTTCTCCCATGATTTCTCTTAATAATATTCATCAGCAGTACTCTCCAAATAACGAGGTAAGAATATGTTGTGAACTATAGCTATAAACTCAACCAGGAAACACTTTATATTTGCATGAAATTGACTCTCATAAGGATTAATCCATAAAAAATGTACGCTTATGTTCCTTAGATTTATTTTATATTTTGCACCAT
>JAJJWW010012931.1:0-32445 GCA_023531295.1 Papaver armeniacum
CCGCATTTTGCTCGCTTGAACCGTCGGTAAGCATGAACAATTTGGAGTAGTAATGTGTGGGTTCACCTCTGCTGCATCAAAGAAGTATCTGATTCAGATAATGCTGCTGCAACGCCAAATAAAATCAACTTAGACAGACTCTTACTACATAATGATAATGATCAACAATAAAAAAATGCCGGAGAAAAAATATGGCACTCAAATGACCAGTGCCCAGAGATAAAAACCAACAGAAAGAAAAAATAAATAGCATTATATCCACATTTAGACTAAGTCTTATGGGCTAGATTGGAGGTGCTAGATTAGCACTTAAGTGTTGCAATTCAAAAAAAGCGTAGCAAAAAAAGTTAACACTAGTTTCTCTCCTAGCAGTAGCTAGCATGTGAAAGCATGCTAGATAGTTACGCTTGAATGGTTCGCGCTTGAAAAAATACCTTTTCGCGGAATGGTTCATGCGCGAGGGTTTATTTTGATCTCGACGGGTTGAGATTTGAAGCTACTGATTTGGTTCAGCATTGAATGGTAATGAGCGCTGGGCGAATGATTCGGCGCATTGGTCGACGCGGTTCGCTAATCTAGCCGCTAGATTAGCACTCCCATAAGACTTAGTAGGTATTTCGACTGCTAATCTAGGTGCTAGACTAGCACCCCATAAGACTTAGTCTAAACATGAAAACTATTCGTACACTTGGATCAAACAACTAGAAATCGACAAATGTGCCTAACGTCAGTATATCCCCAGACTAAAACTGAAGCACCTAGGGATATACCATGGGGCTCTAATGCTGCTAACACCTGAGAAAAATGTCAAGGACAATGCCATGGAGAAATTAGGACTGTTTAGGGTTTGAGATCCACATACCGATCGACAAAGGAGGTCAGAAAACTTAATTGTTCAGATAAAAATTAAAATGGCATACACACCTTGATAAACCCCAGTAAGTAATAGCATTTCTTAACACCACAAACAAACAAATTAGTCAAATGGGATTGTGGGATTTATTTGCTTGAGACGTGCTATATGAAATTCTAGATAACAACATAGAATTAGCCAATTTGTTGTGATGTAGTTTCTGTCTAAGCCACTTTAGAGTCGCTAGAAAGCTGTTATTCAGTCTCCTAGCAAACTTAACCCCTGCTTCTGTCCCCTGCGACTCAGAAACCACAGCTGAGATCAGGATGGGTCTTTTGATCCAAAAGAACACCTAATGTGTGAGCCGCTGCCAGTCCAAAATTATGCTCAGAATCAAATAGTCAAAGGCCTGGCAACACTAAGGAAGGAACAATTAATTGGGGGATATCAAAACTAATTGGGGGATAGAGGAAAAAGACAAAAATTGGATCCAAATATCAAATCGGGGTCACCCCTCATCTTAGTATTTTTTTTTAATTCCTAATCTAGCCCTCATTAATCAGGATTATTGATTAATAATAATTAGTAAAAATCTTAAGTATTTGGGCGATAGATTAGTGTTTTTTTTTATTTTAATTTGTATGAGTGAGGAGTAGAAGGAGAGAAAAAAAATTGAGTGGAATTTTTTTGAAAATGGAAGATGATTGTGATGGGAGAATTGCTGCTAAGAGGTTGAAAATTTGATTTTTTTTTTCTTTGAATCCACCATTGTTGCAGCTGAAAAAGCTTGGTGCTGGCATGGTATTCAACCAAAAAACCATGCCGGTATTCAAAACCTATTTTTTCTGGTTTTAATCAGTCTACTTCCGGCACAGTTATCTGATTTTCGAGCATGCCGGAACTACTTCCGGCATGGTTTTTGCTTAAATTTCTATGCCGGAACATGATGAAAAGTATCCAGAAAATTGATTTTTTTCACTTAACTACCGGCATTGATAGATTTATATCGTGCATGCCGGCATTTAGTTCCGGCATTGAATTTCATCACTTCCGGCGTGGTCTTCATCATTTCGACATGTTCTTCAAAGACTTAGACGTGGTCTTCATCCTAAATAACCATGCCGGAACTCACTTCCGGTGTGGTCTTCATCCTAAATTTCTATGCCGGCACATGATGAAAAGTATCTTTAAAATTGATTTTTTTTTTTCACTTGACTACCTAGCATTAATAGATTAATATCGAGCATGCCGAATTAGTTCCCGCATTGAATTACATCAATTCCGCATGTCTTCATCACTTCCCTGCGTGACCTTCATCATTTCCGAGCATGTTCTTCATCACTTAGGCATGGTCTTCATCACTTCCTGCGTGGTCTTCATCATTTCAAAGATGTTCTTTATCATTTCCGACATGTTCTTCATCACTTCCGGGCAGAGAAGGAGAAGATAATTTGAAAGGAAATGGGGAAAATTTAGAATTTGAAAGAGAATGGGGAACATTTGGGTTTCAAAGTTTTAACCCAAAAAAGATTAATAAGAAGTGGAGATGGAAATGGGGGATATGATTTTTTTTTGATTTTAAGTTTTTTTTTATTTTTATTTTGAGGGAAGGGTATTTTAGTATTTTCGCCCCCAAAAGTAACCCCATAGCACACACCATAGGTTGGGGAAGTAATTCATATCCACCAATTAATTCCTATATCCCCCAATTGTGTCATCTAAGGAAGGCTACCTATTTTCCTGCATATGAATGTAGGATATATTTTTTCCTTTGTAAACAAATCATTTAATGATTCATAACATTCTTACTGAATGCCAGCAAAATGTACAATAAGAAAGCAAGATAGGTCAAGTCCAAAATAAAACCAGACAACGTGAGATAGAAAAAGGGTAATAAAATTTTAAAGGTTATCAATCGACACCTAATAAATCACTAACTCAGTGGTGAATAATGCTCAAGAAAGGTACCATGTTATCAAACGAGCTAAGTCAAGACTCAGTTGGCATAATATTTGGATGTTGGCATCCAAATGAGCTAAGTGCGCAATGCAAGCCATAATAGCGCAACGCAAGCTATAATAGCGAAACGCAAGCCATAATAGTGCAATGTAAGCTATAATAGCTGCAACGCGAGCCATAACAGCAAAGTATTTGCGAAGGGAAAGCCGAGTTGCATAATGCGATGTCGCGGAACTTGAGTGCAAGTGCGGATGCGAAGAGTGGGTGCATCACACGCATGCCAAAGTTGAAGAGCAAGCTAGAGACGGTTATAAAGTACTTAACAACCGAGTTTGGCATATCCTAACCGTTGAAGACCACTACACCAAATTCTGGGATTAGAAACGAGAATCGAGCCGTTACTAAAATGGGTTGTAACGGCTCATGCCTGTTACAAAAAGGGGTATTACAATTTTTTTGCAACGGCAATGGGGCCGTTACGAATTTTGGTTTGTAATGGCGTTAGTAACAGTCATGAGTCACGTTTTAATTGACACGTGGTAAACACCGAGAGCCGTTATTAAATTTTTGTAACTACACGGTCAGTAATCGTGCTCATGCCATATTTAATTTTTTGTAACAAAGAAAAAATTATCAAGCTATCAACATTGACCAGTCAACTTAGACTAATTTTGACCGGAGGTCAATATTACTTGCGATTCATTTTATTAGGAAATAGCAGCAAATCCAAATTCAATACCCGCATACACCTTTCAATCCATACATCATCCACACTCAACAATAGTTTCATCATTCATTCAATTCATAGGACATTCATTCAATTCATGGAACATTCATTCAATTCATATTAGCAAAAGAAAATAAATTCTTGTAAGTACAATTTTTTTTTGCTAAGTATCAAGGTCCTAAGTTCAGTTCATAGAAACATTGGAAACTTCCTAAGTTCACAAATTCTTCCAACATAAACCACTATATGCAGATACTATTTAGAAACTTACAAAGATAACATGATATTATCTTTCTTTCCAGCATTGTGGAGACATATTATTAGCATTATAACCCACATTCTTTCTTCCAACTGCAAAATGAAAACAGACCTACAATAAGCATGGCATTTCTTAGCAAGCTTCTTGACCACTTTCTTGTTCTTGTTAAGCTTCTTCAAACCCTCCACATCCATATAGTCTAAACATATCTTCTGACTCTGAGCCTACAGTTTACATCAATAAAAAGTTCACTCAATGTTAAACCTTCTTCAATCTCATCATTGCATTCTGAATTGACGATCAAATAAAGTTCAGGGTTTAAAGCAAATAGGCACCAGCAGTGCCAGCTAGCAAATTCAAGATTCGACAACATGTGAATTTATTCAAATGTGTCAGTCGCAAAGATGAACCACATGCTTAAAATAAAGTTCAGGGTTGGAAACAAACATGCACAAGCAGTGCCAGCCAGCAAACTCAAGATTCGACAACATGTGAATTTATTCAAATATGTCGGTCTAAAAGATTTACCTTCAGTTCGCGTATCAACTTGCCTTGTGTAGTTTCCCATAATTTAATTGTAGCATCATAAGAGCTGTAATAATTTACTGAATTGGTAAGTGAACTCAGCTAAACCCTTAAGAACTTGTTCAATAGATAATTTAACCCAATCGCTAATATGTTTGGTTATATGTTTGGTTATCAATTACTTTTAGCATTAATGTTTATAGCAACAAAGTTTACACTAATATGAAGAGAAGCTGTCAAACATTTGTACGTGTCCGTCCTTGGAAAAATAAAAGAAAAGAAAAATGTGTACCTTGAATATATAACTCCCGCTCCATTCCATTTAACACAAGTTACTGCATCTGTGTGTCCCGTAAGAGATAAAACACATCTACTGAATGAAATGTCCCGTAAGAGACATGAACAAATGGATATCCAGGTTTCTTTGCTCTTCCCCTGCAATCAAAGACGAACATATCACTTCTTAGTAGCAAGCTCCAACAAAAGTGAGTAAGAACTAAATTTAACTTCTATTACCAGCAAACTTCTCCTTCTGCTTATCTCAGTATCACTCAATCAAGCCCCTTCCAAATGCATCATGCACACAAAACTTACCACACCCTCTACTTCTTAACCTGAACTGTAAACAACCATAGCAAAAACATTCTAGGTTCTTAAATGCATTTAACCTGTAACAAGGTTCATTTGAAGATACAAACTCATAGGCGGACGAGATTTCAGACCGTAAATCAGTTTCTGAATTCCAAATCATATTCTTGTCTGTCAAACTCTCCTGTCAGTCAAAAGAAAAGTAAGAAGGACTATTGAAGTACATGTGAGGGAGACAAGAAGAATTTACAGATCAAAACCTGTTCTATAAATGCAGGTGGTGATGGTTGCACTCTTATGAAATCCATAAACATTTGAGCATCACTTGTTACTATAAATCACATAGCAAACTTCTACATCCTGGAAAATTCAAATAAAAGTATTTTTTAATCGATTTGAACAACATGATAAATGAAATATAGTTTCAAACGCAAGTTGTAACATGTAAGATACATTACCATAAGGCCGAATTTATACACTAGAACTAATAAACCAGATAAACCAACATCCCAACTCTCTAGACGTTTAATATAACCACTATCAGCAGTTGCAAAGTTTAGTATAACCAACCGTTATCAAACCAAATCAGCATTAGTTCTACATAACTAAGCACTAGGACCACTAATACCCTTGTTTATTCCATACCACAGAAGAGGGAGTAAGAGCTACGTATCTCAAGAAAGTTAGACGGGTAGCACGAAATAAGATAATTTGAATTTTAGACACCATCGAGTACCAAATCTAAGAAATCACCACTTAAAAGACATTAATGAGATAAGACGAACAGTGTAAGAAGTATACCTTGTACTTTGGACACTCGGTACTACTTTTGAAGGATAGGGTTGCCATAACTTGCTGCAGTTCTTTCATATGAGTGGCCCTCCATGGAGCAAGGTACTTCCGAGCATATGTGATAGCTTGCAAATGGTTATCGTCTCTTACAAGATCTATGAATTCTTGATATCTCAGTTGAAACTCAAATTTGCTTTGTCATCCACTAAAAAATTTCAGCACTACAGGTTGTTGATGGAGCAGAAATTTCACACATAATATGCATCTTAAATTAGTTATTGCATTCTTAAATATTCTAACCAATCTAGGATTAAACAGGATATAATATCCAGAATTTTAGCATGGGCATAGATTATATAAAATATTAAAATTACAATAGCACATTTTGCCCAATGATGTCTCAGTTGCTGCTTTACAGTTTCAACCGTTTACATTTAAAATGTAGGAGCACAGAGGTGGAAGAAATATATGATAGAGTAAAAAGAATATTCAAGTATTTATGCAACTCCGATAAATAACAATCAGGGAGCACTATTGCCATAGAAAAATATCATCCAAAGTCTATGATACTGTGAATGTAAAATGTACATGCATGTTTTAAGTTTTTGAAATTCACAAGACCATGTTAAACTAGGTAGATAAAACGTGCGTCGTATAAGGATACTGACAGAAAATTGAAAAAAAATAATGTTGCACCTTTGATTTCTTCAACCTGGATTTGTTCTCTGCACACCAAGCTAAAGCAAGAGTTACCTCCCTACTTTGAAGAGCACCAATGACCTTCTTCGCATCAACAAGTTAACAAGATCCTGTACAGAATTTTAATAAGTGTCTTCAAGTACGCAAAGAAAATTTTAAATAAATGATATATACAGTATGTTGACAAAACCCTTTCAAGGAACCTCCTTTTATTCAGAATTTTTTCTAACAGAGCGGCTAAGAGTTGCCAGCTTGGGTCTCTCTAACAGATAACTTATGTAAACAGTTGTGGATATCCTTCATTAACAACGACTACGCCTAATAGGTTCCACTATGCAATCACGACCACATACAAACTCTAAATCATCAAAAGATTGATATGTCTGAAGAAATTGAAAAACTATACAATGATAAGCTTGATCTGGAAAGTGATGTGAAATTACTCAAGAAACAAAGGGAGAAATTGGGGAGGAGTAAAATCAATCTCCTTTCTCAAAAGGTAGAGAAGGCTTTTCTTATGAAAAAGAAGTTGAAAATCGGAAAAGATATTAAATTACTCACAAAGAAGAAAATTAAATTTGAGAGTGATGTTGAATCACTTAATAATGAGAAGATTGTACACACAAAATGTTGTTCCTGTATCAAGTAACAAAAATAGTCCGCACCATCATTAGCACAATCCCGAACATAACCTACTTGAAAAGTATAGATTAATAAATCTTCTACTGAACTACCCCAACACGCTAGCGTAAAAAATAATATTTGAATCATATTAAGGTTCAGGAGTTTTGAACTTCCTAAGCGAGACCCTAAATAAAATCGCACTACACTGTAAGATGGAATCAGCTAATTGAAAGCATATTTACCCAAACTAAATACTGACACGTCCGATCAAGAGATCAAGATTAAAACCTTAAACACAAACTCTAAACCCAAATGGCTAAAAAATGAAACATAAAAGCTCTCGAATTAGTAGTTTATAACCAAACGAGATCGTCAAAATTACCTTAGAAGTAGTTAGAACAGCACCATCAGCACTACCATAAGCAATCCCAACCCCTTGTAGCTTCTTAGTCAACTTATGAACTTCATTCCCATCTTTATCTGAATAAAATGCCCTAAATCAGAAACCCAAATCTCATAATCGATTGAACACAAGAAACCCTAAAACAAATACCTAAATCTAGCTGAAAATAAATCGAAATCAAAACCAAAAATAGATACCTAAATTAAACAAAGTATAACAGATGCTTTCTCACGATTAGCTGAGAGTGAAGATCGGTTCTTCCAAGTGCGAACTCCGACGAACAAACTAGAATCGAATCATAATACAAATGAAACCCTAAAATTGATTTATGAATCCCTAAAAATCATATTATAGATGATGAAGAAACTGAATCGAAACTGATTCATCAAACTCGATATAGTTTCGCATTGGCTGAGAGGAATAGGAGACAGGATGAGAGCAGAAAATCGATCTGGTTTCATCGGCTGAGAGGAAGAGAAGAGAGGCTGAGAGCAGAAGAGAGAAAAAAAAGAAAAGAAAAATGAAATTCTCGATCTGGTTTAAGGAGAAGGTATGTAAATCACGCATGGGGGAAATATCTTCTAATGTTACTCCTCTTGGGTGGAAACATAATGGTACGTGTGTGAATGACACACTCACGGACTCCAGGTGTTACGACCCATGTGTGACGAAGCGTGTGGCTGGCACGCCTATAAAAAAAATTCGTAACGGCTGGTCTCTGTTACGAATTTAGTAACGGTCCTTGCCTGTTACGATTTATTTTGTAACGGCCATTTGTAACGGGAATTTCGTAACGGCCAGTAAGCCGTTACGAATTTCTGTTACTAATCTGAGAATTTGGTGTAGTGGACAGGTGTGGCGCCTTTGTGCAAGCCAGCACTAAAGATAGCAGTTAAAAAGGTGGAACTGGCGGTTAGGGAACTGCCCATGGACAGATGGCTGTTCATGGGGCGTGCAACAGAGTTGCATACGGATTGGCCCTGGCTTCTTGGCATTATAAATAGCCAGAGAAGCTACACAAATCAGAGTCGTTCAATAGTTCGAGTGTTGAGGAACCATTTTGCAGTAGAGAGTGAGTTTGTTGTAGGCTTAGAGAATAAGCTTGTAAGTCCATTGGTTGGACGTTTTTGTATCTTCCCCTTAAGCTAATAAAATTGAGTTTGTTGGCTTATACGTTTGTCTTTGGTTCTCTGTTGATTTGATTATACTCCCCCAACTTCTGTGAAGCATAAACATGGCAAGAACCTCTTTGTAGTATGGGCTACATTGTTTGGTAGAGAAAATCTGAGTAAGACTTCCGTTGCATACTCTTGGTAGAGTTGGCTGATTGCATTGGTGCAATCTTATAAGGCTGAAATACAAGTGGGTGATAAGAGATCACTGAACCACTGTATTGCCGGGTTATACCTTCGCGAAAAATTGCTTGGAGCATTTGAAGGTGTGACAGTAAGTACGTTGCCAGTTTCTCTACGGACCTGAGTTGAAATAAATCATCCTCAACTATACAATACTGTTAATTCTCGTTACCACTAGTCGATTTGTTTTAAAAAAAAAATGGTTCCCTCGTTACCACTAGACGATTTATTTAGCAAAAAAAAAAGTTAAGTTAAAAATTTCACTATGAAGCTAAGATCAATTGATGACGCTCAAATCGATTGTTCAACAAGTAAGACAACAAACTAGTCAATCCGCCATGTTGGTAATGTTTGCGTTGTTTCTTATGCTGATCAAATGAACCAAAATTAAAAAAACATAAGTAATGCCCACCACAGATTTACAAAATAAATTCACAGCAGTAGATTTCAAAAGGGCGTATCAACTATCAAGTTTTGTACATGAATAATTTACAACATAGAGACTACTAAATAATAAATCAAATACTTATAACACTTTTTTGTTCGCTTTTACTTTCATCAATTTTACATATTTATTTGCAGCAAGTCTCCCATACAATAGAAATGCAAAATATTTTTGAAGTGACTAGTGCATCCACTGATTCAACAATACAAGATTTAATAGACTAGTGGTTGGATTTCTAAAATGCGCCCAAGTTAAATTTAAATGAGTTTCTAAGGTATTGGAGTCAACTGCAAAGATTATATAATGATAGAGGATGTGACTACCCGTAGATATATAACTTTATAATAAGTGAACTAACGCTCCGTAAGGTGTAATAAAAAGGCTATGTAAGGTGTAATAATTTATGAAAACAACTTCATAACCATATTTGCAGAATAATGTTGTTGTACTAGTTTCTATAATTACACTGCTAGGTTATTCTGATTCGCATCGTACTTGTTATAAATTTAGAATTTAAATTTTAAGCATACTATACAAAACACTAGTTTATTCCTATACATTGTATTTGAATATGCAGTGAATATTCCAGCCAACTACAACCTTTAAGATCCAAGACCGGAGAGCTTACTATCTATGAGTATTCCACCATTTGTTGAAAAATATATGTACTCCCCCGTCTTGATCGTTTAGCGATGGATCTTTATGAGTATGAATGAGACACAACAAGGATATACCAGGCATCCCACTATTAGATGAAGTTTTTTGACTTAATATCCCTCCATTTCTTCCGCTTCACTAGTAGGATTTAGATCATCAAAATCTACAATTTAGTCTGTTAAACAAAATCAGTAACGGACATTCGGCCGTCAGGGCCTAGAAGAAGCATAAAAATTCGTGGCCTCAAGGAAGCATCACCCTTTGATACTCAAGCAAGCTTACCGATGTAAAACAAGGTGACCTTCAAGCGTCTACATAGTAGTTAGTCTTCTAGACACACATTTTCTAGCGATCTCATTAAAGTTTAACTTGAGAGAGTTTACTGTAAACCTCCGACAAGTCGTAAATGTACTGATCCACCGGAGTCATCTCCTTTTTGAAACTTTTTATGGTTTTTTCTAAATTGAAATCCTACTGATGAGATTTTCCTTGAGTTTTATCAATTTCATCGTTCTTAGTATTTAGGAGTACCGATCTATTATATCCCATCTTTTTGGTCGCTAGTAATCCTGTTAAAATCAATCTTTTACTTGATTTTCTTCTTTAATGGCTAACTAAAATCTTTCTTCTCTCCCTGTGTTATACAGATTGTTTATCCCATAAATATGGCGTTTGCCTTCAATCCAGTTTTGGTTATAGCGTTTGCAGTGGTGGTCTTGGCGTTTGCAGTTGTTGTATTCAATCGTTTGGAAGAATTGGAACCAGATGTATCAGGTATTGTTCCATGGATGGAGAAGAAACGGGTTAACTCGGCAGCGGATCCGCATCAAACTCACCCAACACGTGCGAGTCAACTCATTATTCTCATACTGTTGACAATGTCAATTTCTATTCATTCCATTTCTAGAGCAATAATTACCGGTATAAATCAAGCAAGTCCCACGTCATTAAAGGGTATCAATCCCACTACCAGTCAACTTTCTATACATAATTGTAAAGAGATATACATTCAATCCCTAAAATGTATACGGTACTTAGCAAATCACATCAAGCTAAGAAAAAATTTTACGGGAAGAAAAGTTAATATTTCTGTATTTGTGGATGGTGCCTATCAAGACATTGTTTCAGAAGAAGAATCACATACGTTAGGGCTGCAACAAAAAATCACAGTTCAGCCGGTACATATTGTTCCAAGACACATGGATGCGAAAAATGTGAAAGCTTTTGGGCAAATTATGGAGAAATCAAATGCAATTGTATCACAAAATGGTATATCTACTATTGTGAAGCCAGTGAAAGTCTATATTAATACTCTATGGGAAAGAAGAAAATTATCAGATAAAAAGTCCAAATTAACTAACTGGAAAGATAATTGCAAGAAGGGTGATGGCGAAAAGAAAGGAATTGTGAGAATAAAGAAAAGACAGGAAAGAACTACAAAACTGTTTGATATCATTGTGAAGTACATTTCTACTCCTGGTAATGAGAACAATGCTGATACATCTATTCCAACAACAACTAAAAAGATCACTACTAAAAAAATGAAAAATCCTAATGGGGATAAACATGATGGAAAAGGCACAAGGAGAGTTCAGGTTCATATTTCTAAACTTTATACTAATTTTCAACTTCTGCATTTCTTCTATTTTTCTGAACTACATTTTTTAAACATGAAAATTTTATCCTGGAATGTGTGTGGCTTTGGAAACAAAAATACTAGATATCACCTCAAAGACCTAATCAGGTCTAACAATCCTGATATAATTTTCTTGATAGAAACCAGAAATACTAGGAAAAAAATGGCTCTCTATATTGCTCAACTCAATTACCCTAACGTTTGCTATCATGACCCAGTTGGTCTCTCAGGGGGTTTGTGTCTGCTATGGAAAGAAGGTTTTGATATGCAAGTGATTGATATTTCTCTCAATATGATTCAGTGTAAACTGAAAATTGATGCTGCAAGTGGCTATTCTTTAGTTACTTAATTGTATGGTGCTTAAATGATGATAGTAGAAAAATGCAATGGAATCATATGCAAAATACAGCAGTTCAAACTAATATTCCATGGATAGTTATGGGTGATCTCAATTTTATCTTGAAACAAGAAGAAAAAGATGGTGGTAATCCAGTTAGTCAAACCAATCTAGATAGTTTCAATGATTTATTTGATAGTAATGACCTCCACTCTCTTCCTTATATAGGAAATCCTTTTACATGGACCAATAAGAGACAGGATCATGAACTTATATTAGAAAGACTAGATAGAGTTGATGCTGATACCTATCGGTTATATCATTTTCCAAAGGCTATTACATACCATATGATTCCTTTAGCAAGTGACCACTGCCCAATAATGCTTGTCACTAATAGGGATAATGTTGATACTCATAAGCCTTTTAGATTGAATAAGATGTGGTTCAGAGATTCTAGGTGTAAGGATTTGATTACCAATAACTGGCATGTGAATGAAAATGGTTCCGCTGCTTTTAAATTTACTAAAACTCTTTTCCATACTAAACAAATATTAAGGAAATGGAACCATGAGAATTTTGGTAACTTCAATACTCAAATTGATAAAACTAAAGCTCAAATTGAAAATTTGAATGCTCTCAATATTAGTCCAAATGATAGTCAATTAATTCTTCTTCAAGAAAGATTGACATATTGGTATAATGTGGAGGCTGATTTTTATGGTCAGAGAGGTAAAGAGGATGATATGCTTTTAGGTGAAAGGAACACAGCTTACTTCCATCATAAAACAAATTTTCGGAGAAGACGAACTCAAATTGATACTATCCAAGATAGTACATGTATGTGGTTAACTGGAAGAAATGAGATTGCAAGCTGTTTGAAATCTCACTTTCTCAATATGAGTAGAACTTCTAACCCTCCTCCTGCTAGTAATTATCATACTTTTATTTCACCATGTATTTCTAATAATGATAATGCTATGCTAACGGCTGTTCCTTCTTGTGATGAAATTAAGGCTGTTATCTTTGATATGAAACCGTGGACAACTCCAGGACCTGATGGCTTTCCTCCTGGATTTTATCAAATCATGTGGGATACTGTAGGTGATGATATTGTGAAGGTAGTGCAAGCTTTTTTTCATTCTGGTCATATCCTTAAACAAATGAATCATAATTTCATTTCCTTAATTCCTAAGACCATTTGTCCTAAACATGTGTTGATTTTGTGCCAATAAGTTTATGTAATACCTCTTATAAGGTTATTTCTAAACCGCTAGTCGCTAGAATCAAAACCATTCTACAAAAATCATAACTCCTTTTCAAACCGCTTTCATTGGGAGATGTATAACTCGATAACATTGTGATAGCACATGAATTAGTGGACTCTATGAAAAAAGAGTAAGTCTAAAAATGGTTGGTGGCCATGAAATTAGACATGTCGAAGGCCTTTGATAGGATAGAATGGTCCTTCCCGATTAGCACTCTTAGAGCTATGGGCTTTTGTGATTCATTTTGTAATATGATATATGAATGCATTAGTACTTGTCTCTACTTCTATATTGCTTAATGGTTCTCCGTGTGATACTTTTAAGCCTCAAAGAGGATCGAGGCAAGGAGATCCTCTTTCTCCCTACCCGTTCATTTTATGCATGGAATCTTTCTAGAGCTTTACTACAAGCGTAACAAGACAACCACATTCATGGTATTGGGTAAATCAACTGTCCATCTATTTCTCACACTGTTTTTGTAGACGATCGCTTAATTTTTGAGAGCAAATGTTTGGGCTAGACACTGGCTAACATCATTGAACAATTCAAAGAAATACTCCGGGTCAACTGCTAATTTTTAAATCGGGTTTGGCTTTTAGTAACGGAGTCTCTAATCAGGTTAAAAATGATATTTCTAGTATATTGAATATTAAAAAGCTTGCCTTAAATGATAAATATCTAGAGTACCTCTATTTTTAGAGAGGAGTAAAGTTAAGTCTTTTTTCTCCTCTTTAGATATCTATGATGATAGACTAGCCACTTGGAAGTCTAAAATTTTTAAACATCCAGTAGAACTGTTTTAGTCCAAATCAGTCCTGGATCCCTAGCTACACATCATATGGCGGTTTTTCAGATGCCAAAACAAACTCACCTGACCAAATGGATGGAATTCATAGAAAATTTTGGTGGAACAAAAAGAAAGGTCAAAAAGGTGTTTTTCTTAAGAAATGGGAAGGTGTTGCTCAGCCAAAATTTTTTGGTGGTATGAACATAAAACAAACAGCCATTTTGAACAAAGCTTTATTAGCTAAACTTGCTTGGAGAATGATCAACTGTCCTGATGATTTATGGGTGAAACTCATGAGAGGTAAGTATTTCTTTGACTTTGATCCTCTTATCGTCATGTTTCTGCTAATGGGTCATGGGTATGGAAGGGTATATGTGATGGGTTAGATATTATCAAAAAGCATGCTTGCTGGGAAGTGGGTGATGGGAATCTTATACATATATGGAAAAACAGATGGATACCTAGTATACCAAACACTGTTGATAGTCATTTTTCTTCAACCAATATGAAATATGTGTCCCAGCTGATAGATAGTGATAATAAAACTTGGAAGGTTGATATGCTTCAAAGTCTTTTTGATGAGGACACTGTTAACAAGATAACAACTATTAGGATTCCTATGCATGGTAGTGACCAGATTAGATGGCAACCTAGCTCAAATGGGAAGTTCAGTGTTAAAAGTGCTTACAAAGCAATCTTGAATGATACCAAGGCTGAGAATGGTTTCATTCCTAATACTTTAGTGAACTCGGAAGGTGTTTGGAAAACAAAACTTCCACAATCTATTCTACACTTTCGTGGAAATGTATTAGTAATCGTCTACCCACTAATGATAGGTTGGCTAGATTTTGTCATAACTTTAGCACACAATGCCCTCACTGTAACAATTTTGATGAATCTATGCAACACTTATTCATTGACCGTGAATTTGCCAAACATTTGGTCTCATTGTTAATGTTGATTTTCTTCATGAAATTGCAAATGTAAATGTGCAGAATGGATTCCAAATATGTTCAAGGTAAGTACTTCTCAACATATTAATGCACCTATCTTAGATTGGTATGGGTTTGTTTTATGGCATATTTGGAAATCTAGGTGTAAAAAGTTTTTGATAATGTTCGGTTGACATACTCACAAGTTGCTCATACTATCCGAGATGCATTATTCCACTTAGTTCTAATAAACATTACTCACGGTGAGATTATATCGATTCAAATCGAATGCCAAGAAATGGAAAAAACGAAAAATAATTTTGTTAAAGTTAACTTTGATGCTTCATTTATAGAGTTAACAAAGGATGTTGGAATAGGACTGATAATGCGTGATTTTACAGTGACTCGTAATGGAGGTAGATCTTGGCACTCAAAAGCTATAGATCCGGAACAAGTCAAGCTTTTGCACTCATGGGAGCGATAATTTGGGCACAAAGGAAAGGGAGTCGAAAGCTTCACTTAGAAGGAGACTGCTCTAATGTTATTAGAGCTATTAATGGTAGTTTGGATTCAATAAAGTGGACAACCAGAAACATTATTGTGGATTGTTTAGAATTATTAGTTGAATTTGAGGATTGGCTTTGCACTTATGTGCATAGAGATGCAAATCATGCTGCGGATTCTCTAGCAAAATACGCTAAAAATCTTTCTAGTGAGGAAGAATGGAGTGATCACTTTCCTTCTTGGATCTCTTTTGGTCTACAATAATATAAAAAATTGTAATTACCTTATATTTAATATAACTTCCTTTCGTAAAAAAAAAAAAAAAAAAAAAAAAAAAAAAAAAACTTGAGCCACATTATGTAACACAGAGGGCCTTTTGAATAAGTATTGGAATTTGGCAAATTTATGACACAGAAATTCATTGTAACATGCCAGTTTCGCTATGGACCCGATTTGGAATAAAACGTCCATATACTTCTTCTCAAACAGAAATTCAAGTTTCAGTAGGAATCACCGATTTAAGATTACTAATTTAACTTTTGGTAGAATTTACCACTTGAACAGTTACAAAATCTTGTATGTACAAATGTTTATGGTTTGGTTCATTTCAAAATCGAAGGATGTTGAGAAAAACACGTGGGATTTGATATTGTACCCTTTCATGTGAACAAAATATTTGGGGCAAATAGGCAAAATGCCCTAAAATGGGGTGTCACCTTGCCAAAATGCCCCGGAGGTTTTGAAATAAGTCAAAATCCCCAATCTGTTAGTTTAAACGATAAAAAGAGTTAAGTGGTCAAATTTCCAAGCGTGTGGAATCGCACGTGTGAAATAATTACATAATTAGCCCTTCAGATTTAGATTAAACTCACACACGCCACGTGTACTTGAATCTAACAGCAACATTCGAAAGACTGATGCATGCGATGTGCACATGCAACATATTATATTACAGAGTTAACCTTGACTTCTTCGAAAATGACTGGCGTGTCCAAAGTAGGAAGATTGCGACATGCGGCTAATTCAACAGATGGACGGCAAGATTATTGAATTTTGGTTTTACACAAATGCCCTTTTCATCAGTAAAAATGACCAGGCTCACAGGGCATGTACATGGTTAGAGGTGTAAAACGTGCCGGCCCGGCACAGCCCGGCACACGAAGTCGCGTTCTTCACGTGCCATGTGCCGTGTTGTGCTGTGCCAACGATTTAAACGTGATGTGTCGTCTTTGTGCTTTACTAGTCAAAAGCTAGGCATGTATCACCCACGGCACAAAGACACGAATAAACGTGCCGTCTTTGTGCCATCCGGCACACGTGCTATAAACAATTTGAAATCACTTATTGTATACATTAAGTCGGACATTATCACAAGAATTTAATTAGACAACATATCATTTGAAATTATTTCAAGTAAAATTAACAAGTTTATTCAATAAAAAGAAATAGCCCATCAAATATAAATTGGATTATTGTCATGTAAATTAATGTTCTAGTTAAATATAGGTGACGACATTATAAAAACGATATTGAAATATATTTTCCAAATATTAAGGTATTATATGTGTTGTTATAAATAAGCCACCATAAAATGTTAAAAACTATCTAGAATAGTGACTCTTTTGTAAAATATACAAAAAATGTGATGTATTATGCCTTGTTATATGGTGTATTTGTACATGTTATGACGTGCTCCCTTAACGTGATGTGCTTGGCTGGGCCGCTTGCTTATCCGTGGCGCAAGGTCTTGTGCTCAATCGTGCCAATTAGTCAAACCCAGACGTCCCATTTAACTAACGCGGTTGTGCCGCTAGGCTAAGTCACGTCTTCGGGTCAATGCTGTGCTCAAATTTTAGCGTGTTGTGCTTCGGGTTGTGCTCGTCTTTGGCACAACCCAATTTACACCTCTATACATGGTACAAACCAGAACCAAAACCGTCGTACACAGTTTCTGAAAATTCCAAAACAACAGTTTACCAACCACCGTTTCCTCTGTCAGATTCTTCATACTTCAAAAATGAGATCAAAATTAGAAAAGAGAGTGCCAAAAATGTAATTCATTTCTATTTCAAAAAGAGAGTAATATTTCTTTAAGTTCATGGGCAAAATCCATATGAAAATGATAAAGGAGTGATTATTAAAAAGAAAATGCACAACAAGCATCTCCTCTCACAAAATAAGAACAGTTGCACCCATTGGCCTCCTGCAATCTCGTATCCAGCATCTCCTCTCACAACATAACCTCGCATCCTCGTGGTAGTACCTGCAACTCTAAGCAATAAAATGAACAACAAAGTCCACAAAACAAATGTAATAATACATAAAAAGCACCACCAGAAAGGGCTGGACGTTTCATCATCAAATCCATATCAAAGTAGCTCCAAATACCCGTCCCCTACTACACTAAATATCTAACCATCCTTCCCAATATAAAAACGAACCCGGCAAAAGTATCCCCTGATCCTAAACATTTAATCCCTCTCATACTGCCATCAATTTCATTTCTAACTGCAAGAAACAGTAAAGTTCTCACACAGTTAAGACTTTTCTACTCCAAATTTAATCAAGGAACGCATAAATCACTTCCTTTTGAACCGTAAGATGCATTAGATTAAGCTCAAGCGTCAAATATTTAATTCAGTTTCATTTGGATTCCCTACAAGATTGTAAAAATGACAATACAAACACAAACATCAAGATTCAAGCATCTCTCGCACACCAACTCCAATTAAATCCATTTCTGTTTCATTTTCACCAGATACAAAATGGTAGTACAGTGTCGCAATTGGAAATAACCACTTAGACTGAATCTACAACATACCTATATTCAGACCCCAAAATTGATTCCCAAAACAGTAACCTAGCACCGTCAATGAAAGTGAATTTCCAAAATTATGAACCCTCCACATTCTTAAATTAAAATTGTTATGACCATTAAGTCCTCCACATTCTTTTTTTTTTATTATTATTTGGAAACCTTTTTAGAAATAGTGTCATCTTAATTAATATTTTAATTGATGAAATGTGTTCACATTGTTAAACATTGTGTGCACAATACCAAAAATTCTTTTTATATTTAGAATAATGTGTAACCAATGGGTTTACATTGTGTTCACAATAAAGATTAATTTGGAATGTGTACTCCATGTTTCATTGTGTTCACAATAAGGTAGAATTTGTAATGTGAACCCACTCTATCCTATTGTGTTCACATTGAGGTTATATTTCATTTTAATGAAGAAGAATGTACAAGAAAAACATCTATAAAATAATAGGCTTGCGACCCAAATCCTATTATTTTAAAGAGATATTACTTAATGATTTTTTTTTTCTTTGATAAAAACAAGAATTTGCATAATAAAAAAATTAAAATAAAATATCTTAGGATAAATGCCGAAAAAGATTTTTAAAAATGGAAAATATAGAAAAAGAAAAAAACATTAATGGAAATATTTTTAGAACGGGTTGCATTTATTTTTAAAGTAATACATCTTATTAATTTCACAAAAATTAGAAAATCAATCATTATAGTCATTTTTCATGTTTTTTACTAATTTATCGAATTTATTATTTTAGCACTAAGGGCCCGAGTCCGGACTGAAATTTTTGATTATTTTAGCAAGACTATTATATTATTAAATATTATTTTAAAAAAGTTAAGGTATAATTTGGAATGTGTACCCACTGTTGCCATTGTGTTCACAATAAGGTATAATTTGGAATGTGTACCCACTATTTTTCATTGTGTTCACAATAAGGTATAATAAGGTATAATTTGTAATGTGTACCCAATGTTTTCCATTGTGTGTTTTCCATTGTGTTCACAATAAGGTATAATTAAGAATGTGTACCCACTATGTTTCATTGTGTTCACAATAAGGTATAATTTGTAATGTGTACCCACTGTTGCCATTGTGTTCACAATAGGTCATTTTTTAATTTTAGTGAATAATAACAATGTGTACCCAATGTTTTCCATTATTTTATATGGGTTATATTGTATTATTTTATTGAATGTGTACCCAATGTTTTCCATTATTTTATATGGGTTATATTGTATTATTTTATTGAATGTGTACCCACTTATTTACATTGTGAACACAATATAGCATAAGGCATAATAATAACCATATAATGTGAACCCATTTTCCTACAATGTGCACCCATCGAACTCCACACACTAGTTTCACACGCGCATCGAACTCCACACACTCGTTTCACACGCGCACCTCTTCCATCTTCTTTAACACTGAAACTCATTTCTTTTCTTTTTTTTATCGAATCTTCTTTTCATCGAGCTCTGCCTCTTCTCTTCCATTTTTCTTCTTTTCTTCTCCTGATACAAATACATCAACATCAATCATCTTCCGCCACAAAGAAAACATAACGTGAAAGATGGAGCGTGTAATGGATTAAGCTATACCCTAAATTACCCTGGTACCGATTTTCATCTCTGTTAAATATGTATTTCGGTTATGTCTCTATAATGTCTTTGAAATTGTTAATCTCTTTGAATTTGTTAGTCTCTGAAATTAATAGATTGAATCTTCGGTTATGTTTCTATTTTAATTTGTCCGATTTCTGTCTTCGATCGTTATAAATTTAGGGTTTCTGGGTTTCAATTAAAAATTAGGGTTTGATATTTATGGATGAAATTTATGTCTCAGGGAAGGATTTGAGATGGGTTTAACTCTAATTAGAATATGATGTTGAAGAATAACTGAATATCATATTTTCAATCGCTTACTTTAATCTTAGTATTCTGTTTGTTTTTTTTTTTTTGGTTAGAATAATTTTGTTTTGTATGTTTGTGAATTTGGAGCTTCTTGAAGACTAAGTTGATTTAAGTATCAGGCTTCGCAAAGTTTTGTTTTGTTTTGTACCGTGAACGTATTCTGAACTTTGGGTTTGAAACTGCAAAGTTTGGTTTGAATAAATTGGGTAAAATAGGTTTTTCTTGGGTTTGATTAATCTAATATACCAGTATGATTTTGCATAGATGGTGATTTTGTTATTATTATCAGGATTTAGGTTACTGATTTTCTTCCTCGATAAATACCAATCTAGATGTTCGTTATTTCATATTATACTGTCAAATTTTCTCCGTCAAACTTTCACATACGGTATTTTATTTTGTGTTATATTCATCATGGTTGGCATTAATATCGTAGATATTCACGGAAGAGAGATATTAGGTTTTGGTTTTGTACCTTTACATGCAATAATTTTATCATATGTATATGGATTGGTATGGATTTTGTTATATGTGTGTAGTTTGGTTGGGGATTGCTATGCATGATGATTGCAAATAAAGATTTTTGGAATTGATGGCTGAAAGGATTTTTCATTTTGTTGTGATAAGCACAAGCAGATTATTGTTGAAAAGCTGATAGCTATGAAGATTTCACTTCAAACCTTCCTCCCATGAATACTGATATGCTATCTATGATTTTGATTTCATGACATCAAAGTTGAGGACCAAGAGGATTTATGTGAGATCAAAGGAGAGATTCAAGAGGAGCTTGACGGAGTTCGGGTATAGTTTCAAGCGATCGATCCTCCGAGATAAATTTTGTTGCCATTAGAAGCCTAACTGTTTAATAATATGATGATTCTGAACCTTGGGCATTGGAGTTTTACCCTCTAATGCATTTGCTTTTACTTAAAATGAAATGTCTACATTATGTGGTCGTATCCTAGTCAAACTCTATTTTGAAACTAAGTTTATGCCCATTCTCTTGTTTTACTGCATCGGAAGAAACCCTCCAGCACTAAATTAGTTGGTTGAACGTATCACTCTCATGTATCACATTTCCTTGAATATATGACAGTTGTCCTGAACTTTTTGTCACTCTTTTTTACAAGGTTTTGAATATACTAATGATTATAAAGATAGTGATGATACTAAATTACTAATATCTTGAGATGTTGACAAATCTAAGATATACCGTGCATTTAGCCCTTCTTGCTTCATGCATATCCATTCTCTGTGGAATAGAAGTAATGTGATGTTAATTGAGAGAGATATGACCCAAGTTCATGAATAGGCTTAGGGACATTAACTAGAGATCGTGTTAACTTATTAATCTGTAGTTTTAAAGCTTAAATTTTCTTTAGAGTCATAATGTTAAATTGTCGCAAGCTTATAACCACCGCATATCGTATGCTTGTTTCTTTAATGGTTTGTGTATTCTTTAATGGTTTGATGTAGGGGTACAAAACTTGTCATGGTTTCTTTAATTTTGTTTGGTGTTTGAAGAACTTGATCAGTTGGTTTAACTGTCGCTAAAATGGATTTGATGGTGTCAAACTTACTTGGTTGAGCTAATCCTATGCTTGTGTTGTAGGTGTTTTTTGAATTATAAGTCCCCTCCCCCAATGACCAAGAAACTAAAACTATTTTGATTCATTACAACGGAAAATGGGTGAAGAAAGGAGGAAACGATTACTATGATGGGACGTTACAACCAGCGTTTGTACCCGATGAATACACCGTTGAAGATGTGAAGAACCAGGCACTTGGGGTAATTGGTTTCTCGCACGGACCGCTTTTGACCTCTACGGCCTGGGTACCGGTTGCGGCTACAGGATTAAAAATGCGGTTTATCATTACCTAGAGAACAAGCTCTGAATATTATGTTTCCGAGGTACCTGGAACATCTAGTTTTTTCATAGTGCCATCTCCACGAGAATTGAAAGATGTTTCTCCCCCAATAACTCCTATTGGAATGGCCGTTTTGCCCAAGGTCGTGACCCCGTTAACTCCTCACTGCAATGGCAAAGTCAGTTCCTTCGAAGGTGATGATCCCAAGAATCAACCCGGCAACGGAGATTGCACTGGTGGCGTAGGTTAGTTATTTTCTCCCTCTAGCTGTTATACTGTTGTGGATCTATGATAGGAGCTAAAAGAGGCTTTTCCTATGTTCTAATCAAGTAGTGCACGAGCTTGAAGGCAGTGGCAAGCAAGTGTCTTTCCACAGGAACTAGAGGATGCTAAGTTATTCTAAGGCTTCTCAAGTGTTTTCGTGGGTGAGTGTGAGATACAAAGGCTTTTGTTTAAAGTCTTTACGACCGAGATGAAAGTTTTGGCGCCTAAGGCAATATGAAATACAAGTTATGAGTATGAAGGATGCTAGGATTGCCCAATCCACCACCGGTTCAAGTTATGTGTGTCAACTAGATGAAGTGCTCTTAATCCTATGACAGATAAGGACAATGTGTCAAGACTATCTCCTATCTAAGGAGTTTCACCAATATGATAAAGCAATCAACCGCCTAGAGTACCAAGCCGAGCACTAATTGTCTAAGTTAAGCACAATTAGTCAAGGGTTTGGCAACTATCTCTTAGGCAAGAGCTGAGCACAATCAACACGTTTAATCCTAGCTACAATAAATACATGATATTCACAATGAAAGCAAAGCATTCAAGTGCAAGAATTGTAATTATCTTAAGAATTAAGCATTTAAGAACAATCTCAACATAGTTGAAAAACAACAAGAATTAGGGCTTCATGTAAATCCTAGCAAATGGAATTAGCCCATGGTGAACATAAAAACAGATTAAATTGAAGTTATAAACTAAACATGAACCCTAAAACTTACTCTAAAACTGACTGAATTTCTCTTACCTCAAAACAAGGATTTATAACTCACAAAACAATAAAAACTAACAACTACACTGACCCAAACCTGACTTCTCCCTTTCCTTTGCCTCTGAGTCGACATGCAATGGGTTTGGTGAAAACCCTAATCCCAACTGCCTTAACCCTAGCTTCTAGGGTTGGAGAAGCTAAAGGCTGAGACAGTGCGAACTAGGGCATGGAGGAGGTTGTGCTGATGATGTTGCTGTCAGGAACGGTGATGATGGAGGTGGTGAGGGCTCTGTGATAGGTAAGAAGGAGGTGGAGGTATGGGTCGATGGGGTTTCTACGATGGAAGTATGGAGAAGAAAGAGAAGAAAGAGATGAAAATGTGTGGGTTGATGGGGGTATAGGTATAGGTAGTTTTGTTGTGAAGCAGGAGAGCAAGGATCGATGAGGACGGCGGAGCGAGCGTAGGATGCAAAGTAGGAGAGATCTGAACGGATGAGGCGACTTGGGGCGATTTGGTGTTGGCCGGAGGCATCAAGAAATGATGTAAGTGATGGAGCGAATCGGTGGGATGTAACTAGATGAGATCTCAACGGCTCGGGATGAGCGGGGTTCGGATCCGGTCCGCGGGGTTGCTCTAGCCCATGTCTTCCTTGTTGCTGCACTGATTCAAGCATGTGGCTTTGGCTCTCTCGCTCCATAGATGCTTGTCTCCACCATCTCGCTTCCTTTGGCTCCTCGATTCTCCGAGCTTTATTTATTACCTAAAAACACAAAATTAATTAATACAAATATTTATTCTTGAAAACAAAGAAAATACAGAACTGGGGATAATATCTGATTTATGAGCACAAAAGATGAGTAAAATGCCAATAAAAAGGTGTATAAATATGCAATATTTGGCACTCATCAATCTATTGTCCTATTTTGTCACGTAGATGGGTTCAATCTGGGAACGGTTTAACTAATATGAATTTGGTGCATAATATATGTGTCTACAGAAGGGTTTTAATAATATGAATTATAATTTTTTTCCCTCGAAGGCCTCGGAATCGTGAGGAGACGTCTAATAGTCAGCTGATAACCCCAGCCTTCCCGTAAATATCCCCACTTGATGATGTCGATAACCTTACAGCTGCCAAGAAATATCCATAGCTTTCATGATGCCGACTCAACTCCACATATCAACTCGCTAGTTCTCCTACCCCAGCATCAAATAAAGTCAAGTACGATATCGGCCCAGTAACCATTTCAAAACCAAAAAACGGCTGCATATTAGCTTGAAAATTGCTTCAATAAAAGGATCATTCAAGTACGTAGCCAAACCATCCAACGATAACCGTCTTCTTGCCAGCTGATCGGATCCGACATGCGGTTGGTATGTGCGGGCATCGTGGTCAAGTCTCTTGACTATTGGGTAATCAAAGCACGTAACCTAAACACACTTGTGATAAGAGCAAGAACAAGACGGACCCTAAGTATGCTATAAAAGGGATGGGTCGTGCCATGGCAAATCGTTCGAGTCGAGTTTGGCAAGTGTGATAGTGCGTATACACCTAACGATTTGAGAGCGGGCATATGCTTCGCGAACATGGTATAACAACCGCCATGTGGCCACATCGGTTGTAAACGCGGAACCGAAGCGACTATAGGTACGATGGATGAATCATATCAAGACCTTGTTAGTTATAGTTACGTGATTGAGCATAATAACCCGGGGACTGTTACATGTATCGAAACGAATTCTATGAATGAGTTTGTGTATTATTTCATGGCACTAGGAGTATGTCTTGATGGATTCAAGAATTTCTCGAGAGCAGACCATTTCGTTGATGGCACGCACCTTATTGGGGAACGCTACTGGAGTCCTACCTATCAGCCATAGGGTTGGATTCTAATGAAGAAATATATCCGTAGAGCGTTTGGCATCGTCGATTCTGAGAATGATGATTCGTGGGATTGGATCATTAAAAAATTGTTTGATGCGCTTGGGAGTGAATATTTGAAGAAGAATTCAGATCTTGTAGTGGTTTCAGATAGATCTGGATGCTCTCTGTGAACAAAAAAAAAATATGGATGCTCTCTGTGAATAATATAGGGCGTTCCTTTATATACCCCTCAGAAATGTTAGTGATACCCCTTTCGTAAGTTATGTTAGTTATAATCCGGTTGACTTAAAAATCAAGATTTTTTTTGGAAATATTGATACAAATACCCCCAACTTCGGTAGCTAAAAAGAATCCTAAATGATGCCAGGATCTAACATAGAGAATTTCCGTTTCAGTTCTAATAACTTTAAATGGAGAATTTTCATCCTAACTAAACAATAATCACTGGAAAGCAGTTGATTAGCAGCAATAACTTCGGTATCTTAATTAGCCTCCTCATTGGTCGAGTCCCTTTCCTCTTCTGATTCATCACCGTCCCTATCTTTATCGCTGGTATTTGTTGATTGTTATGGAGTTTCATGGCAACCAATCTAATTTCTTCGTAATAGCTACGTATTCACCAGGGTATTGCTTTCCATGTCTCTTTCTTTGTTGTCATAGTTGTTGCGGTGGTGGAGGTGGTGGTGAAAATGATGAATTTGGTTAATTGTCATCTGTGACAGTGGAAGAGCAATAGGAGACGAACCCATCTCTGTTTTTTTTAAAAGGAATGGATGTCCTTTTCCTTTCCGATCCATAGCCGAGACAAATTAACCGACGTTAGATCTAACATAAAGCAAGTTGTATTAGATTCCCAGCAACCTTTTTACTCTAAAACAAGTTTCCAGTATCAAATCTATCAAACCCTACTTCAAATCTCCATAAGTATAATCAGAACAAAAAGATCCCCAAAGTCTCTAGGGTTATTTTTTTATTTTTTACAGTATTGAACATCGATATTATTTCTTTCATTGTGTATGCTTCCTCTCAAATTGAAGTAATGATATATATACTCAATCCTACGAGTTACAGAAAAATGAAGACATAGTGTTAGAGTTATATCAATGGTCTTCTGTTTGTATCTCGGTCGGGGGTATACAAAGTTAACAAGTATGATGGGGTAGGAAGATACATTTTCGGGGTACATAGATAAAGGGGTACCATTAGTGTTTTCTAGGGGTATATAAAGGAACACCCATAATATATCATATGTATTATATATAGAGAGAACACATAATGTATTATATATATATATATAAGGAAACTGTTTTGTTTTGAGAAACAAACTAGAATTAGAAATCTATTGAGTTTTCGGTAAAGCTTAAACATGTTGGAATCAAACTTAAACACCTTGATCAATGATCTTATAAACCACATAAGCTTTTAGAAAAATCAAACTAAGATTACTGATTCTTTTTCATCTAGTGATAATAATGATAACAATAATTTCACTGATAAAATGATAAACAAAACAAAACAGTTTTCAATGACCGGAGTCAAAGTGGATATTAGGGCTTCGGGGGTGACTTAAAGCGGGCTTCTCTAAATGGAGCCCATATATTTATTAATCATAATCTAAAAATTTAAGTTAAATTGAAAACCTAAAGTAGAAAGTCCTAACTTTTACAAACAATTAACTTAAATCCGATTCTTTTACAAACAATTAACTTAAATCCGATTCTTGCTCATAAATTCATTAATCATAATCCAAAATAATTAAGTTAAATAGTAAAATTAAAAAGTCTTAACTTTTTACAAACAATTATATCCATTTCTTACTCAAAATTATACCTCAAATTAATTGGGATTCTTATTTTCAGGCGAAGCGAGGAAGGACTCTATATATGGTGACTTTGTGTCAATGTGAAGCATGACTTCCTTTTCCAATTTGACTCAAAAGATTGGACGGTGTCCCAAATAAATTTCAATCAAGAAATGTCAAAAGATCCCCTTCGTATTTCCATTTCTCACCGAAACTACCATAAATACAACACAAAATGAAGGGTAATCGCATAGATTTAGTGGACTTAAAAAAAGACACCGAGGTTGGAAATCTTTTAGTTGTTGAGGGTATTTTAGTAAAACCGAGGTAGAGGTTAGAAGGTCGAATCGGACCACCTCCAAATTTTAAATTTTTTTCTCTTTTTTCCTATCTCTTCTTCTTTTTCTTCCTCCTCTTGATCTCTTCTCGAACAACAATATCCATCAACCAAAGATGAATTGGAGGCTTCGAGATTGAAATAAGAGGATATGGATCTTGCATTAGATAACGGTATGCGTTCTTCTCAATAGTCGATTCCGATCGACTCAAGGAAACAAGATAATTCGTAAAGAACGGAGATTAGTTTTTTCAGATTAGGCCTTGAGATTGTATTGAATTTATAGGTGTTTTGAGTTGCTGATGGATTGAATTGTTATCGTGGAGGCAATTTTATTAGAACAAAAGGTTATTTAGGGTTTCTTATTTGATTTTCTTTTTAGAGTATGAATTGATGATTTATTTCATGGTTTTTTTTTAAATCGAAGTTGTAGGAATTGTATGTGGCTAAGTTTTGGGATCTTTGTACCATTGAGTTCCACAAATTATGGATTTAATGAAGTTGATACCTAGGGTACCTAAATTTGATATTTCGGAAAATGGGTCATTTGTCCGAAAATTTTTAAAACATGGTTCAAATGGACAAGTAAAAATTATTATGGGTGAAATGGACACAAAAAAAATAGCAAGGATGAAACTGGATTCATCCTGGCTTAAACTTAAAAAATAGCGAGGATGAAACTGGATGCATCCTGATGTAAATTAAAAATAAGAAAAAGAATTTGAAAATGGGTAGGATGAAACGGTTACATCCTGGCTATTTTTATATTTTTGTCCATTTAAACAGATATCAAAATCTAAATGTCTTTTCACCAGAATTATTGATTTTGGTCTTTTTAACCAATTTTATGTTGATATTTTTGTGTTGAAACTAACAAGAAGAGGATGAAGATAGGTATGGTTGAATTAGAGAAGTTATGAGTAGATTAAAGTTTGATGGGTATTGCTGATGGTTAATTAAAGATGGGTTGTTGGTCACATGACTTAAACTCACATGACTTAATTTTTACCCTGTCAAGAAAACGAGATGTATTCTTAATCTTTCGTCTTCTCGTTCCTATGTTAGAATTGGGGACCTCAAACACTGGAGCTCGGTTGTCGCACAATTGATGGTTCTTTGGCAACCACAAGCCATTAGATTGTCATCTTTTAAGTTCATGTACAATGATAACATGTAATACTTTTGGGTTTACTTTACTTTGGTGTCACCTCTATTTGACTTCATGTAAAATTTAGGGTTTATATTTTGTTGGTTTATTATTTGATTTTATGCCTCATTGTGGATGTGATGTGAGAATTAGCTACAAAATTAGTGTTTATAATTAAATTGATTAATTTTGTATTTGCATATTAAGTGAAGTTCATAATTTCATGATCTTGTGTAATATACATGCGTGAATCCAAGTTAAAAATTCCTAGCGGCCTTCGGCCGCCATTTGATATATTAATATTAGTTTTTACTACACACAATTGTCCATCCAAGTTAAAATACTTGACTTTGTCGCTGAGGTGAATCGTAATATACATGAAATGAAAACAACTATTTGGAATATTGAAATTGGCATGTGTGGAAAAAGAAATTAGCCCACCCGACGTAAAATCCTCGGTTCCGCCGCCTATTAGAGTATGTTTTCATTGTTATCTTCTCGTTCTTTTTTTCTCTCAGCCATTTAGTTTTACTGAGTGCTGGATTTATTTTGTTCATGCCACTCCCTATGGCCATAGGATCATTTCTTCTAACTATATCATTGATGTAATGTAAAACCCCTGATTATCTTTTAATAATAATAAAAAAACGCGTTGATTTCTTTGTTTGCTTTTAGTTTTCCAAAATTTTCCTTTTCAGAACTCAATCAGATTCAGTTAGTTTAACCAATTGCCGAGTTATAATCACATATTCACCAGGCATGAACATCCTGATATGGAATAAGTGGTAGACGAATTTTCCTACAGAAAGCCTGGTTGCCTACAAACTAAATTCAATTTCCCCGAACATCTTAATTCTTAAAATTTTCTTTCTTATTAGCGTTCTCCAATAGAAAATGAGAACTAACATTAATTTTTAATAGAATACAATTGCTCGACGGTGAGTTTAGAATTTGAACTTTTCACTTTTAAAATGTCTTACTGGCCTGCTAACTGAAGTAAGAAAACAGGGTGAGGGTTGGTTCAATCATTTATAATGCAAACAGTCTACTGTGGACTCTGGAGGCTTCTTTATCATTTTCTCACACTAATTAATAATTCATTGCATTTCTAGTACATATAAAATTTGCACCATTAAAAAACGAGAACAAAGTGTGACAGGTTCACGTAAACAACAAACTAAAAAGTTGGTATTTTCACCTCCGGAAATTAGAAAACTACAGTTTAGCGGTGAGGTGCCATATGCCATCATTTTCTGGTCCACTCTTTTATTTCAAGGCCTCATTTTTCAAACCCTAAGTATAAATTAGTCGAACTTAATTATTAATCATACTTAATTTAGTTAATCTAATTATTAGTACTAACTAATGGAGGATATTACCATTAACAAAATTAATAAGTTAAGCAGTTTTGTTGATTACTATTTCGTGACTCTATTTTGTCATCTTGTGAGTCCCTAAACACCGAAGTTTGGAGCCCTTATAATAGGTTTCAAAAAAAAAGTGAAAAAAAAAAAGTGAAAAACCAACAATAATTTGAGTCGGACTCATTTGGAAACCAAGTCGAAACCCTTGGAAAAAAGGAAAACATTCGGTTCTAATTGGAACAATTGCTCCATGATGTGCTTATAGTGCAGTTGGATACATAACCGTAAATAACTTTTTAACTTCTAGAAATAAAAAAACAGAAATTAAGTTTGGGTGTAAAATTTCTGAACAATTTCTAATACCCAAAAAATTGTTTTTTTTTGTGAAACAAATATTTTTGTCTGACTACTGCTTCTGGTATCCAAATGCGCTATTAGAATTTTAAATTTTCATTTTAAAGAGTCTTACTGGACTACCAATTGAAGCATCACTCAAAGTGGCGGAACCGGGGTGAGCTAAACCTGCCTTTAGCCTCCCCCTAAAGTCCCAAATTAACCCTTCATTTCTTATTTTTAGTAGCGCCATTAATACTAAAAACTAGTTCTGCCACTGGTGACTCACCTCAATATCCTTCTTTTTTTTTTTTGATACGCAAAATCCAGACCTAGACTCAACCTGAACCTGTACCCAATTGACGGCCCCACTTTGACCAGAACCAACACCGCCACCCCACTATACAACTAATCTAATACAAACCTTTACGACGGCGGGGTTGAACCCCTGACTTCCATCTAAATGGAGTTGATGGGATACCACACGAGCTATGCTCTTGGACCCATAGAAAGAAGTTGATTGATGTGATAAAATGTCCACTTCAACATAGTTCCTCTCCAAAGTGAAACGGTCTCGACCTATCTTCGGATTGTATAATATTTATTGATGCGGCTTTGAAAAAGGAGGATTGACCACGGGAGATGCTTTTACTTTATTATATGGACAACGAAACATTTATATATATTTTAGCCGGTTGAGTGGGCCTCCCCTCATTCTCTTTCATGCCGAATCAAAAGCTTTACTAAAGAAATCTTCATGCTTAAGTAAGAAAATATAATCCATTGTCTCAATAATAACGAACTTCAAAATTTTGGCAAAGACATCAACAAGACTTGCAAAGATTCTCCTTGAGTGCGGATAACACCATACAAGAAGTGAACTCAATATTGAAGAAACTTCCGCAAGCACATGTAAAGTATATAAACAGAAATATAACTCGCAAGGACCACATAGCAAAAGAAGCTCGAGTAAAGCATCTTCGGCATGTTTCTCTCACATTCAAAGACGAGGTTTTAAAATCTAGTGTTATTTCCAATGTTTTGATAAAATGAGATTTTTAAACATGTTATAGTATATTTCTTGATTAAAATAATTCTTGTTTACATCAAAAGACATAGTTCCTCACAATTTCTCAAACATTTCAACTTTTTGAAATTTATGTTTCCACTGAAAACCATACAATGGATTTACACACAAAAATCACATGAGAAATGGATTATTCATTTTATACAAATAGTGCATGAAAATCACATGAGAATCGAATTATTCATTTTATACAAATCAGAAAACGATGTGAAGCTTCCTGATCATTAGTCTCGTTCGTGCATTTGTTTATACCTAAAAAATAGAATCTTCTATTTATTTTTTGTATTATACATTCAGACCATAAGCTGAAAATTAGAAACTTTACCACTGAAGCTTTTTCTGACTAGAAAAATAACTAAAAATGCAGTAATATTTTTGCAATCATCGACAAATATTGTCGTTCCGTTTTGCACTTTTGTTATAGGGAGGGGGTTTTAGGATCAAGGGAGTGGAAAACTCATACTCAACTCACCTTGTACCACCTAGCCAATATTTTCCTATGATTCAGACAAAATTACCCTCCAGCAAAACCACTTCCCCGCTTCAAAACAAAAGAGACTTTCCTCTTTACCTGTTCTGAACTGTGAAGAACGGAAATAAGCCCTAGAAATATTTTTCAATTCTTCTGAAAAATCTTAACCAAATATTCTTTAACGGGTTGCTCAAGTAATGTTACAAACTGATAGTATGAGACCCAACAAAGTAAAAGAATCCAGGATTTGGACTAAAAATTTAACAAAATGATTCTAGTGCACTTAATACGTTGTTCATTATAGTGTTTTCTTGATCTCCAGACAAAACCAGAATGAGAATCCATAGATTCTCGACTACCCTGGAAAGTGAGAATTTGTTGGGTGCAATAATAAAAAACAAGGAAAAAATTAAATAAGCAAAAGTTATTGATACTTAGCTCCTTTATAGTGGAAGTGATTGATTTGATGAAACGGACGAGCTCCCTGAATCTCCGCAACAACAACAAGGCAAAACTTTGAAAAAACAGAATGAGTCACGTGTTCAACACGTTGCCCTTAAGACATTAGCACCCTGGGCCACACTCAAGAGTGATGCTATAGCCCCTCACAGACGGCTCCAGATAAAACACCCTAATACACCTACTACTAGCATATGTAGTAGATACACCCTAATACTTGGCAACTCCGAAAACCGTTAAGGAAAATTGCGAGCGCTAAGAAACGCCATAAATTTTTTTCCTTAGGGTCCTCTAAAATATAGAGCAACCCCTTTCCCATAGTTTTTACAAAAGTAGTGAATTTGTTTATATAATTGACAAATACAACTTAAGAAGAAAACTCCCGATGTGGGACTAAAAGGTTTATATAGTCTCTTAAAACTACTCAAAATTGAAACTCCACAATGTGGGACTATCAGCTTTCATTCACAAAAGAAAACAGTAAAGTATAAGTTTTATTAAAACTTTAAAATCCTTCTTATTAATCGCTTTTCCAACAATCCCCCGCATAAATGAAAACCCAATAAAACATGAAAAACACGGATAGATCTTGGTAAATCAACATCCCAATCTCACGACCC